>BDMB01000061.1:1150181-1168416 GCA_016859785.1 Macrotyloma uniflorum
TATGAATACCTTTTGTGCTGATGCAGTTTGACATCTCAGTAATTTTTGAATGTCATCTTTAATGATGCTTAATGTTTATGTTCTGAATTTGTCAGGTGAGTTGGAAGAGGATGGCAAAGGAAAATGGTGCAAATTTTATGGCACTTACAGGACCTTTGCCTGATTTGGACTCTTGGTCGGCTAGTGTCCCTTCTCCTCTGAGCCTAAGTGTGAAGAATTGGAGACCTTTGTGAGTTGGGTTCTACGATTTTATCTTACCTCTTCATAGCTAATCAGAATATATTTTTGTAGAGAGAAACTTTTTTTAAACTATTTCAAACTATATTGCTGTAATCTTCACACCGATATGCTCAACAAACAAGATTGGAACTCCTCAATGTGAGGAATTTGAGTGTATGAAATCTTTTATATGGGAAGGTTCTTCTTGGATATATTTTGTTATTTTATTATAACAAAATATATTTAATATATCTTAATAATATCAAAATTAATATATATTAAATATATTTTGTTATAATAAAATAATAAAATATATTTACATATATCTAACAGAGAATAAACAGTTAAATGAGTCTTTTCATGAATTAAAATTGATCTACGTATTTTAGCTTTTGAAAAAGTTAAATGACAGTCTCTCCATAAGTTATCTCCATAAGTTAAGTGTATAAATTTATTTTAATTCATGAGGAAAAATTAGTTTTTATTTTTTTTTAAAAGTGTTTTAAATCCTTCTTGTTTGTTCAATTTCTTCAACTTACTAGGAATTATTCTGAACTATTATTATTAATTAGACACTTTCATATTATATAATTTATTGTAACTATCATATTATTGACAATATTTTTTCTAATATTTTATAATTATAATTCGATAAATTGATGTTAGAGATGGTATATTTGTTTTAATTTTTTATTTTTAAATATTTTTTTATTACATTTGTGTATTTTTTTTTAACTATTTTTATGTTATATTAAACATGCTATGTATATTTAAAATAGCTTTAATAAGTTTTAGGTCCTTAATAAATTTGGTACATATTTTGGTTTAAGGACCTGTGGTTACTGTGGTCATATAGTGTTAAGCAATAATCAACATTCACATGATATGTGACAATATAATGTAAAACCTATAAATTATTACGATAAAACATATTAAAGATTAAAAAAATGTAAAAATTTTCAACGATCAAAACCAAAATAAATACAAATAAATAATTAGGTACTCAATTTGAAAGAAACAATTATTGGTACTCAAAATAAAAATCAATCATAAATTATCGGCTTGAATCTTATTTAAACCATTAAAACATGTTTATTGTTACTTTATTTTAAATTTAAATAAAAATATGCAAGAATGGAACTAAGGAATCGGCGAGGCCACACTCTTCTAACACTTTAGTTTTTATTTATTATTACATGTAATTATAATTAAATTATATAAAATTATATATAAATTAAATCTAAATAAAATCACTTTAATTTAAAATAATTAAATATATAATCTTATATATAAATAAAAAAAATTTGTCTAATTTTAAAAAAATAAGTTTTTATATTTGTACCGAATATTTTTTAACGAATACTTTCAATTAAAAAGAAAATCAAAACATACCAAAATAATATTTTATATTATATGTATATATATATTAGAAGATTGTAGAGTATTAGAAACTAACAGATAAGAAATTCAAAAATAAAATAGACATAATACTATTATGTTGGTTATATTTTTCTTATAGTGAAACAAGTAAGAAAAATTCTTTCTTTATTATTTTTGTTCACTATTATAAAATATTAATATGTGTAATATAATTTTTATTATTTATTATTAATTTGTTAGTTGTTTTTATGTTTTATGAAACTTTATTTTGATTCGATGTTAAAATATTGAAAATTCAGGTTAAAGTTTAGAGATGTTTAAGAAGATAATTATAAACTCATCTTTTAAGAAAAGAGAAATTAATAGGAGTGATGAAATAACTTCTAATCTACAAAATTTAAATTCAACTAAGTAATGTTGAAGAAAATGGTGTTAATGAAGAATCACAATACAAATAATTGATCAACCTATTCAATAATCTTCTTTTAAAATTATAAAGATACAGGAAAAAAAATTAATATTAATTTTTTTAATATGTAATTTTGGAATGTATCACAAATTTATGATTATTTTGTGAGTCAAATAGATTAAATTCGTAGAACCTATATAAAGTTTGGATCATATCATTATTTTATGGATGTACATCCTATTTCTGGTTTAAATGATCATTATAGTTGATTTTCAAGTTATATGATTTTCTTATTGATTAGATTGAAAAAAAATTGTTACAAAGTTTAATACAGATGTGATAATTAATGATTTTTATAACATGAAACATGATCAAGAAAATTAAACATACTAGGTATGTATTTGACCTTATATATAATTATCTATATTAATTTAAAATATATGTAGATAATTTATAATTTATTAATAATTTTATTTATTATATTTATTTTTATATAATAATTAATTTTAATATATATATATATATTAATTAATTCGGTTCGGGTCCCTTACGTAAAATTCCTGACTCCGCCCCTGAAAATATGGTTATATTTAGTATAACATTTATCATAAAGTATATAATAATTGAATTTAAAAATAAATACACTTAAAATAATATATTTAAACAATAACAAAAATTAAAACTTATATAAATATATTATAAAGACTCAGAAGTAAATTAGTTTAAGTTCGGTGAGATGAGTAACTTAGATTAGTGAAAGATGATAAGTCCGGATAAGTTTTGAAAGGATTATAAAGGAAAACCCAATGTTCTTCACTCTTCATTTTCTCCCAAGAGCCCCCTCTCATTAGAACCCTTTCTCTCTAAGTTTCTTATCTTCTCTCTACGATTTCTCACTCTTTCCTCATCTTCTCCTAAACCTAAACCCACCATTGGAAGCTTTCGATAAGGAGAACCATCCTCACCGGTTGGAATTTGTTTTGGGTAAGCTTTTGGTGCAAAGTTCCTTTTTTTGTTAGGGTTTGGGACTAGATGTGGGGTTTCTCTTCTTCTTTGCGTTTGAGCCGTTTAGGGGATGATTGTGATGCGCTTGAGCTTGTGTTTAGGCGTTGGGAGAGCTAGTTAGGAGGCAAGGTCACATATTTGTGTTGCAGTGGAAGGACTCCATAATTGGGTGTAGAAATAAGGTAAGGGAAACTAGAGATTTAGGCTATTTTGTGAAATCTATGGTTGTATGTTTGAAATATAAGTTGTGTTGCTTTTGCTGTATTTAAATGTGTTTGGGATACTTGTTTGGGTGTTGGATTCGTGTTTTTGAGGTTTTGTAAAACCCCTATTATGCATGATTCGCTCAGCACATGAGACTTGTGTTGAACACATTTGAATAATAAAAAAAAAATCGCTAATCAAATTTTATTTAACTATTTTGTCTTGTTTGACTTGAAATGATGGAAATTAATATATATATATATATATATATATATATATATATATAACTCTTAGAAAAAGTTGTATAATGTGATTTAATGACATGAAGTAAGACTTGTCACTCCTAATAAGAGATTTATTATTGGATTATTAATATATGAATATTATTGAATATAAAAAATACTTAAATAAAAATATAATTTATTTATTATTAAATATTAATGTATATTGAAAAATGAAAGTAAATATTATACTATAAATATAATATAAAAACAACTTTGTATTATATTTATTTTTTTTACTTATAGAAATTTTTTTTATAAAAAATAAAATTTAAAATTAAACTTAAATATTTTATTTAAAATAAAAGTTATGTTACTATGATAAAATAATTTATATAAAAAATTAAATTATTATATTATATATATATATTAAATATATATTACATTATATTGTAATATTATATTTAATTTTTTATAATAAATATTAAAATTTAATATTACATAATTTAAATTTTAATCAACAAATTTTTTAAAAATAGTTATTTGATATTAATTATTATTATTTAAAGAAAATTATATATTTAAGTACAGTATAATTATAATTTCATTTTATATATTAATATTATTTTATTATAGTAACAAAATTTTTATTTTAAATGAAATATTTAAATTTAATTTTAAATTTTATTATTTTATAAAAAAAAACTTCTACATATGAAAAAAAAAATATAATATAAAATTATATTTATAATATGATATTTTTTAAATATATATTAATACTTATTAATAATAGATCAGTTATTTTTATATAAATATACTTTATATTCAAATTTATCGTATAATATTAATAATATTTATTTAAAAATATTTGAATATATATATATATATAAATAATATAATTAAATTTTTGATATATAAATATTAATTAAATTTTAATTTTAATTTTAATATTTTTTATGAAAAAAATTATAATATTTAATATTAGAATTCAATTTTAGAGTAATAAAATGAATAATAAATAAATATATTTTGAATATTTTTTTATGAATAATGATATAAAATAAATAAGTAATTTAGTTAAGTAAACAAACCGTTTATACTATCTCTCAATATTGAAGTATTAAATTTATTATTTTATAAAATAATATTCAAGAGGTTAAATAAAATTAAAAATAAAAACATAAACTATAATAATAAGATCTTATTATAATCTTAATCCTATTATTTTTTTTGAGTAATTCTTTCCTGACTTAACACCTACTTTCGTGTAAGGTATATGATTATAACAAACAAGTAAAGACAACAAAACAAGTAGCGTAAGCTAGTGATACAAAAAAACATGCATACATGGGACTTCCATCAACCTCTCACCACATGTGATCTTAGTGATCCTGATCCATATTAAGGTCTGGAAACCTTATTTCATATCTCATAGATCTATATACACTAATCTACCACATGCCGCATTCCATTCATTCTCTTCATAACTCTCTTTTCCCAACATACACTACCTCATGTCATTACATCACATCATACACATTTTTTCCAATAATTACACATACATACATACATATATATATATATATATATATATATAACAATTTCCATCATTCCAAGTCAAATAAGGAAAAATAAATAGGAGAAATTTGTTCAAACGCAGCTAAAATTCGCTCAGCGATTTTTTTTGTGTGTTGAGTGCATCGTCGTCGCTCAACACCAGAGCTTCCGCTCAAAGCTTTTTAACCCAAGAACATCCAAACTGTCCTGGAGCCATGCGAAATTGGGTGTGCTCAGCAGATTTTCTATAGAAAACAAATTATGTAGAAAAATAACTTTGATTTACTTGGCTCAAATTTCGTTTCTACACATCTAAAGGGTTTCCAAATGGTCTAAAATGTACATTTTCAATCAAATGATAGCCAAGTAACTCAAAATATCATCTAAACACCTTTCTCCCTTTTTTTGTTCCAAATTCTCATACAATCTCACAGATTAAAACAATGCTTCAACTCTTCATACCAATACAAATTTCATCAACACAATCACACATTCTCCACATTCCGCGCTCAATTCAACAATTATAACTTTACAATCACTAACAATTTCATTTCAATACAGAATCACTCACAAAAGAAGTATAGAATTACCAAATCTCCAAATTCTCAAAAACCCCTAATTTCAAAGTTCTAATATCAATTTCATGTTAAAAAACACACAAGAGACTAGTTTTCTTTACCTCAAAGTCTCATAAAAACAGATTGCAATTCCCTCATTGAGCAAACTTTCAGATGCTTCAAAGTGCTCTACGAATGGCTAAACCACAAATCCAACCCATTAGCATGAAATTCCCTTTACATAAAACATATTTAAACCCAAAACAATCACATGCACAGATTCACAAGCCCCAATTTCAGCAACCTCGTTTCAAACCCTAGGAGAAAATAAAGAACGAAGAACTTACTTAAAGCGGGATTCCAATCGATTCAAATAAATCTACTCCTCGCGAGCTTTACAATGGCGTGTTCGAATCTTGAAAGAGATAAAATGTGAAAGAGAAGGGTTAAAGAGAAAGTAGAAAGAATTTAGAGGAAAAGTTTTTTTAGAGAGATAGTGAAGTTTTAAATAATGAAGGTTGAAAAGTTAAATTTTTTTATTTATAATCCTTTTTAAAACTTTACCGAATATTTTTATTCTTCACTACTTAAGTTATTATCTTACTAAAATTATCCTATATTGGATATTTACCGATAGAATAGATTTAACTATGTAATTTTTTTTTAAAATAGTATTATTTTAAAAAAAATCTATTTAAATTTAAATACATTTTCGATCTCTGTAACTTAATTTAATGTTAATTTTTTCATTTTTATAATTTAAAAAAAATTACTATTAATATGTCACAACTTGTGTTTGCAGTCTTTCTTCTCACTTTCCATGTTACATTGTGAAGTATTATCATATGTTTGATCATTAAATTTTATCGGAAAAATTAATTAATTATTTTTATTGAAACTTTTGTCAACAATTTAATTTAATCTATAAAACTTGAAATTGATACTTTAATTAAGAAAAATTGAATTTATTTTTGTTATTGGTTTAAGACATATCTATCATTTATACTATTTAATATATTAAAAGATTAAATCTTAGAACACAATAAAATTATAGCGACAAATTTTAGCTGATAAAATCTATTTGCTTTTATATTTAATAAATTATTATTTTTAAAAATTTTTGAGATTAAAATCGAATTTATTAAAATTTGAAGGAAATAAAAAGATATTTAAATCTAAATTATAAAAACAAAATATATTTAAATCTTCTATTTATTTACACAATTTCTATAGTTTTATAGGTACATCCAATGATACCTTATTAGAATATAACATATTTCGTGGTTGACTAAGAGTGGTGCAGAACAAGAGACCAATACCATACATAATGTCGCTGCAGCACTTCCTGTTCTGTTCCATTCCTCCCTCTCACACTCCTTCTCTCTTCACCCCATCACTGAAACAAAGGAACCCATTTCTTCACAAACTTTCTTTTCCTAGAAAGCTCAAAACTTCCACCTTCAGAGTTTCTTCTCTTGGTCCTGGTTTCTTCGATGACATCGCTCAAATTGGCCATAACAAGGTACCCCATTTAAAATTCAATCTTTAGGTGTCTTACGAATCCTGGGTTCCTTTCAAATTTTGATTTTTTCTTTTCTTTTTCAGCAAACCACTTCTTGTTTTGCCGTTCTATGTGTTGATTTGGCTCTTGTTTTCTCTTTCTTTAATCTTCTTCTTCCAAGGTTCTGATTGCAGCTGTTGTTTCTGTGGCGATTGGTCAGCTTTCTAAGCCTTTCACTTCTGTTTTTCTGTATGGCAAAGAGTTTGATATCAGGGCAATTGTTCAAGCTGGAGGGTTCCCATCCTCACACTCTTCTGTATGGCCTTGCAACCCTTAATCAATTAATCCTTTTTAATGATGACACTTGAATTGTTGATTTTTCAACCAGTAGGGTTTCATTGTCAATCTCAGTATCTCACCAAGGTGTTTGTATTTTCCTGGCGTAGGCAGCAGTGGCTAGTGCAACATTATTTGGCCTTGAGAGGTAAGATATTCGGCTTGTGCCATCTTAATGTTTGGTTCATAAGAATAACAAATATATACTATTAGTTTATATTTGAATGGTAAGACTAAAAGATAAAGGCACGACTTTTTTATTTGGTCATATGATCACTAACAAACTTTTAATCTTGATCATCCATTTATAGTGGTATGGATAGCTTTCATAGGTTTTATTTCTCACAATAACCATGAATTTCACTTGATTTATACGTTTGTATGTATGTGTTCTATTGATATCAATAACTTTATAATTTGCAAATGCAGAGGCTTCTCCGACCCTATTTTTGGTCTTGCAGTTGTGTATGCTGGTCTCATTATGTATGATGCTCAGGTATGATGTTCTTCTGTCAAATATGGTGCTATCTATCTAGTCTTTAGTATTATTTACTTTCCTTGGTATCACGTGAATGTCTTTTGTTATGTTCTTTTAACCTATAACATTTGAACTGCGCTTAGAAAGAAAAAAACAATTTGTGAGGTCTATTTTATAAACACCGTGGTGCTCCACGGGCTATTTCAAACTTATTTGACAAGTCTTAAGCAGGATTAAGTTAAGATCTGCTAAGATATTGGGCATTGTTCTTATGTGATTATTCTAATCTTTAATGAATGATAAAATTATTTGTGGAATTCTAACAGTGGTTGTATTCGTAAACACTAAACATGAACAGATTTAATTAAATTTTTCGCTTATGACTTGTTGTTTTATGTGGGGCTGTATTTTTCTGGAACTACATATGTTGGTAAAGCGATTGGAATAAGCTGATCTAATTGCTGAACTCCGATTTATCTAGGATCGTACAGTGGGGGAATGGTAAACATAAATATTCTTGTGTTACACTTCAGGTTTGTCAGGTTGAATGTGTGCCATTGCCAAAGCCCTAAAGTACACAATTTTCGAATAACAATTTGATCATAAACTTCTCATTTTTCAATGTCATGGTAGATATAACAGCTGCCTATCAGACTGATAATCTATGCGTTCTTCTTTTTCTTTTGTTGTGGGAATGATTTAGTAAAACAACGAACCTAAGAAATATAAAGTTGTTACTTAAGATTGAGGCGAGCGAATTTGACCAAAAAATATTTTCCTACAAACAGTAGTTTGATACTGCGCTGAAAATCTTGTATATATGTTAATAAAACTGGAGTTTAAGAAGCTTTACATTTCTGAATAGTTGTACAAAAAAAGTTCCTATTAGGATTCGCAAGAGAAGAAGGGAGTGGTAATCCCTGAATTCAGTCAGGGGAGGAAACCAGTTGCATCTTGAAGGTACTGACTTGAATCAGACTTATATAAAAAGAAAACAAGGGTACCTTTCTTTTAAAGACAGTTCCTGTTGGCCATGCCAATGATGCAAGGAGGCATCTTATGATTGTGGCAAGTTGGTTCTGTATGTGTGGTCAATGGAAATCTGAGATTAACTCATGTTGCATTGTATCATGTCATGTAATGAATGCCTAATCACGGATTAGGATAAACGGATCGTATCTGAACCAAATATTGGAAAAATAGAAAATAGAAGATGGAAAAGATGTCACAATCTAGATTGATGAATCGAGAAAAATTTGAATTGAAAATTCTTCACAAGAACCTAGAAAGAATTAAAGATAAAAATTAAAACCAATGGTAACAAATTAGAACTTAGAATTTTTCTTGCAAAACATAAAACTTTATACACAAATTAGCAAAAGATAATTGCAAAAGTCAAGAAATACCCTAAACCCTTACTACTAGCCCAATCCTAATGGCTTGCTGTGTATCACATTGCAGGAAACATGGTAAAATATTTAGTTGGACAATGCTTGTACCTTACTTTTATGCATCTAAAATATTTTCATAATTTGGATTTCGTTTCATATTTAGAGTTAGATTGCAGCAGAGACCTTTATTCGTATAGGCTCCACTTTGAACTTGGCACTTCATCAACCTTTTAACCTGCAGAAAGAGAAATGAAATTTAACGAATGTATAAGGAAAGTAGAAAAAGGATGGATGCAATTGGGAGAAAAATTGACAAGAAAATTATTATCAGCCTAAAACCTAAGAAATCTTAAATGTATTTTTAGTTTACTGTTTCTGTTGCCAAATGATAAAATAGATATCCTAAACCTAGCCTGGGCCTTAAGAGTATATTATTGATCATATTCAAGTCACATGGCTTATACACTGCTCAACCTCGTACCATTGACTCTATCTATTCATTGAATTCACTTTCATTCATTTTATTTTATAGGCTTGCTCCCTCTTTTTCCAAGAATTAATGCACTTCCCCTTGACTTCAGAGGGCCTTCTCTAATCTAATCTAATAGGGGAAAAGCCCTATTGCATGTTTGTTTCAACCAAATTTGGGGAAATAATTGTTCAGTTTTGCCTAGTTTTGGAGATCTTTTTCAGAAAGGATTTCCCCCCAAAATAATCTCAACCAAACATGGACACACTTTGCACGAGGAAATATTGTCTATTTGCACTTAAAATACGTGGCAAGGATTCAGGCCTACAGTCAAATGCCACACCTTGTAATGGTCATTGCGTTCCCATAATTTACTTATTTCTTTAGAAAGTTTATAAATCTCTTGGAATTTTTTCATTTCTCCCCATAATTGTCCTATGACTAAAAGTTAGCTGAAATGTTAGTTGCTTTGGTCCAGCAGAAAGAACACTTTTATAAGATAATTTCTGTCATAGGTGGAAAACTGACCAATACATGTAACATGTGTTAATATTTTTCAGTAACACCTTTCTTCATTTTACAATTTTGTTAATATCAACCTTAATTGATTTTAAGGAACCAAAAGTAAAAAGATTTTAATAGAAAGAAAAAAATAACTGTCTTTTTTATTTCTGATATATTAAATGCTTTCTTTTTCAATAAAAAAAAATTCTATGGAGAAATACTTGCCACACAATCTCTAATACTCTCTTCCTGATAAACTTTTTTCGACTGACCGAAATTCATGTGGTTTCTGGTAGGGATCTGTATGAGTTTCAACCGTATGAGTGTATTAGAAAGTGTTAGAAAATGTATTGTTAGAACTGTACTCTTCTTTTAGTTTCTTAAAATCAGCCCAAGAAAACTTTCTGCTGTTTATTATTTGTCCCTTTACCTTGGTTGTTTTTGTTATCAATATGGCCTTATAGCTAACAATTGAGAGTTTGGCTTGTGTGATTTTCAGGGCGTTAGAAGAGAAGTAGGAATTCATGCTAGAACGCTGAACAAACTACTGCTCCAGATGCAAACCAACTCTTCACATTCCAAAGATAGAGATAATTTAATGAACTCTCAACCAGGATTATCAAAGCCACTAAAAGTAGAAGACCTTGAGAAGTCCCTTTTGTCCCAAGAAGCCACTTTGGAACCACAACAAGCAAATGGAAGTCTATTGGTCAAATCAGGAAACAAAATAAGGCAAAGAGAAGCAGAAGAAACCTCAAAGTTGGCTGTTGATGGTATACCCCCATTAAAAGAATCTATTGGCCATACAGAGATTGAAGTCATAGCTGGTGCTTTACTAGGCTTTTTTGTGGCTTTGTCTGTGTTTAATATCATGTAAAATTTTATTTTTTGATGAATAATTTCATTGTATATCTTAAATCAATATATTATTATACCAATGGAAAAAAATCAAGTTGGTACCAGGTTTAGGTTATCTTATCTTTCAGAAAAACATACCAGATTGGATATCTCCAAACAGAACACGACATTGATAAAGATAAAATACATGTCCAAACGGGATTTGATTTGATTGGGATGAATGGGGATTTGGCTTCTTATTTCAAATATAATTTTAAAAATAAAATATATTTTATGAAAATCAAGCTAAAATTAATTTATTTCAATTTTGAAACACTCAAGTTTGTCTGATCGAATGCAACGAAAGCCATTTTTATTTACCTTAACTATATGTACAATTCATTGTTATTAATAATTAGTTTAAATACAGAATAAATTTTAAATTTTATTAGATAAATAAAGAAATAAATACTAAATATTAGTTTAAATAAGTTTAAGTCATTATTACGTGTTTTGGTTTGTTTTTAACCATTTTGAAACTTTACATTTTTTTTTAATTTTAGTTTGAGTTTATCTACCTATTATTTTAATTTCTATAATTTTTTTAATACAGATATATCATATAATCACATACTAAAATATAATGTCACCGACAACTAAAATAAAAAGAATAAAAAAATATAAAACAAAAAAAATTAAAAATTTAGTTAAGCCATAAAAATTTGGAAGAGGCATATTAAATATTAGTTAATACTGGTTCACTGTCATGACAGAAACTGCTTCTAGGAACTAAAAAGCCAGAAAACGTGGCAGAAAACAAAGTGAAACTACCATGCATGTGGTACAAGGTTACCCACACGTGTAATTTCATGGCATGTTAGCTTTCTACGTGGGTTGATCTTGGTATTCCATTATCTATATCTTCTCATGATATATATTACACTCCTCATATATATATATATATATATATATATATATATATATATAAGTAGCATATATGAAGCACAGAATAAGCATAGAAATAATCAAAAGATAGTTATCACAAACAATATCATAGAAAGATGTCAGGGGCACAAGGAGCACAACCAAAAGAGTCAAAGACAGCAACAATATATGAGTCAGTAGAAGGAGGAGAGAACCGCACCAGGACTGACTTGCGTTCAAGGGAGGATCAAGGCTGCATTCAGGTCGAAAAACTGCAGGAGAAGGTCAGTGATCCTGCTGGCAAAGGTGGTCCTGTCTTTGGGGCTGGCAAAGATGAAGACAAGCAAGACCTTGGAGTTACTGGCACAGGCTAAACCATAACCTATACATACCAGAAGCTACTCTCTTTTGATCATGTTGCTGCTTCAAAATCTTTGTTTTGGATATGAGTTTTTGTGCACGGAACTAGTTTGAGTCTTCCTTGCCATGTTTGTTCTTTGTGTTTTATGGAATAAAGAGAAAGAGGTTGTTGATTATGTGCAAGTTTGATTTCATTTTGAACACTGAGTCATCTTTGTGGATGCCAATTTTTTATTCATTTACAAGTTTAAATCCCTAACTTAATAACTATCTAGTTATTTCACTTTTATGTTTTTACATGTTTGATCTTTTATATATTATTCATTCCTTTCTGTTTTTACTATGACTTTCTTATTTTGTCTGACACTTGAGCAAGATCAATCAACGGACTAAATTTTACTCCGACATTCCATCTTTATTTAATTGGTAGATTTAACTTTGTTTGTATGTTAACAATTGTGAATTAATCTATATTATTTATGTTAATATATTCATGAAAAAGTTTACAAATTTGAGTGATTGTTGTAAGTTATGGATATCTTAACCAGAACTAGGTTCAAATTTACTGTTAGTATATTTTCATTTATCCAATTTGTCCTGACATAAAATTTTCAAACAGTAAGCAGAAAGCATAAAAAAATCCTATCACCTAGTTTCTAGACCAATTCATATGGATATTCATACGAAATCTTCGACTTAAGAGACAAACAATAAACGTTAAAACGTTGTCGAGACCATCCGTTTATCCGAGAGACCTGGTTGTCGAGACCATCCGTTTATCCCAGAGACCTGGTGTAGTTCCAGACACCACACAGTAGTTTCCAGACACCACAAACAGAGTTGTTTCCAAACACATATCTCAAACAGAATAGTTTCTAACACAAACAGAGTTGTTTTCCAAACACATATCTCATAGTTTATAGTTTCTAAATAAGTGGTTGTTTCCAAACACATATCTCAAACAGAGTAGTTTCTAAACACATATATCCAATAAATGGTGAGTAGTTTCTAAACACATATCCAACAAGTGAACCCTAAACCTAAACTATATAAATATCCATATCTAATATCATTTTCCGATATTTTTTTATATAATAGAAAATTTTATATATACTAAAGTTACCATAAAATAATATTGATTAAATAAATACTCTTATTTATATTATTAATAAAATAGTATCGATTAAATCAATACTCTTATTTATATTATTGAGATTTATTTATATTATTGAGATATTATTTGTGTAACACCTTTTTACTCCGAAACGTTTTCAATTAATAAATATAAATTGACAAAGGGATAACGTTTTCAATTAATAAATATAAATTGATAAAGGGATAAAAGTAAAAGAATTTCAATATATTCTTTTTTTAAAGATGAATTATGAAAATAAGGAAATACAATTTCAAAATAAAACTCTTATTTTGAGTCATATTACCTACTAGAACAACGACGGTAAATTGTAAATTGGTACACCCAGTAAGTTCTAGGTGGGTCACTAACGGACACTCTTAACTACCAAATCTTTCCTAGCCAGAACTTTCCTAGGCATGCACTCTCACACTACACGCTATTACTCCAGTAACCGTAATAACTCCTTTCAGAGGTGGAAAATCGAACAAAATATTATTAGGCACTAAAATAGCCTTTTTAAGTTCTTAACAAAAAAAACCTTTAAATTAATTTCTTCAAGATAAAAGAAGAATTTCTTCATGTCCCCACGTCACCCCTAATCAGAGCATCCCAAACATCAAGGTATAGAAATTTAAGCTTCATCAGTCAACTCCTCTTTGTTCTCCTCACTGACACATTCACCTAAAAGAATATTTAACCCAAACAAAACACCAACCATAAAAATAGAAGAGCGAGGAATATATCTCACATATGTTAGATACATATAAGAAAAATGGGTAGACTAATCACACACATCACACATACAAAAGGCATCACCCATATCAATACACACTTAGTCACAAACTCAAATGCTTTAATGCTCTTATGCTCTTATCTCTAAATGCATGTGGTACCATCGCAACGCATCCGCAAATGAGTAGTTCAGGAGGACATGGACCGGATCTAAGGACCCTATCAATCTACTCTCACTAGAACGAGTCTAACAGGAGCCAGTCGGGATAGTATAGCCGGTCATGGTGGCCCCTCATTTCAACTCTCAAATGAGGGGTTTCCTGCTCTAAAATCCTCAAGGTCAAGGTAGAAGACCATAAAGACCCTCCTTCATAGATCGCATCTACCCCCAACAAAAGTATGAATGAATGGAATATGATCATACAAATGCAACACACAAATGTATAACACATCTCGAATGACCAAGCATAACTTGGATTTTAACGCTGCTAAGCCTCTGCTTAGACTTCACAAATGACCAAGAATAACTTGGATTTTCACGCTGCTAAGCCTCTACTTAGACTTCACAAATGACCAAGAATAACTTGGATTTTCACACTGCTAAGCCATCGCTTAGACTTCTCAAAACACACTACAAACTCGCAAACAACGCAATAACTCATGAGTCTCTCAATACTCTACTGAAATTTTCACAATATCACATTTCACAATCCAATTACAACCAAATCACACATCACATAACTAAATAGTTTAATTATAACTTTTTATCACATTTCAACCAGTATCTCCAATTATGTTTAAATGTTGTTGTAAAAGAAGAAAACTATGAGCAAGAAAAGTGGTACGTGGCGTTGTTATACCAGAATGCATCTTAGACCTTCAAACGAAGGGATGTTAACAACTGGTTTCCAGCCTATATACCTTGTTTATATATATATAAAAACAACAACTTATAATAATTTATAAAAAGAACAATTTATAATAATTTATGAATATGAAAACAACAATTTATAATAATTTATAAAAAGAATAATTTATAATAATTTATAAAAAGAACAATTTATAATAATTTATAAAAACAACAATTTATAATAATTTATAAAAAGAACGATTTATAATAATTTATAAAAAGAACAATTGATAATAAATATAGGATAATTCTCTCAAATTCATATTGAGGACTTATGGTTGCCTCAAAATAAACAATCCTATGAGGCTTAGGGGTTGCCTCTCTACCCAAAATCCTCATAAGCATCCCATTTGTGAGACATTCCCCACTCCCCCTCTTACCTCGAATAAAGACATCTTGTTTTCTAAGTCCCGCGATGCCTAGAGATGCTGCGCTCCGTGACGCTTGGAGATGCTATGCTCCTAACTCCTCACGTTCCGCCCCTAGCCGTCACCTCTGAGAACTTTCCCAATGTTAGGAAAATTTAGAATGAAAAAGTAGAGAGGGTCTGACGCCTATTTATACCCGTAGAGTCGGGTTTTTGTCAATAACTGATTCACAGAAAAATCCTCCACCTAATATTTTCTGTTTATATTATTTCCCTAAATAAAATATTTTATTTAATCAACCAATTAAATTATACAATATATATATATATATATATATATTCGTCTATTATATTATTATTACTATTATTTCTAAAAAAAATCAGGATGTTACAATTCTCCCCCTCTTACATAAAATTCGTCCCCGAATTTACCTGTGTCGAATAATTTGGGGTAATCTTCTTTCATCTTACTTTCGAGCTCCCAAGTAGCATTTTCAAAAACAGCACCTCTTCCTCCTCTCCACACAACCTTAACTAAGGGAATTTTCTTTCCTCTAAGCTGTTTAACCATTCGGTCTTCGACTCTAACCGGTAAGGTCTCAAAAGTTAGGTTCTCCTTTACTTGGAGATCATCCGACTCAATCACGTGCGAGGGGTCATGGATATATTTACGAAGTTGAGATACATGAAACACATCATGGAGATTTGACAAGTTTGGAGGCAAAGCGACCTGATAAGCCACTTCACCGACTCTTTTTAGGATTTCATATGGACCAACAAAACGAGGCGTAAGCTTTTTGGACTTCAGAGCTCTCCCAACCCCAGTCCGCGGAGTAATCCTCAAGAATACATGATCGCCTTCTTTGAATTCTAAGTCTTTCCTTCTCTTATCAGCATAACTTTTCTGTCTACTCTGTGTTGCTCTCTCTCATTTTCTCCTGAATCATCTTAACCTTTTCTGTAGTTTGTTGCACTATCTCAGGCCCTAAAATAAGATTCTCACCAGATTCATCCCAACACAAGGGTGTTTTACACCTCCTTCCATACAAGGCTTCATAGGGCGCCATCCCAATACTAGAATGATAACTATTATTATAAGTAAACTCTACTAAAGGCATAAAACTATCCCAATTACCCCTTTGTTCTAATACACAAGCTCTCAACAGATCTTCTAAGGATTGGATGGTTCTCTCAGTTTGACCATCTGTTTGAGGATGATAGGCTGTACTCAACCGAAGCTTGGTTCCTAAGGCATTATGTAAACTCCCCCAAAATCTAGATGTAAACCGAGGATCTCTGTCAGAAACTATGCTAGAAGGTACCCCGTGTAATCTAACAATTTCTTTTATGTAAACCTCCACTAATCTCTCTATAGAGTATTTAATGTTAATTGGAATAAAGTGAGCAGATTTTGTCAACCTATCCACTATAACCCAAATTGAATCTAAGTTCTTCGTTGTTCTAGGTAACCCAACCACAAAGTCCATAGAAATACTATCCCACTTCCACTCAGGTACATTTAAGGGTCGCAACAAACCAGAAGGTTTTTGATGCTCTATCTTAGCTTTTTGGCAAACCAAACAAGCACCCACAAACATAACTATTTCCCTTTTCATGTTAGGCCACCAAAACATTTTCTTAAGATCCTGATACATCTTGGTGATACCAGGGTGGAAATTGAGTTTACTCCTATGACCCTCCTCTAAGATTAATTTCTTGAGCTCAGGAATATTAGGCACACAAAGTCTACCTTTAAACCTCAACACTTCATCAACCCCCATACTAAAATCACTCACCTTTCCCTGTTTTATTTCTCTTACTCTAACCATTAAAAATTTATCACACCTTTGACCTTTCTTAATTTCATCTAGAAGATCACTAGTGACTGTTAACATTCAACCTTACACTATTAGGGGTAAGTTCATAGGTTAGGCTCATATCTCTAAACTCAACTATCAAATCCATCTCTCTAACCATTAAGGTTGATACATGTAAAGATTTCCTGCTCAAGGCATCGGCCACAACGTTGGCTTTACCTGGATGATATTTAAGATCGAAGTCATAATCTTTAAGAAACTCTAACCATCTTCTCTGTCTCATGTTCAACTCTTTTTGATCAAATAAATACCTAAGACTTTTATGATCACTAAACACCTCAAATCTAGAACCGTACAAGTAATGTCTCCATATTTTTAGGGTAAAAACTATGGCGGCTAACTCAAGATCATGAGTAGGATAGTTTCTCTCATGTGTCTTTAATTGCCGAGAAGCATAAGCTACAACTTTACCTTCCTGCATCAACACTCCACCTAAGCCCATTTTTGAGGCATCACAGTATACCTCAAAGGGTTTTACTAAGGTCAGGTAAGACTAAAACAGGTGCTTTAGTTAATTTTTCCTTAAGGCTTAAGAAGCTATTCTGACACTTGCTATCCCAAATAAAGTTTTGGCCCTTACGGGTTAATGTGGTTAAAGGTAGTGCTATCTTAGAGAAACCCTCTATGAATCTTCTATAATACCCTGCTAGTCCTAGGAAACTTCGAATCTCACTCACTGAGGTTGGAGCTTCCCACTTAAGGACAGCCTCTACTTTAGAAGGATCAACTGCTATACCTCCTTTAGAAATCACATGTCCTAAGAAACTAACTTCCTCAAGCCAAAATTCGCACTTGGATGACTTGGCATAAAGTTGTTTATCCTTAAGGACCTGTAACACTATTCTCAGATGATGCAAGCGTA
>BDMB01000061.1:1171323-1198894 GCA_016859785.1 Macrotyloma uniflorum
ATTTATAATAATTTATAAAAAGAACAATTTATAATAATTTATAAAAACAACAATTTATAATAATTTATAAAAAGAACAATTTATAATAATTTATAAAAAGAACAATTTATAATAATTTATAAAAACAACAATTTATAATAATTTATAAAAAGAACAATTTATAATAATTTATAAAAAGAACAATTGATAATAAATATAGGATAATTCTCTCAAATTCATATTGAGGACTTATGGTTGCCTCAAAATAAACAATCCTATGAGGCTTAGGGGTTGCCTCTCTACCCAAAATCCTCATAAGCATCCCATATGTGAGACATTCCCCACTCCCCCTCTTACCTCGAATAAAGACGTCTTGTTTTCTAAGTCCCGCGATGCCTAGAGATGCTGCGCTCCGTGACGCTTGGAGATGCTATGCTCCTAACTCCTCACGTTCCACCCCTAGCCGTCACCTCTGAGAACTTTCCCAATGTTAGGAAAATTTGGAATGAAAAAGTAGAGAGGGTCTGACGCCTATTTATACCCGTAGAGTCGGGTTTTTGTTAATAACTGATTCATAGAAAAATCCTCCACCTAATATTTTCTGTTTATATTATTTCCCTAAATAAAATATTTTATTTAATCAACCAATTAAATTATACAAAATATATATATATATATATATTTGTCTATTATATTATTATTACTATTATTTCTAAAAAAAATCAGGATCTTACAATTTGAAATTTAAATATTTTTTTATATAATAATTTTCAATAATTTTATATACACTAAAATTATTATAAAATAATATTCATTAAATAGTATCATCCCATCATCCCAGACATAATCATAATAAGTAAATTTAGTTTATTAAGAAATAAAATGAAATTCTAACAATTCACTCTTTTATATTAGTGATTGAGAATCAATCTCTTCAGTTATTTCATTTCGATGGTCACACACACACGTATATATCCCATTTTCTAATATTCAAGTGACCTCAACTCAATCTTCACCACTATAAAATTTTCATACAATTCACAACTCTACATTATCCATTCATCTCAACGCACTTTGGATTATTCAGAAATAACACCAACTCAATATTTCTCCAATATAAACAACAATTTTAATTTCAATTAATAATTAATTTCATAACATCCTACATCACTTGAGCATAAATATATTTTCCCTATTTTTATCTTAACATACACAGGATTGCTACTATTTTTATTTCTTAATTAAATTATAAACTCATATACAAATTAGTAAATATTCCAAAGTTCAATTGTATTAAGGAATACACTAGAGTACTAGAGTATTTTCGCTTAAGCGAAAATTTATTTGAAAGCACACTCAAAATTAAAGCATTTTTGCTCAAATGAAACTATTTTTACTCAAGTGAAACTATTTTCGCTCAAGCGAAAAAGTACTCGAGAGCAATGTTTAAGTTTGGACACTTTCACTCAAGCGAAAGATATTTCTCTTGAATGAAAAGACACCCAAAAACAATCCAGACTCATTCGCTTGAGCGAAAAAGCATTCGCTCAAGCGAGAGCCTTGTGTGCAGCGTAACCAAAACTCGAAACTCAAGCCTAAAGCATTCATCTAATTCAATTCCAGCAAATTGCATGATTATAAATACATTTCATGAAGTTTTTCACCAATTATTCACAACAATTTCACATATACACGTGATACTCTCCACAATTTTTTCAAGAACAAATCAATTCATCAATTTATACCCAAATTCAAAAGAACTATTCTAATTAGCTTTCCTTACCTGATGATTCCAGCAAAATTGAGGTTTGTGGGTGAATTCCAAGTACTTATAGCTAGTCTCACAGATCTAAAATACAAACACTAATTACTCTCATATTCTAGCAAGATTACCAATATATTTCAAATTTTCCCCCAATAATCCCACATTCAAGAACCCTAAATATTTTTGAGATGGACAACTTACCTAATTATAGTCACTAGATTGCTGCAAGGTTGATCACTTCTTGAAATTTCCACTTCTTTCTACGTTGAATGACAAGAAGAGTTAAAGAGAGAGAGATGAAATCTGGAAAATGAATTAAGGGGTTGAGACAAAGTTAAGAGCTACCTTAAGGGAGTAAGGGAGAGAAATTCTGAAAGTTGAGAAAATGAGGATGGTTAGAAAATTTTAAAATTAAATACCCTTATTTCCCTCCCAACTATTGGGTCCTAAGCCCACCTAAGTGACTGGTCCAGCCTAAGGCATTACAATCTTCCTAACAACAAAATCTTTCGTCCTCGAAAATTATTCTCACCATTGAATAGAGAAGGGTAGGAAGCTCTTATTTCATCTTTTAGTTCCCAAGTAAAGTCACCAGTCTTAGTATCCCATAACACCTTTACCATCTTAATTCTCCCTTCAACTCTTCGTACTAGCAACACTTCAAACGACAGGTCTTCTCTAACTTGAACATTATCAGATTCTAGAATATGGCTAGGGTCGTGCACATACTTCCGTAACTACGATACATGAAAAACATTATATAGTTGGGCCAAACGAGGAGGTAAAGCCAATTCGTAAGCCACTAGACCTATATGTCAAAGAATCTAGTATGGACCAATGAACTTAGGAGTTAGCTTCCTAAATTAGATAGGTCTCCCTATCCCAATCTTCGGTGAGACCCTTACGAATACGTGATCACCATCGTTAAACTCTGATGAAGGCCTAAAAACTAAAAACAAAGATGCATGGTGTTTTGAGAAAATTCCAAACAAAATGCATAGTCAAGACATCACATTCTCTTTACATTTAATCCTTTATTTAGTATTCCTTATATTTCTTAGTTTAATTTCTAATGTTGGTTTAATTACTTATCAAGCTTAATCTTAATTGGGTTTAATTTCCTTTGTTTTGTAGGACTTTCTAAAGGCACCACACCTTAGATGAGCTCACCCCCATTACATTTTGGGCTTTGGACACATCAAATACCTTGAGGGGCGCACCCCCCTTCTCTCCCTAAGTGTTGCCACGTTTTTTGGACCTTTTTGGGAGCATCCAACCCATTTTGAATTGCTTTTAGCACCCCTTTGCAGCAGCCCACATCTTTGGCCCTTTAGGAAGGTGTAAACCTAGTTTCTAAATCATTCTTTAGGGTTAATTTACATGTAATTTCAGCTGCATTTGATTGTAATTTGGGGGCCATCCAAGCCTATAAATAGGGCTCCCATTCACCTTGTAAGGGGACTTTTGAATGATATAAATATTGTGAGAAATTTTCAACTTGTGTTGTGAGTGTTCCTCACCCTCTATTAGTCTTATCTTGAGTGTGATTCAAGTGGCGGCACCACCACCTATCTTGGGTATCCACCACCTAAGTGGAGTGACTCATCCATTGCCATTTCACTTCATTTGGTTCTTATCTTCTTTCCACTTATTCTATGTTATGTTGATTTTTATTTCCATTTGCCTTCCATGTGTTTGATTAATTGTCCCAACATCATATTTCCTTTTCCTCCTCTTGAATCCCATTTGAAATGAACATTCACATCTAGATAACACCATGTTATCTTAATGTCCAATGGGGATTTTCTTTGGATTTTCTTCTAAAATCAATCTAATCATCAACTCAAACCATAATCCATAAAATGGGCCTACATCATTTGGTATCATGAGCTAGTGTTCATTGTTGTCTTGCCTATATTTAATGCTTTATATCATTGTTTTTCAGCTGCCTTTTAGTTGTTTTTTGTGATCCCTTGAACCCTTAACAAATCTGGACGTTTTCACCATTTATTGGTGCATCTAAGTGGTCCAACTTGGGTGAGGAGTTGCATTTTTGGTTGCTGAAAAATTCTGGGCAGTTTTGTGCGAAAATCTAGGCAAATTCTTGGCTGTTTTGCTTCCTTGTTTCCATGCTATAATGTTCTTTTATTTTAGGTTAAGTCTTCTTGTGTTTTCCTAGCTTTGCTTGAGTCATATGTCTTGTTTTCCATTGAGTTTTCTTGCTTAAAATTCTAGTGCTGAAATGTGTTTGATAAAATGCTTTAGTGAAGAGTGCATAAATTGAATTGATAGGGAATATGAAAATAGGGACTAAGAGTTTCATATTCTCCTTTTAAAATTGTGTTTAAGTCTAGAAAAATTGTGAGAAGCGAAAAGAATTATTGTGGCCTAATTAAAGAAGTTTGGCACCTTAAAATATTGAATTTCCAATAAAGATTTGGGTGCAATTTGACTTAAAAACTTGGTTGTTTTAGTAGCTATTTTTGGACTTAAATACACACCTACAGCTTGGATTGAATGTGACAAATTAGCTCCATCACATAGTAGGATCCTAATCTTCTTTTATGTGCTTGAAATTGAACTTTTATTTGCATATTTTGGTGCTTCTTAGAGTATTTATTGCTACCTTTTTCTTACTTTAGTCTTCTTTTAAAGTTTTGTCTAAAAGCAACTCTATTGTAATTGTCACATTTTTTTGCCTTTTACCTTTTCTTGTTTTAGTCTTTAAGAATCTTTAAGTTTCGTCTTTGAAGTTTTCTTCCTTTGATTTCTTTTGAAGTGGTGATTGTTGTTTTTCTTTTCTACTTGATTCTTACTCTTGGTGAGTGTTAATTTGAGGGAGTTGCACACTTGTTTACATAAGGAGTGTGAGTGAACAATTTCCATTCATTTTGGTGAGGAGGCCCAAACACTTGAGTGAGAGTTAATACACTAACTTTTGAAGTTTCATGCTTGTTTTGGTGGCTGTTTTTATTTTTGTTTATAGGTACAATGTCTGAAGCTTCTTCTTCTCCTATCTCCCCTCCAAGAGCTAACAAGTTAAGTGAAGAAATGGAGGTCAAACTTAAGAGGCAAGCTGAGCTTCCTCTTGTGGAGTTTTTGAGGGAAATGGAGATTTCAAAACAAGAGAATGAAAGAGAACTTAGAGAGAAGATCCGCCAATTAAGAAGGGAGAGAGATGAGAGGAATAGAAGAGCCTATTCCCCAAGAAATTTTCATCATGATGAAGAAGAAGATTGGAGGCTCCATGGGACAAGGAGGGTTCGTCATCAATCCCCAAAGAAATCCTACCACCATGCGAAGATGCCAAAGTTTTATGGGGACAATGATCCAGACACCTATTTGGAGTGGGAAGCCAAAGTTGAACAAATCATCCATGTCAACTCCATTAGAGAAGAAGATCATGTAGATTTAATTGTTTTAGAGTTTGAAAGTTATGCCATGACTTGGTGGCATAAATTTTGTAAAGAACATGGACTGAACCAAGGGCCACCCGCGACTTCTTGGATGGACTTAAAGTTTCATTTACAAGGTAGATTTGTTCCTTCCTACTATAGGAGGGAGCTCCTTTTGAAGCTCCAATGGCTTCAACAAGAAAGTTTATGTGTGAATGATTATTTTAAGTTGATGGAATCTCTTATGCTTAAGGCCGATGTGGATGAGACAAATGAGGCCAAGGTAGTTAGGTTTGTTAGTGGTCTTAGGAGGGACATTCAAGATTTAGTATAACTATATGAATACTCCTCAATTGAAAATGTTCTACACCTTGCACTAAAAATAGAAACTCAACTTCAAAGAAAAGATGGTGCAAGGAGGAGTAATCATAATAGTTATTACTACAACTCTTCATGGAAGGATAAGGGTAAAGAGAAGAATGATAGAAAACCTTCCAAGAACTCTCTTGAAACCACCAATAGGGGTAATGCGCCTAAGGATAAACACCCCACCTCTTCAAATCCCTCAAAATCAAGTTCCATCAAATGTTTTAAATGTTTAGGGTATGAGCATATTACTTCAAATTGCCCTACCAAGAGGAACATAATATTGAGAGAAAGTGGAGAGGTGAAGAGTGAACACTCATCTCCCCCTTCCCCCACTAGGGATTCTTCCTCTTCCTCACCTTCCTCCTCAAGTGATGATGAGATTCATCCTTGTGATGGTGATTTGTTGGTGACAAGGCATATGTTGGGACAAGTACAAAAAGATCTTGATGAGTCCCAAAGAGAAAATATTTTTTACACAAGATGCTTTATCAACAATAAATTATGTTCTCTCATTATAGATGGAGGGAGTTGTACCAATGTTGCTAGCACAAGGATGGTGGAGAAACTTGGTTTACCCACTATCCCTCATGCCAAGCCTTACAAGCTCCAATGACTTAGTGAGGAGGGAGAAATAGAAGTCAATAAACAAGTCCTCATCAACTTCTCCATTAGGAAGTATGTGGATGAGATTTTGTGTGATGTAGTGCACATGGAAGCCACACACATTTTACTAGGAAGGCCATGGCAATATGATAAACAAGCTTTCCATGATGGCCATTCCAATAGGTTTTCATTTAACTTCCAAGGGTGCAAGATTACACTAAAACCTCTCTCTCCCCAAGAGGTTCTTGAGGACCAATTAAAAATGAGAAAGAAAAGAAAAGAAGAAAAAAAGATAGGAAAAAGGAAAACATCCAGTGAATTTAAGGAAGGTACTATGATCTCTCATAAAGGGATAAAAAAGGTAATGTTTGCACAAAAAGAAATAATTGCATCTTACCCTTCTATGGGGTCATCTCCTAACTTACATGGCAAAACCTCTAATTGTTCTCAAAGCATAGAATTAGTCTTAGATGAATTCAATGATGTTTTTCAAAAACCATCAAGGATTTACCTCCTTCAAAGGAAACAAAACTTGATTTGAAATCATCTTTGACTAATGATCTTACTAAGGGAAACAACTTGGAGGAATCTAAAGAGTTTCAAAAACCTTTTGATCACCTTTTCCTTAACACTCATATTTTAAAAAGAAATATTGTCTTGCCAAAGTTTAAGGAGTTGCTTGATAGAAAGGATATCAAATTGAGAACAGTGTCAACCAAGGAGGAAAGGACGTCATCTTCCAACAAATGAATAAACCGTTCAAAGTTGAACACAAAATGAATAAAGATTTTCAAAATTCAAGGTTGAATTCTTTCTAAGAGGGAGAGGATGATGAAGGCCTAAAAACTAAAAACAAAGATGCATGGTGTTTTGAGAAAATTCCAAATAGAATGCATAGTCAAGACACCACATTCCCTTTACATTTAATCCTTTATTTAGTATTCCTTATATTTCTTAGTTTAATTTCTAATCTTGGTTTAATTACTTATTAAGCTTAATTTCAATTGGGTTTAATTTCCTTTATTTTGTAGGACTTTCTAAAGGCACCACACCTTGGATGAGCTCACCTGCATCACATTTTGGGCTTTGGAGACATCAAATACCTTGAGGGGCGCACCCCCCTTCTCTCCCTAAGTGCTGCCACGTTTTTTGGACCTTTTTGGGAGCATCCAACCCATTTTGAATTGCTTTTAGCACCCCTTTGTAGCAGCCCACATCTTTGGCCCTTTAGGAAGGTGTAAACCTAGTTTCTAGACCATTCTTTAGAGTTAATTTACATGTAATTTCAGCTGCATTTGATTATAGTTTGGAGGCCATCCAAGCCTATAAATAGGGCTCCCATTCACCTTGTAAGGGGACTTTTGAATGATAGAAATATTGTGATGTGTTGTGAGTATTCCTCACCCTTTCTTAATCTTATCTTGCGTGTGATTCAAGTGGCGGCACCACCACCTATCTTGGGTATCCACCACCCAAGTGGCGTGACTCATCCATTGTCATTTCACTTCATTTGGTTCTTATCTTCTTTCCACTTATTCTATGTTATGTTGATTTTTATTTCCATTTGCCTACCATGTGTTTGATTAATTGTCCCAACATCATATTTCCTTTTCCTCCTCTTGAATCCCATTTGAAATGAACCTTCACATCTAGATAACACCATGATATCTTAATGTCCAGTGGGGATTTTCTTTGGGTTTTCCTCTAAAATCAATCTAATCATCAACTCAAACCATAATCCATAAAATGGGCTTACATCAAACTCCAAGGGACGTCTCCTCTAGTCTGCATACGACTTCTACCTACTTTGTGAAGTTTTCATCCTTTCTTGAATTAACTTGACCTTATCTGTCGTCTGTTGAATTAATTTTGGTCCAATCTATACTCTCTCTCATTCCTGATACCAACATAATAGAGTTCTACATTTTCGTCCACACAGTGCTTCAAACTATGTCATGCCGATACTGGTGTGGAAACTATTATCGTAAGTAAACTCTACTAATGGTAACACCTCGTCTCAACTACCTAGGTTATCTAAAACACCAGCTCTCAATAAATTCTCTAATGTCTGAATAGTTATCTCTAACTTCCCATCTGTTTAAGGGTGATATGTTGAACTCAATCTTAGTCTAGTTCCCAAAGCTTCTTGCAATGTTTCCAAATATGAGAGGTAAATCTCAGATCTTGGTTGGATATAATACTAGAAGGCACTCCATGCAGTCTCAAAATCTCCTGGATATACAACTAAGCTAACTTGGCCATGGATATCCTTAAGTTGACTAGTAAGAAATGAGCATTTTTCATCAGTTGATCAATTATAGCCTACACTGCATCATGTCCTTTAACTATTCATGGTAAATGGGTGTCAAAATCCATAGCGATATTATCCACTTCCACTTTGGAATCTCCATCTCCTGTAACATACCTCAAGACCTCTAATGCTCAATTTTCATTTTCTGACAAGTCAGACAAACAACGACATACTGAGCGACCTCTCCTCATATTAGGCCACCAAAAAGATTCCCTTAAATCACAATACATCTTATGCACTCTTGGGTGTTTATTGAATTTTCTTTTATGACCTTCTTCCATAATCATCTTATTCAAATCCCCATTGGCTAGTACACATACCCTACCTTTGAATCTCAACAATCCATTGGGATTCATTATGAAATCTATTGTCATTTTAGTTCCAAGCTCAGCTACAATATTTTTCAACGTTGAATCTGCAAATTGTCTCTCTTGGATCATCCTTAAGAACTCACTAGTTATGACCAATCTCCCACAACTAATTATCTCTAGTGTCACATCCATACTAAGATTCATATCTCTGAACTGTTCGATCAATTTAAGCTCTCTAATCATTAAAGTCGATACTGAAATTGTCTTCCTTCTCAATGCATCTACTATATTAGTTTTCATGGGATGATACATCAACTAAAAGTCATAATCCTTTAAAAATTCATAATCTTTGCCTCATGTTCAACTTTTTCTTATTGAAAAGGTACTTCAAACTCTTATAGTCGCTGAACATGTCAAATCTGCACCATGGAGGTAGTTCCACCAAATCATGAGAGCAAATACCACAACTGCCAATTCTAGATCATGTGTCGCCAAATCATATGTCACTACTCTCTTCTCCTGCATCAGAACATACCCCAAACCTTGATACGATGCATCACAAAATACTTCAAAAGGTTTACTTGCGTTTGGAATAGTTAATACCAGAGAGCTAGTCAACTTTTGCTTCATTTCTAAAAATTCATGTTCACACTTCTTGGTCCAAGCAAATGATTGATCCTTACGAGTCAATTGGGTTAACGAAAAGATGATCTTGGAAAATCCCTCAATGAATCTCACGGTATTATTTCAAAAGTGAAAGTTGTTAATTACAAGAATTTCATTTATTGTACCTACTGCATAATGAGTGAAATTGCATTTCTACTACATAATGAAAAGCTTGTTTCTATTGCAACTAGTTCCATTTGATAAGCTATTAAATTATTTCAAATTGAGTCGATAATTATTTTTCAAAAACATCTTTCTAATAGTTTCAATTAAGGATTAAGAAGTGATTTAAAGAAAATAGAGAAGGATTAAATTGATTTCGGAAAAAACACAAACCTAGGTGAGATTTGAGCCTACTTTCTTCTTGTGTGATTCATTCACAAACTAAATATTTCATAACTTGTCTTAATTCTCTTATTTACTTCATTGAGCATATGCATTCTTAGAAATGATCTAGGCCTTCTTTGAATTGACCAAATGACCTTACCTTAACATCATTTTTCCTTGTTATCCCTTTTGAACCTTATTTAACTTATTTTTGATTAATTCCCATCCATTACAAGCCTAAAACAACCATGATTAAAACCAGAACGGGAAGAGAAGAAAAGTTTTGGAATTGTTTTGCGAATAAGTAAGTAACAAGGGTGAGGTTAACTACTTTGAAATTGATAATAAGTTAATACAAAAATGTTGAAAAAGTTGGGTGAAAGAATAACTCAAATCAAATCAATTGAAGAGCAGAAAAAGAATGGAAAAGAAAAAGGAAGAATAAAATCAAAAGGAAAAAAAAGGAAAGAAAAACAACAACCTCCTAAAATTATACAAACCAAATTATGCAAACCTCCAAAATTATGCAGTACTTCCTTATTGTTTTTCTTTTCCTAAAGTTTTTATAACCTTAAATCCTTTCTTATCCTACCCTTCAAACAAGGCCTCATTACAAGTTAAACAAAATTCTTTTGATCTTTGATTACATGTATTTCAAGCAAGTAACATTAGATTTTTTTCAAGCAATGATAATGTTTATCTTTGTGCAATACATTGAGTGAAACACTAAGTTTAAACACTTTGGAGAGCAATAGAGTGAAACACCTATTAATAAGGGTCTAAACCAAATTATTAATCCACAATTTAATTAGATTGAAGAATTTTTGTGGAGAATAATTAAGATACATCTTGATTTATTTGATTTGTTTCTATTTAAGAATAATGAAGAATTTTTATATAGCTCATTACGGTTGATGGAAACAACTTAGCTACAACACTTTCATTTTCCCATGCAAATGGCTTAAGTGTGGGAGAAATTGATAAAGCTAATTTTTATAACTATGATTATACACTAATGATACCTTCTAATTACCTTTATTTTACTTTTTTAATTTTTATTTGTATTTTTTGTAATAAAAAATTTAAGATCTAAAAGACAACATAATTTCCATCTTTTAGATGAATTTTTATACTAGTTATGCACTTATCTTTGCCCACTTTTTATTTATGAAAATTTCTATAATGATCCGATTAAGCTTTTTTTTTTTTTTTTGCATTGAATTCTAAATTTAAAATCTTTAATCTGAAAGTGAAATCATTAGTTTTGGAGCTTAGATTGAATTTTTATGAACAAAAGAAATTGACCTTTAGGCTATATAAAACAACTTAAGCTTTGCTACTTTTATTGGCCGGTTAATTATTATTTTTGACCCATCCAATTATGTAAATTAAAACTTTCTTATAAATAGTAGGAAAATCATTGTATTAGGCAGGGATTGAAGAGTGTACAACAAGTTTTCTTTACATTCATGTTTTCGGTTATTAGTTACAATGTTAATCATTACTTTAGTTTTCAGTTGTAAGTCACTCTCTTTGTTTGTTACTCGGTTTTCTTTGTTAATAGAAGCATTATTTTCTAACTTTTAGAGTTCTACATTTGTTCTCTCTTATTTCTTTTTGATTCTTGAATTTTCTTTGCAAATGTATAAATGATTACTCGAGGTTGAAGATAGACTCATCATTTTAAGTTTCTCTTCTTCTTACTACTAAAATTTCTTTATTGTTCTTGATTGGGAATGACATGAGCAATATATTAGAATGTTTTCAATTATTTTCTACATTTTCGATTTCTGCCTTTATTTCTTATAATTTAATGTTTCATTAGTTTTTCTTTGATTTCTTTTAGAGTTTACTTTCTACAAATTTCAATTTAGATGTCTTACTTTGAATTTTGAATTCTCATTTCTATGTCTTGTTTCATTTTTACATTTTAATTCATTCTTTACTTTAGTGAAGTTTCATTTTTTTGGTTTATAGTTTAATAATTTTTACAATTTTAATCACTGAAATTTACTTCTATTCACTTTTATTTTCTTCATTTTCAATTCACAAATTAATACTTCCTTTTGCACTTTAGTTTGAAATATTACATTTCGGTTCATTACATTTGCCTTTCATTATTTCTACTGCATTTTAATTCTGGCTTTCCATAGAATTTTGTTTTGGTGTGAATATTTCTATCGTGCTCTTTTTCTTGCATTTTACTTTTGTAGTACAGTTTAACTCATTTTTTACTTAGTTAGTATAGTTTAGGAGATTTTCAATTTCATTTTTTAATATTTTGTTTTCATTCTCATTTGATCACTGCTTTGATTTCTTTCATGTAGTCTAGTTTACAATTTTATCTTTACTTTTAAGTCTTTACACTCAAAAAATCTCCCAAATTAGTTTCTAGAATCCTTTAACAATTGAATAAAGCATTTTTAAATTTATGCTTTTTGAATTGATACCTAGATTGATCTATCTACTGTATTAGTGGAAGAAAATTAGTAATTTTGTTAACACTTTACAAATGTTCATCAAATACATAATATGATTATGATAGTACATATTTTATATTCACATTTAAAATTTTATTTTATCTTTTAAATACTTTTATAGGTTTCATTATTTATATTTTCTCATCTTTTTATCATTTGTAATAATTTGGGCTTGTTTTGACTAAATGCTTTAATTTCATATTTTTTTTAAAATGACATTTGTCTACTTATAAATTTCTTTATAAATATCATTTTTGGCTGATTTTTATTTCATTGGATTTTTTATTTTTGAAGTTTTGATTTCATATATGGATCATATGATTCAGAGTTCAGAGTTATTTTCTATTATTTTTTTAAATATAGATAGAAATATTAAATTTTTGTATACTTAATTGCATTTTATATTTATATTTGTAAGGCCAATTCTGGTCTAATGTTAGACCCATTCAATTTCATCTTTTAGAACCTATTAATATATGTGTTAAGACTTTGAAAAGATACAAATTTAATGTAAATTACAGTTTATAATTTTACATTTTATAAATAGAAATATTAAACTTTTATATATTATATTTTTTGTACTTGTAAGACTAATTTTAGCCTAATATTAAACCCATTCGATTTTGTCTTTTAAAACCTATAAATACATGTGTTCAAACTTTGAAAAGACACAAATTTAAAGTAAATTATAATTTATAATTTTATATTTTATAAATTGAAGTTTTCTCTTTTAAAACTTTTAGTGTTACTTATTTATATAAAAATTTATAGGTATAACTTGTTAAACATGAGACTTGATCATTAGACGATGTTGGTCTAACAACAATATCAAACATAAAAGTTGACACTATTAAAAAACAATCATCATTAGTTTAGACAAGTTAAAATACACTTGGAGTGTCTCATATATTACACACCGCAAAAAATCACTACTCATGTAAAAGGAAGATTATCAAAAAATAATATCAAACATACAATATTAAAAATGATTACTTTTCATAACTAGTTATAAATAAAATAACAAATCTTATATATATTTTGACAAATACATGATATATGAACATTTTTTATGCATACCATTTAAAGTTTAAAAGAAAATTTTTGTAATATTATTATTTATAGGTTGTATATTCATATAAAAGAATATTCTTTCTAAACATTTCGTTAAGCTTATGTCTTTTTAATCAAGAAATTATATTATATATTTTATGTAAGACTTAATTTTGGTATATATTTAAACTTTTATATCTAAAAAGTCAAGAATGATATCATATATTTAAAAAAATAGGAATGATATTATATAATTACGAAAGTTAAAAATAACTTGATATAAAATAATATTTATATTGTTTATTTTAAGAAAATAGATTAAGAAAATTCATTAAGAATAACATTACATATTCAAATAAATAAGAAATAATAATTAAATAATACTATTATCATTATTAATTATAGAAGAATATTTTAAAAAAATATGAGCACAAAAATATAAAAAAATATTTTACATTTTTTTATTCGATTACACATTTATAATTTTGAACAAATTAGTTTTAAAATTTTCAAAAACATCTTACAGACATTCTTTAAATAACTACCAAACAATACATTTTCAGTCTATTTCTTTTTATTTTCTTTAAAAGTTATTAAGATTTTTTTTCTTAACTCTATTCAACCATCTTTTGGAATTGATATATTATCTCATATATCAGAATTTTAATTTATAAAATTATAATACATATATTAATTTTATTATATTTAAATAAATAAACAAATCAAATTTAACATATTTAATTAAAATAATTTTTTAAAAGAAATTAAGTTTAGTCTTTTTATTTAATAGTTGATGTCAAATCAGATAATAAAACATGCCAACAGCAGCTTCGATATAATATATTTTTTTTTCAGAGATTCCCAGAATGTCGGGTACATCACATGAAAAACCATGAAAACTAAGCATGCATTATGCCAATCTAATAGTTTTGGGCCGAATTGAGCATACCGTGAAAGGAGAAAAAAAATGATCTTGCTGGCTCAACAAGCGCACCCTCTTTTAACCTTTTCCTCTACCTATAAATCCAACCCATTGCATGCAAATGTGCAACTTAAAGTTAGTTTTGGTGTTTTCACCCCATTTCCATATTGACCATAATGCCCAATTCCAAAGGCAATTCCAAAGGAAGGCCTTACAGGAGGAGCTTGAGCTTTAGCAGGTGTCCCTCTTCATCTGTTGCAACACAGGCTCTATTGCCACCTGACCCAAATAAGGTTTGCTTTGTGTCGTCAGTTGTTTCCTGTGATGCACAATTATTTGTTATTTGATACATATCGGAGACAACATTATGATTATTCTAAATATATATGATATAATTGTAATTCTGCAAATCCTTCTTTTTTTTTTGGATTCAGTTTTTTTTTTTTTTTTTTGGTAAATCTAAATTAAGAACATGTTTCTTTCTTGGAGATTTCAGAAAACAAACAAAATTATAAACCATTTGGTAAATTATTTTTTATTATTTATAACTAAGAATTGTACTTTGAACCTCATTCTTTGTTTAAATCATCTATATAAGGGGCAATTTTCATTTTGTTATGTATAGACAATGGCTCCATGCTTCTATATTTTTCACATGCATATATTATATGTCTCTTCTAGCTGAATTGAATTTTAGGAATCTTTTTAAAACCGTGGTTGTTGTATCCAAGATAATCAATATAGGATATGGAGACATGATACACGTCAGTTTTGTGAAGGATTTGGTTGATGAATAGTTTGAAAATTGTGTTGGAAGTGCAGGGATATAGGGAAGTGGGGGGTGAGACCGGTGGTGTAGTTGCTGCACAGGGTGGGAGTCCTGATCTGCAGACCCTTTTTAGGAGGTTCTGGAAGGTGGCAGCTCCTTACTGGACTTCAGATGACAAGGTGCAGGCAAGGTTGCAGCTTGCTGCTGTTTTTGCTCTCAGTTTGGCTACCACTGGAATCAGTGTGGGCTTCAATTTCTTGGGGAGAGACTTCTTCAATGCACTTGCCAGTAAGTTCATGTTTATATGTGGACATAAGCTGATTTTGTTTATCTTCCATTTACCATCTTTTTGGGCATATAGTGTTTGCTTGTATGTGAATTTGAGATTTTGTGTTGTTGTTTTTTGTTTACTATTTACTTTAGTATGCTGTGGCAGCAAGAAACTGAACTGTTTAAGTTTATTAATGCAAGACAAGGATCAAGAGCAATTCACGAAGCAACTACTTTACTACTTGGGTGGCTTTGCTGGAGGAATCCCGGTGAGCACATTGCTGCACTTTCTTAGGTATAACTCTGCTATTTTTTGCTTTAGTTCTCAAAGCGATGTGTACTGTCATCTGATCCAGTGTCTTAGTTGGAAAGAAACAAGAGTCAAAATGAGAACTAGCTCTCATGTATTGCCTAGATATGAATGTGAAAGTTACACCTTTTCATGTTTTGGGCTTTATCTATCATATGAGGACATAAGACAATAGACATCAGAATTTTATTTCTTCTTTGATCTTTTGGAAGTAGTTTCATTACTTATTGCATTGCAGCATTTCTTCTTAATCTTTAATTGATATTAGCCCAAATAAAAAGGAAAAATAACATAATGGAAATACATGACTTTCATTAGGTAGAAATTTTGATATGGTTTCTTAATTGATAACTTGGTTGTTTTTGAAGCAGCTATCAACAATTATACTGTCATTTCATGTTCTATTCTTTTTTTCCCTAAACGTTCCCTATTGTAAAACTAGAAAAAGATATAAAAGATAGTGAAGAAAAGAAAATAGTAGTTTAATTTCTCAATTAAAACTGCACAAGGATGTGTTATTTATAAAAAACTTAGAAAACTCTCAACTATCTTAGTCATAATTATATCTTAGTCATAATTATAGAGAACTGAACTACTCAAGTAATAATTATAGAGAACTCAACTACCTAGTAATAACTCCAACAAATAATAAATACAACTCTTTGTAATTCAACAATGAATGAAAAAAAAGATTTATACATGCCCTTTCCTTGTTGCTTTGTCATGCCCTTTTTCAAATCTTCTGCACTTGTTTCTAACCCTGTTCATCACCACATTGCAGTTTTTGGTATTGAGAGATTATGCAAAGGAAACTCTTTCCTTGAGATGGAGGTATTGGATGACAAGCTATTACATGGATCGCTATCTGAAGAATCAAACTTTCTATAAAATTCAGTCACAGTCAATTATTGACAATCCAGACCAGCGAATTGTTGATGATCTAAGTTCTTTCACTGGGACTTCCCTTGCTTTCTCCCTAACACTCTTTAATGCTGCTGTAGATTTAATATCATTCAGTAACATCTTGTATGGAATCTATCCTCCACTTTTTGTTCTTCTTCTCATATACTCGATTGGTGGGACAGCTATCAGTGTTTTCCTTGGAAAGGTAATGATATTTCTTTGATAGTTTAAGTTGTCGTGGAAAACTACCACCTGTCTCCCTAATAACTGAAAGGATCTTTAAGATAGTTCCCTTTTTAATAACTGGAAATTGTGAAAATAATAGGGACTGGTGAGTTTAAATTTCTTGCAAGAGAAAAAAGAAGCAGACTTTCGTTATGGACTAGTACGTGTACGGGAAAATGCTGAATCAATTGCTTTCTATGGTGGTGAAGAAAGCGAAATGCAACTTCTTCTGCAGCACTTCAAAAGCGCTTTTGAAAATCTGACTGTGAGATATTTCTTCTTTAAGCTTACCTTTTTTCACTTTTAAAACTGATTTTGTAAATTATGTTGCCCGTATTTATGTTCATATCAATTGATTTCTGAGTTTTACTGCATATATACTGCTCTTATATTGCTAGATTTGTATAATCAACATAGAGTAAGCAGCATCTAATGTAAAAAATGCTGTTCTGTTTGTTTTCTTTTCTTTATTGAAACTAGATCTATAATTTTATAGACTTCAACATATAGGTAGTGGACAGAATATTATTTGAAAGCTATATAGCGATGTTGACTGACCCAATTTTGTGAATGCAGAAGCTTCATTAAATACCAATCTAACCTTGTTGGCAGCATCACTTCTTTTTCTCTATTGAGTTATGTAATGCAGTTTTATCTTCTAATTTGTGATAACATAGTGATGCATGTTGTTACTCTTAATTTTTTACAGCAATTGCTGATTGCTTCTAGAAATCTGGAGTTCTTCACCAATGGCTACCGCTATTTCATTCAAGTTCTTCCTGCTGCTGTTGTTGCCCCCATGTATTTCTCTGGAAAAATTGAGTTTGGTGTCATCAATCAGTCACTTTCTGCTTTTAATCATATCCTTGGCGACTTTTCCGTTGTTGTATACCAGTTTCAATCTATAAGTGCTTTCTCTGCTGTTATTAATCGGTTAGGTACAACATTCTTTTTTCCCTTAGTCGTTTCTGATACTTTTTAATATATGCAAATCTCTTTAAAGATAATGAGCATGAGTAAATCAACTATGAATTCTACTCTGTAGAAAAAGGGAATCCATTTTGATAATTTGTGCTTATGTTTTCATAAACACAAATAATAGGGGTCCCAGAAAAAAAAAAAAAGTATTACAATATTTTGAAGATGTTATTTGCAACTCAACCAACTATAACTGTCCTTATTCATGTTACTTTCCACCCTCCATTTCCCCTTTCTTTTCCTTTCTTTCATCTTTTTATGCACTGCAGCTCATATTGCAAGTAGTTATACTCTACTTTCTTTGTGATATTTATCTGTTCGGTCTTGCTTGACAGGGTAGCCTTGTGGCTTTTAATTTTTAATGATCTCTTCCGACTGATATGCATTGTATTGCATGTGCAGGTGAATTTGATGATGTTTTGGACAGAAGCAGCTCTAACACTCTCACTGATACTTTGGAAGACATACAAATTATAGAAAAAGATTTTAGGAGTTTTTCTGCATTGGAATCTAATGGATCCATTTCACTAGAAAAATATGCAACATTACTAGAGATAGAAAATTTGATTCTGAAGACACCAACTGCATCTACACTTTTTAGAGACTTGTCATTGATGATCAAGGAAAAGGATAATTTACTGGTAAGACATCCACTGGCCCCCTCGCTTACTGACAACATATCAAGAAGTTAGGTTTGTATTGTTAAGTTCATAAGACCATAGGATTATACAAATGCCCTTCTGAATATAGCCAAATTCACAGGTAATAGGACCAAGTGGAAGTGGCAAGACTTCTCTGTTAAGGGCTTTGGCTGGTCTATGGAAAACAGGAACTGGAAAGATCACATACTATGTAAAATGTAGAGAATATCCTGAGCAATCCATTTATTCAAAAGTGAATACACCAGTAAATAATGCTCATGACACGTATGAAGCAGATGGAAACTCCGTAAGCAGAAAATCTGGAATTTTTTTCCTTCCACAAAAACCATATATGGTTTTGGGTACTCTTCGTCAACAATTACTTTATCCAACTTGGGCTGATGATATAGTTCCTATGTCAGACAGTACAAAACAGACCAGTATGTTATTTATAATTCTTTTTCCCCCACGCCTAAATATATTACTTTTATTTCTTATGCAAACTCATTTTTTTATTAAAATGGATGTCTATTATTGTGCTGTATCTGTCTACATGTCATTTGCTATATTGCAATTTTTGAGACTTCAGACATTAATACTACCGTAGTTGTGGGTCTAACAGAAGGTATTATTAGCTAAGTTCTTTTGAACATGCTACTATTAGAGGGACTTTTAGAATAATTGATATATTTTTTAAAAAACTCTTCCTACACAAGATAATCTAATACGTAAGCCTAACCAACAGCTTTTGAATCTTCACCCTATTAAAGAAACGTCTCTTGAAAACTGAACTTTCATTGACCTCAATGAAATGGAGATGTAGCTGTCTAGAATCTTGCAAACATGGTCCCTTTTAGTTTCATGTTAGCTGTTAGTTAGAAGTTGATCTTGGTTGTTGTCTGGAAAATTAATCCCTTTCTCTGTGAGGATCATGAACCCAGGTCCATTTACATATGTTCTTATCCATGTGTTTTCCCTTCAAATAGAATCCAGACTTTCTCAAGTGAACAAATACAATAAAAATGATTAATTCTGAGTATTGACTTGTAAGGTGCAACAGGTTCTAATTGATAAATTATTATAAGTCATCTTATTAAGAGTATTATTTTACCACATTGTTATGAATGAGCTGATTTGATCAGATGATGCTGAAAATAAATACTATCATCTAATATGATTAAATAGAAAAATCCATCCTAATTTATATCACTTTACTTTTTAGTAGTTTGGCTGAAATTGTGTAAGCTTTGCTGATTGAGTGTTAAAAGTTGTTGTGCAGATGTGCTTCCTTTATTTACAAACTTGCCAAACTCGGATAACACAAAGCCTATGAAGCCAACAACAGATGAACTGATAAAGGTCTTACAGGATGTACGCCTTGGATATTTATGTGCTCGTTTCAGTTTAGATTCAACACATGAATGGTCTAGTGTCCTTTCTTTGGGAGAACAGCAACGCCTTGCATTTGCTCGTCTCTTGCTTTCAAAGCCTCAATTGGCTTTACTGGATGAAGCTACAAGTGCACTTGATGAAGCCAATGAGGTAGTGTTGAATTCCTAAGTCGATATAAATGGATATTTTATTAAATTATATGCCTGAATAAAATAATGCTCACTCATGCATGAATATGGATGTGCCTAATTAATTACTGGATCCTAATAGAGACACTATGAGCTAATACTTAAATACTTACTCATTGAAAAAGATCACTGCAGCTAATATCAAATGGCTTTTCTTCCAAGTTCTTGTGAAGTATTGTTGCATGAACGAATCCATTGAAACATTGTTTATTCAGTTTTCAATATAATTTGCAATACTAATATGACTGGCTATATACATGTTTGGATTAGCTGACTTTATATTTAGACATAGAAAAGCATATAACCAAAATGATGTAGAGCTTTTGGCTCAAAAGATTTTATTGAAAAGCTCAATGAAAACTAAACATACTAGAGTGCTACTGTAAAGGGGTCCAAAAGACTAAATCGTTTTGAGCATTGACATTATTATACATCCTGTAATGTTTATGTTGTGCTAAAGTTCGTTTTCTTGTGCTTTTGCTTACAGGTTCATTTGTATCAAAAGATTGCGGCAGCAAACATGACATACGTCAGTGTTGGCCACCGGTCATCTTTGTATGATTACCACAACAGGATCTTACGCATATCCACCTATGAATCTAACAATGAACAACTAAATTGGTGCATTGGACCCACTACGCCTGAGTCCTATTCAATACATACAAATCTATCATTGTAGGGGGCTTCAGAATTGTTTGCAATGCTTTGCTACTTACCATCTCTAGAGACACATGGTTTAATTTCATTGAGCAATAATTTTGGCGTATACGATGCCAATCTATAGATTTTCCCCTTCTATAACATTAGAATCAGTCCATTTTCTAATATAATCTATTAAAAATGTTATTGATTTAATTTCCTTACTGTAAATATTGCGATTAATTAGATTAGACAGTAATATTTTGAAAATTAGGGAATCAACCTTTATTGCGCAGATATTGTAATAGGAATCGCTTATTTCCTTTGTTTTTAATATGGCATTGAGACAATAATTTCCATTTATATGAGAGAATTACTATTTGACTTGGATACTAAGCCACCAGTCAAGAATAGTCCTGAGTATGTTGTTTGGAGTGCCTAAAACTCCATGTTCATGACATCGTTGATTAATCTGTCGAACTCCATATGCTATATACACCATTGCCAAGGAACTATGGAATAATGTCATTGTCAATGACATGTATTTTCACATGGATAACAAAATAGATGAAGTAATTAATCAAGTTCAGAATGTCTAATATAATCCATAAAACATGCAGAATCAAATATTAAATTATAACATCCATTTTAGTACATTATAAATCATAACATAAATATAAAAACCAACTTTTAATTCTTCAAAATCAAGAAACCTCTAGTAGTAGTTCTAGTTTATAATAATGTACTTTAAACAGCATGGGAAAATAGTATTAGGGGTCGATATATTTAAAATGAGAAATAAATTTTAAATTTAATTTGTTATTATAAAATTAGTTTATAAGTAAAAGTTTATACTATTTTATATATTTAAATTTAAATTTATTAATTTAATTTTATCTAATATATTTTTTTTCAAGTCGAGATCTCTTCAAATTAATCGTGGGACTAGATGATGATCATGAGAGATTCACTAAACGTGAGACTTCATTATAAGTAACGAGTAAATGCATGCTCCCAGAATTGATTCATCCTCTGTATAACGATCCTCGTATAAACTGTGTGTCTATTTAGTTGATTAAGTTAAGATTTGATAAGTTACGAGTTCTCTAGTTGGGTTTAAGCGGGTTGAAGACGCCGACAACAACCACAAGTTGCAACGCCACACTACCAATGTCGCCACCAAGAAAGCTGTTTGAATGAACCTCCGATGTTTTTTATTGTTGCAGCAAGACAAAGTTGTGGTCGTGTTCTGTTAACGCTACCTCCATCAACGTGGAACTGGTTTGTTTATTCTGTTCCTATTTTGTTTCTAACATTTTCATCAATAGCTTCGTGAAGTTTGATTGAGAAGCAAAGAGAAAGTGGTTGAGATTGAGTTGGTAGAGATTTAGGAAAAAATGCTATTACCCATTTTTAAGTCTGATTTTATAATATGTAGTTACATTTTAAAAATATGTTTGTGAATGAAAACTTAAAATTCGAAAAAAGTCATGTTCCTTTGCTGAAATTGTAAGTACTGTAGTACCAATTTTTAAAGGTTATAATTTATTTATTTTAAAATATTTCTGAGAGATTCAAAAATCTAATTTCAAGATTTTTAGTTTAGTTTCTAATAAAATTAGTTTCAAATTATTAAAATAAGTAAAACGTTAAAAATAAATATACTTCAACGAAGTAAAGCTCAATTTGGTCCGTAGATTTTCAATTTTAAATTCTCAAATGAAATTTGTAATATTTTTATTTTTTAAATTATGAAAAATTGGTTATATTCTAAAATTGAAATCAAGGTATGATCAAGTACATAAATATTGAACGGCTTCGAAGCAACATATTGGTATCAATAATTATTAGGGTGTTCCAAACTATAGAATAATAAAAAATTAATTTAAAAAATAAAAAATGAATAATAATTTTTTTTTTATATCTTTTGATTTTGTAAGGTCGAACTCTCTTTGGATGGTCTTCTTTATGTTGTCCTTCTCCTTCTTTGGATACTTCTCTTTTTTATTCGTGATTAGTCCGTCTACTTCTTGGTCCTGATAAGGAGTGTACCTGTTCATTACACTTCGTCAATAAGTTAATAGATGATTCGATGAGAATTTCAATAAAGACAATAATGACAAAATGAACAGTAATTCATATCTGACACTGACATTCTATTTATAGTATCATTGATGGGTCTTATCTGGTAGACCATTTTAGGGTTTCTTAACCTTTGTTTAATGGTAGTAAACAGGTTTAGACAGTGATCATATCGACTTAGTTGATAATCATCTCGGTTTAAGTGGTCGGTCACCTCCTCCTATAACACTAGTCCCCCAAATCCTAAGTTGTTCCCTAAGCCGTGTAGTGTTCAACTTTCAACTTGGGGCTTAAGGGTCAACGTAAGGACTGAATATTAAATTCTTTATCTCTGCTCCTTATTTTTCTGTTTCTTTTTTTCTCTAATTTTTTTTTTTTTTTGTAGATTTGAAATTTGAAAATTGGCGATTTTTTGGGCGATAAGGATGTTAGTTGGACATGGGCTGGGCATGGAACACATTGACATTTCGTTTCCTACTAACTGTTAAGTAGTTTTTGGTCTAGAGGCACTACTTTGTCAAGTAATTATGATGGACGTCTTTTCGGTTTCTTGCCTTACTCCTCCTATAAATAGGGCCCTAGAGGTAAGTTCGCTTCTTGCCCTTCTTATTATCAAAAGTGTTGTGAAATCGATTAAGAGATCTGGTATGTCATTTTTTTTTCTTCTACTTCCAAGATGTCTTCGGGTGGGAAAGTCAGCGGGATGAATAGTCGGCCTAGCAATGGGGGTTTAACCAGTTCAAGTCAATTTTCAGAGCAAGTGATGCGAGAGATGTGCATACGTGTCGAGGAGTGCTCGTCTCAGGATGAGAGGGAGAGGGAGGATTGACTGCATGGCGACCTGCCTCCTTGGCCTGGGTATTACTAGGTGTCTCCCAATGTTCTGTTTTATAATTCGAGGTTTACTCTTTTTTCTAAGTTACGCTCCTTCATTAGGGATCATGACTTGCTAACTGAGGATGCTAAGGAGAATGTGATCAGTGTTAGACGTTGTGTTCGTTTGGACCATGTCTACCATGGTCAAGAGGATTCAGAGGAGGATTTCTTTTATATGTATTCATGCTTCTTCATAGATATTAGGGTTAGGATACCCTTTGATGATTTCACCGTTGGCGTTTTGCACACCTTCAACGTGGCTCCTACTCAACTTCATCATAACAGTTGGGCTGCCCTTCAAACTTTTAAGGTCCTTTGCCAGTCTTGTCAATTATCCCAACTCCACCAATTTTTCTACATCATTATTGTATTCGGGTCAGTGGTATTGCTGCTTAGTTGTCCTTGGTTGCCCAGCCGACAGCTAACCTGTTTCATCCTTATACTACCTCATACAAGAACTTTAAGAATGGGTTCTTTAAAGTTATAATAACAAAGGTCGGCGAGGATGCTTTTTTTGTTGATGGAAAGCCTAAGTTTCCCTTTTATTGGACGAAGGCTCCTCTCAGATATAAAATGTGGTCTCGTGTTGAGATGTCTTTGTATGATCAATGGGTTCTAAGTGTTATTGACCGACTTCCCTGTTGGCTACCCACCTGATGATTCCTTGGCAGTTTCATTTCCCCTCATCTTGCTATTGATATTGATGGTACGTTAAGTTCTTTTTTGTTCTTTGAAAGTCTCGCTTTTTAACATTGCTGAATTTCTTGTCTTTTTTTAGATATCATGGTTGTCGAAATGAAGATGAGCAAGAATACGTTCAAGGAAGTGAAAGCCAAGATTATTGTTGTTGCCAAGAAGGCTAAGGCAGTCGCCGCTTCTGCCAGGGATGACGTTGGCTGGGGGTCCGATTGAAACATCTCGACCTCAAGAACTAGAACGGAGAAAACAAAAGGCCATTATTATTACTACCAAAGTGATGCCGACGGAAGGATCGATTGAATCCTCTCGGCCACAAGAGTTTGAACAGAGGAAGAAAAGAAAAGAAAAAGAGAAAGACTCTCGTAGGCATTGAGAAACTGCCCCTTCACCGAAAAGATCTTGGATGGTTCTTGGTTCGAGTTCAACTGCTCCTATTGAGCGTTTGATGTGCCTCGATCTTAGGACAAGTTCCAAGGTTGTTGTGAACTTGTCGTCCTCGGATATTGATTGCTTTGAGAGTGTTAGCAAAGAAGAGCTCTTGTAAGCCTTTATGGAGTTGTAGAAAAGGGCTCTTATTTTGAATTGTAAGATGAGTTGTAAGATGGGCATTGAATTGGCCAAGAGTGACAAATCAGGTGATGTTGCTCGTTTAACTGTTGAGGTTCCCTCTTGAATTTTGAGTTAAGCGACGCCACCCTTTCTCTAAAAGAGGCACTCAAGTTGAATACTAAGCTGAATGGCCAAGTGGTGGAGCTCCAAAAGCAAGCGCTTAGATCTGAGGCTGAGTTGGTGGAGGTGAGGGACTGTGCAGTGAGGGTTGTAGAGAATAATTGAAGGAATAAATTCATTGTTGTAGAACTGGATCAACTAACTCAATAACATGATTAAATTCAGTAGATATGGGTTGGTTTTCATGAAATATCTTAAGTTGATGGCCATTAACTTAAAATGGATTTCCTGTTTTCAAACTACTAATTTCTACGGCTCCATGTGGAAATTAATTACAATATATGGACTAGTCCATTTTGATTTTAACTTTCCAGAAATGAGTTTAAGTCTAGAGTTAAATAAGAGTACTTTTTGTCGTTTCTCAAATTGCTTTCTACATATGTTATCATCATGAAATTTTCTCACAATTTCCTTATAAATCTTAAAGTTGTCGTATGCCTGCTACCTTATTTCTTCTAATTCCTACAACTCCAATTTTCTTTGTTGTCCAGCCTCTTCCATGGATAAGTTACAAGCCTTTACAACCAAATATGCTTTGTACTCTATTTCTACTAGAAGATGGTAGGATTTACCATAAACAATTCTGAATGGAGACATGCCTAGTGGTGTTCTATAGGCTGTTCTTTGAGCCCACAAAGCATCCTCCAGTTGTTTGCTCCAATCCTTTCTATTTGGTTGCACTAACTTCTACAGCAGGTGCTTTACTTCTCTATTAAATACTTCATCTTGATCATTTGTTTGTGGGTGATAGGTAGTGGATATTTTGTGTTACTCCATATTTTAGAAGCAATGCAACCATAGTTCTGTTACAAAAATGGCTACCCTAGTCACTTATAATTGCATTTGGAACTCCAAACCTGCAAAATATGTTAGTCTTGATAAAATTATAAACAACCTTGGAATCATTAGTTCTTGTTGCCTTAGCTTCTACCCACCTAGATACATAATCTACAACTAGAATAATATAAGAAAAACCATTAGATATTGGAAAGGGACCCATGAAATCAATCCCCCATACATCAAACACCTCACAAAAGATTAAAGGCTGCTATGGCATTTCATCTCTTCTTGATATTGCATTTCCAGCCCTTTGGCATTGCTCACAATTTATTACATAATTATAGGTATCTTTAAATATTGTAGGCTAGTAGAAACCACACTCCAGGACTTTCATTGTTGTCCTTTTCGAGCTCATGTGACCTCCAACAGGGGAGCTATGACACAACTCTAGGATGTGCCTGCTGTCTTCATAAGTTACACATCTTCTTATAATTTGATTACTGTAAAATTTCCATAAATGAGGATCCTTCCATACATAATGTTTGGCATCCGATTTAAGCTTATTAATATAATTCTTATCTGCATCATAAGGTAAAACTACAGTGGCTACATAATGAGCAATGTCAGCAAACCATGGTGTAGTGTTTAACTCATATAAATACTCATTAGGGAAAGTTTCATTAATATGCAAAGCTGGATCATCATACTTTACCCTACTTAAATGATTAGCTACTTGGTTATTCAATCCATCTCTATCCTTAATTTCAATTTCAAATACTTGCAGCAATAAAATCCATCTAATTAACCTAGGCTTGGCATCATGTTTCTTCAATAAATATTTAATTGCAACATGGTTAGTGAAGATGGTTATCCTAGTGCCTAATAAATAAGATCTAAACTTATCCAAAGCAAAAACAATGGCTAACAATTATTTTTCAATGGTGATATAATTTATTTGTGCAAAATCAAGTGTCCTAGATGCATAAGCTATTACATGAGATAATTTATCAATTCTTTGAGACAACACTACACCTAAAGCAAAATCAGAAGCATCACACATTAATTCAAAGGATGTAGTCCAGTTTGGAGGCTGCATAATTGGTATAGTAGTTAATTTAGATTTTAAATTATCAAATGCAATTTTGCAGGCATCATTAAATACAAATTTCCCATCCTTTTGAATTTAGACAAAGGAGAAGCTATTTTACTAAAATCTTTAATGAATCTCCTATAAAAACTATCATGACCAAGGAAAGATCTTACCTCCCTCACTATTTCAGGATAGTTTAATGCTGAAATAACTTCAACTTTAGTTCTATCCACCTCAATGCCTTTTACTGAAATTAGATGATCCAAAACTATTCCTTCTCTTACCGTGAAATGACATTTCTTAAAATTAAGAACTAAGTTAGCTTGAAAACATCTATGCAATACTTTAGATAAATTATTTAAGCATGAATCATAAGTAGAACCAAAAACAATAAAGTCATCCATATATACTTTCATGCAATCCTCAATTACATCACTAAATATGCTCATCATACATCTTTGGAATGTGATTGGTGCATTACATAATCCAAAAGGTATCCTAGAATAAGCAAAAGTGTCAAATGCACAAGTGAAAGTGATTTTATGTTGGTCCTCGGGTGCTATGTGTATTTGCATGTATCCAGAAAAACCATATAGAAAATAATAGTGTGACTTACCTGCAAGTCTCTCAAGCATTTAATCAATGAAAGGAAGTGGGAAGTGGTCTTTACGAGTTGCTTGATTCAACTTCCTATAGCTAATGCAGACCCTCCACTTGTTGGTTACTCTAGCTTCCTATAGCCACTACAAGAAATTTAGTTTTCTGTGACAATTATTTAGTGATAAATATATATTTTGTTACTATTTACATATTAATTGTAAC
>BDMB01000062.1:0-293993 GCA_016859785.1 Macrotyloma uniflorum
AAACAGTCTTATGAGCAGACTGGACTTGCTCATTGCAATGATTCGGGACCAATTAAACAGTACATACACAATGCAGTCAAAGTATATTCAAACAGTTATGATATATTCACACGTCTAAGTCAAAAGGGGTCGGATATACACAAAAATTACAATGCAAGTAGAACTAGTATGCACAAGTTTGAACATTATGGAAATGTGGTTTAAACACAACAGGACGAATCATTAACACAATGCTAACAAGTTTGAATATATTAAACAGTGCAAAGGGAAACAGAGGGAGATAGGAACCCTTACCTGTTCGTGGCGAACGACGAATCAACTCAGCAGCAACAACCAGAGAAGACCGAAACAACAACTGACGGCGGTGGTGGCGGTGGTGGTGGTGAAATAGAAGACTGGGCAACGGAACTCGCGAGAGAGGGAGAAACGAGGAGTACTGCTGAACTGGGAAAATAGAGGAGTGACTGGCTGGGAGTGATGAAATAAGAACTTTCAACGTCGGTTATAAATTCAAAACGACGTTAAATCAACTTTTTACGTCGGTTATATTTTAAACCGACGTTGATTGTCGAGTATCAACGTCGGTTAAATACATAACTGACGTTGTTATAGTTTTCACGTCGGTTGCAATTGTAACCGACGTGGAAAATGTACTAATATTTACAATTATGCCACCGCGTCTAAAACAACGTCGGTTACAACCGACGTTGTTCTGTGACGTTGAAACCCCTTTTTGTAGTAGTGATCGATCAATAATGTTCTCTACAAATCCATATGACGTAATGGTATCATTAAATTTAAGATACCATTATCTAGAAGCTTATTTTAGTCCATATAATAATTTCTTTAATTTACACATCATGCTTTCCTTTTCTGTGGAAATAAAACTTTCAGGTTGATGCATATAAATTTCTTCCTCTAATTCACCATTTAGAAAAGCAGTCTTTACATCCATTTGGTGAAGTTCTCAATCATAATGACCCACCAAAGCCAAAACAATTCTCAAAGAGTCTTTCTTAAAAATAGGAGAGAAGGTTTCTTTGTAATCAATGCCATCCTTTTGAGTGAAAACTTTGACAATTAATCTAACTTTATACCTTTCAACATTGCCTTTTGAATCATATTTGGTCTTAAAGACCCATTTACAACCAATTCTTTTTTAACCTTTAGGCAACTCAACTAGATCTGATGCTTTATTATCATCCATTGATTTCAAATCTTCTTTCATAACATCTAGCCACTTTTCTGAATTGTTACTTTCCATGACTTGTCTAAATGAGACTGGATCTTTATCAATACTTAAATCACATTCATGTTCAAGTGAATACACAATATAATCACTTGAAATAACTAGTCTTCTTTGCCTTTCAGACCTTCTTGGTGCTATTTCTTGTGCCTCTTCTATCACTTGTTCATTAGTGACTTTCACATTATTTGTCAATTCATTAGCCATATATTCATCCCATGTGGTTTGGATATCATTTTGTTGTCTCTTGTTATTATTTGACCGTAATACAATCAAAGGGACAACATCTTGAGAAGGAACATTAGGTGAAGAAGATTCACCATGAGTTTCTTCAATATCCACCTTCCATGATTTCTCACTCCCACTAAATTGGCCATTTTCAATGAATCGAGCATTACTAGACTCAACTATTCTTGTACTATGATTTGGACAATAGAATTTGTAACCTTTAGATTTTTCAGGATAACCAATGAAGAAACCAATAATTGCTCTTGCATCAAGCTTCTTTTCATGTGGATTGTATACTCTTACTTCTACTGGACAACCCCAAATATGGATATGTCTCAAATTAGGTTTCCTTCCTGTCCACAGTTCATAAGGAGTCTTAGGAACTGTCTTACTAGGAATCCTGTTAAGCAGATATGCAGCAGTCTTTAATGCATGCATCCACAAAGATAAAGGTGCAACACTATTGCTTAGCATAAACCTAACCATATCCATTAAAGTACGGTTTCGCCTTTTAGTAACAACATTTTGTTGAGGTGTGACAGACATAGTATACTGTGCACATATGCCTTTACTTTTAAGAAACTTTGCAAATGGACCAGGACATTGTCCTTTTTCATTAAATTTTCCGTAAAATTCACCACATCTATCAGATCTTATAACTTTCACTTTTCTATCTAAGTGCCTTTCCACCTCATCAATAAACACCTTTAGGATGTCCATTGATTGAGACTTTTCATGTAGGAGATAAATAACAATAATGTGAAAAATCATCAATAAAGGTGATAAAATATCCCTAGATGGAACGTCAAACGGTCCACAAATATTAGTGTGTATTAATTCTAAAAGCCAATTATTTCTTGTAACAAAACTTCTTTGATATTTGTTTGGTTTGCTTTCCTTTAATACAATCCAAACATATATCCCAGTCATCAAAATCCAAATTAGGTAAAATTTCATTTTTCATTAACCTCATTATCCTTTCTTTGGATATGTGACCTAATCTTTGATGCCACAAGTAAACATAATTGTCATTATACACATTACGCTTACTACCAACAACACATTCAACATTAAACAAGGATTCCATAAACTTTATATCAAGATTGAAACAATACAAACCATCTATTAAAGTACCAGATCCATAACAATACATATCTTTAAATAAAGAAAAAACATTGTTTCCAATCTTAAAATTAAATTCTAATTCATCCAACTTTGCAACAGAAACTAAATTTCTAGTACATCTAGGTACATAGAGACATCCTTCCAAATCTACATGACACCAGTGTCCAAGATCAATCTATATGTTCCAATGCCCTCTATCCTTGCCTTCATTCTGTTACCCATGTAAAGAAACTTTTCAATTCCTCTTATGGTTTGGATTGAAAGGAATCCCTACAAAATATGTGACACATGAGTAGTAGCTCTAGAATCAAGCCACCAAGTATTATTAGGTACTTCAACAATATTTTATTAAAATTTACAGATATGTAAAATATACCTTTCTAGAAACCATTTCTTTCTTTTAGGACAATCCTTCTTGAAGTGACCATCCTTGTTACAGAAATAATACTTCTTTTCCTTACGATTCCATCTTCCTTAACCTTGAATTGGGTCTTACCCTTATCCTTTTTAGTTGGCTTGTTCTTATTGCTACGGCTCCATCATGAGTCATGAGATAAATAGAGTTATCCTTCATTTTCTTTAATCTCCTTTCCTCCTGAACCAACATGGCCTTAATTTTTTGAAAGTTCTATTTTTCCTTAAGGGTGTTATAATTCACCTGTAGCTGGCCAAATTCAGAAGGAAGCGAGTTCAAAATGAATTGTACTAACAATGACTCACTCACTTTCATTCCCAATGACTTCAACTTTTGCTGCCAGATTAGACATTTTAGTCACATGATCATGAATTGATTGAGACCAATCAAACTTTTTATTTGTTAGTTCACTTGTCAAGTTTTCCTTGTCAAGTTTCCCTTAATTGATTTGTCAGTAATGTCAGATTGTGAGAACTCCTTGACCAATTTCATGAACTCCTTAGTATCATCAGTTTTGGGCATAGATGGCTTAACATTTTCAGCCATAGAAAATCTCATCAAGTTCAATGCCAATCTATTATATCTTTCCCATGCATCATGAAAAGACCTTTCTGCTTTTGTACTGGCCTTAGTAAGGATTGGGGGCCTCTCATCCATTACCAATGCAAGATCTAAATCCATCATACCCAGTTGAATCTAGATCATTTCATGCCAATCAACATAATTCAGACCATTGAACTTGATCAAACAGTTTCCCAAAGCAATCATGTTAACTGTATAATTTAAAGATATATTCGAACATTAAAGTTTTGAAATATTTGAGGCATATTAACTTTAATCATGTATCTAAAATCACCTTTGGGTAAAATAAATATATTCCATATTTATAATAATGTCAACTAAATGTACTTTAATGGACAATAACTCATACTATTTGACATGTATGACATCTTTGGATAGACACACATTCAACAAGTATAAAAATAATCTTTGATATTATTAATTAAAAGTAACAGATCATCTTTGGATAATCATGTAAGCCTTAAAATTAATAATTTAATCATCCCAAAATAATTTTATAGCAACATTCTTTCAATCCATCACATAAATTTCAAAATTTAATTGCTTTGGTGATTAAAACAATATATAACTTTGTTAGATCTAATAAGATCTAATCAGGCGCTATAGGGTCCCAAGTCAAAACCTGTCTCTAATACCAATTGTTAGAAAAATTAGAGCACTTACCTACATCCATAACGTCCCTTTGATGAAAAAATATGTTTTCCCTTCTCTTACTTCTCTTTAATGGCTTTCTTGATGATATGGAAAATGTTTGTCAACTTTTCTGTCTTAGTACTATTTTTCCTCTTCTGAATTCCTTTTCCTTTTTAGAAAACAAGACTACGTAGGTTCATTTGAGAGAGAAGTTTTAAAAAACTAATCACTCTTTTGACAACCTCCAATGGTAAATTCTTTTAATTAAAATAATTCAAATTAAATTATTTATTAAAAGACCATCCTATCCTTAGAAATGAGAAGAGAGAGAATTAATTTTAATATATCTAAAATAATCCTCATAACTTTAATCCAATTATAATCTAATAATAATCACATTAGACACCTTTACATTAAAGTTATTTTATAAATTACATGAGTCATCATTAGCATTAAAATAATTTAACACTATTTTCCATAAACCATTTGCTTTTACCAAGTGTTGAAAGTTATTCAATTTTTTTTAACCAATCATCTTTATCAAACCAAACTACGAATCAAGAAACTCTATTATATTAAAGATTACATAATTAAAACAGGTAAGGTAATGTAAGAATTTCTTTAACATCCTCTTTATATAGGTCTATTGAACTATACAAATTTATTAAAATAGGTATGATTAAAGTGAAATATAAATCTTAATATCATGTTAAATTTTGACTTAAAACCAATTGAGACTATGTGAAGTAATTAATAAATATATAAATTGTACTCTGAGACAAGTAATATGAGTCTTTCTTAACATTACTCATTCACAAATACTTATCGCACTAAGTAACCTTATTTAATAAGGATTATGAAATTGAGACAAGTGATATAAAATTTTCTTCACAAAAAAATTTTCATTTTATACAAAAAAAAAAGAAAAAAAAAAATATATATATATATACCTTTTCTATATTTTCAATAAAATTTAGACATTCGTCTATGTGGTCATGATGAAATACACTGAAGATGTCATGTTTAATAATAAGATTATATTAGAATGAGGAGAGGAGTAAATTTCCATTTTATTTAAATTAATCTTTATAGGAATAATGATATAATTTTCTAAATATTTTTCGTATACATAATTTTAGTATTTTATTTTTATTATAATAACGAAATAACACTTTATAAAGTGTTTTTTCATTATGATAACTTATATTTGTGATAACTTATATTTGTGATAACTATACTTTTTAAGTATTTGCGTAGATATTTATTTTGTTTTAATGGTGTAATAAAAAAAATATAAACACACATGCTTTATTATATATGTATCTCTACTAGTATCAATAATAAGTATAGGCTAAGGAGTAAGCTCCAAAATTTTTGGCAAAATCAAAATAATGTACCATTCTTCATAGTTTAGCAACCCCTCTAATTAATCTCTCTTCATCTTTACATGATCAAGCATAGGAGACTCTTTGTGCCTTATACAAACATGAAATTATGCACATGTATCATTAGACTTACTCAGATCATGGGTTGACAAGTTTTGTTTGTTCTTAATGAGAAGGAACACATGGTTTTATTGTTATGTTTTCCGAATATTGTTGAGTGAATATGTTCCAGGATGGAATGACATGGCTTCTGAACCCTCCAGAACAAAACCTTCCCATGATTCTGGCTGATAATGGCTTCGATGTGTGGATTGCTAATGCCAGAGGAACAAGATATAGCAGCAAACACACCTCTCTGGACCCCTCTAAACCAGTTAGTGATTTCTTTTATGTTATAATTTTTTTATACTTAATAATGTCATCATTATTTTTAAATGAATTGACATGTTTCTGCATTATGTAAATATGAAAGGCTTATTGGGATTGGTGCTGGGAGGATATGGTGACTTATGATTTGCCTGCTATTTTTGATTATGTGTCCAGCCAAACTGGACAGAAGATAAATTACGTGGGACATTCTTTGGTAAGTACTGCATTACATAAACATCATATGCCATATACAGTGAGAACAAAACTTTAAGAGAAAAAAAAAATCAAATTCTTGGCCACCCATTAGAATTAGAAATTATGTGAATGAAGAAACTAAAATTCTAATATATTATAGATGTAGTCTGATACAATTGTACTAAAACTTCAAGGCCATGTTTGGCAGGGAACTTTGATAGCTTTGGTGTCCTTCTCCAAAGGGAAATTGGTGAATCAGTTAAAATCAGCAGCCCTGTTAAGTCCTGTGGCCTATTTGAGCCACATGAAGACAGCAATTGGAGTTGTTGCAGCCAAGACATGTGCTGCAGAGGTAAATAGGCTAATCATTGATACAAACTTCTGATATTTAGAAGTTTAAAATCAATAATACCAAAGAGTTTCATCATAAGAATTGATATAAAGAAACTATATAATAGTTATCCTATGATGTGGTGACAAAGTTAGAGAGGTTGCTAATTTTTTCCTTCTTTCCTTGTACAGATGATGAGAGAGAGAGGTCAGGTAAAATTTGATCCCAAAAGGTAAGAACATAGAACTTAAATATAAGATATGGTAGAAGAAGCACCCTCTCATAAGTTAAAATCCACTAGTATTCCATATATAATTTAATACTCTTTCAACATACTTTGACTAGGTTACCAGATGAATTTATCAAGGCTATCTGCCTTCAACCTGGGGTAGACTGTTCAGACATATTTACTGCTATAACTGGTTTAAGTCTTTCCTCAAACTTTTATGCCTCCACACATATTACACAAAAAGTAAACTTTCCCAGTTTTTGATCATGTGTATATGTATGGCTGAATTGTCTTATTCAGGTGAGAACTGCTGCATCAATTCTTCAGCTGTTAATCTGTTCATGAAGCATCAACCTCAGCCAACTTCAACAAAGAACATGGTGCACTTGGCTCAGAGTAAGAATTTTCAACCTGACCCTTAATAAATTATTGTATATTACACTTAGTAAGAAGTGTGTTGGGAAAATCTCATATTGACAAAAAATGTGGCAAAACTATAGTATATAAGTGAGGTGTAACCTCACATTCTAAACTGATTTTGAGAGTAAGTTAGGCCCATAATCACTTTCTACATGATATTAGAGTCATCTTAATAAGATTGTTAGGCCTAAATTCGGTCACTTATTAATATACTAAACTTTGGTTGACAAGTTGTTGGGCCTAAATTGAGCCACCTGTTAATAGATTATGATCCCTTCTACATAGTTTGAGGAGCTCAGATTGGTTGTTAATAGACCGCTACGTAGAACCTTGATTATTAGCAAGGTTGTAAGACCTAGATTGGGTCACGTTCGAGTTAAGACCCATAATCACTTTTTTCAAAGTGTTTATTTTTTATCTATATTTGATTTTATGCAAACATTAAGTAGCTAATGGAGCAATGATTGTAATTACATTTTAGAAGTAACTAAGGAAGCATTTACTATGATTTTATGCAGCTGTTAGAAGTGGGGTTTTGGCAAAATTCGACAACGGAGACGGTTCTCCTCCAATCTATAACCTTTCAAATATCCCCCATAACCTCCCTCTTTTCATAAGCTATGGTGGTAAAGATGCACTATCTGATGTTGAAGATGTTGGCAAATTGCTTGATCATCTCAAGTTTCACGATAAAGACAAGCTAAGTGTTCAGCTCATCAAGGAGTATGCGCATGCAGACTATATGATGGGGTTCAATGCCAAGGACAAAGTGTACAATAATGTTACTGCATTTTTCAAGCGTCAATTTTAACACATGACCTCAGCTAGAATACTTAAGTTGGCATGCCAAATAGATAATATTTATTAGCGGAATCCTTCTTATTTCTATCAGTTAAAAAATTTAAATTAGATAATAATCACTTTATAATTTATAAGATAATATTGATAAAACTAAAATAAATCAAACTTTGAATTTTATAATTATTTTCACAAATGTCTTACCTATTTAAATAATATTCTTTTATCTTTAAATTTCATCAATGTTTTTATAAAAGAAAGAATATCTTTTCACAATATAAATATGTTTCATTTTTCTAAAGATATTTTTTAACCTTCTTTTCAATATATAATTTTCTTAGTGTAGTAGGTGGTAAATATCTACAAATACACACTTTGAGACTTAAGTTAGTTAAATGTTAAAAATATAAGAAATGCATAAAAAAAATAAACATATATGTAGGTCTCTTCAATTATTTATTAGATTTTGATGAATTTTACATGATGGGTATAAATCATATGTTTAAGGTAGTCTTAACTACTTTAGTTACTATAAGAAATAGTTGAGTTACATATGGACTTTTAGTTATGTACTTACATCCATAAGAAATTTGACTCTCTTTACCTAAGAACTTTTTCCTATGAATATGGATTAGTATGTAAAATCTGATTATTTTACTGATTTATCAGTGGGTAAGTATTAAATCATTACCTACAAACTAGATCAGTAGAAAATTTTGGCATCATGAAGTGAGAATTGTTATGAAGAGTATTATTTGTGGTATTAACAATATAATCTATAGGTAAAAAAACTTAAAATGACTCCATCGTATCTCGTAATTCTTATATTCCTCGCGCCTTCATTCCCAAATTCATTCTCCTCGTACCTTTCATTCTCACATTCTCCCAAATCTATTTCTTTATAATTTTATTCCCAAATCTTATTCTTCTTCAAATTCTCCAAATTTATTGGTACATATTTTTCATTGCATGTCTCACACAAGTGTGTTTTTCTATTTATGATCCTAGGCATTTAAGTTCAAAGATATGTAGATGAATTACTTATATTTATTAAAATTATTAGGTTTAGAATGTGTTTTACTAAAATATAATTTTATCTAGTAAATTTGTATTCTAAAAGAAATGTCAATATTTCGGTTAAATATCAATTAATTTAGTTTTTGAATCTTTATTTAATGATTGAAATAGTATATATTACTAAACGAATATTCTATTTTTCATTGTATATTTTTGTGGTTTAATTTGTTTATATAGTTTTTTCTATATTTTTTTTATCATTTCTTACTTATTAACGTTTAGAGTTGTGTATGTGGCAAATTTGCTTTATCTTTCGTATAAACCTTAAAAAAGTTGTATAGTTGCATGAAGGAGCATAATTTTAGGGCTATAATTTAAGAAACCTATTTAATGTAAGGTTTCCACTGTATATTGAAGAATCAATGATGAAATATCAATGTATATTTTATTCTTTCTAGGTCTCCTAATGTTAGATTGTAGTATATATCATCCATACTTCCTAACTCTTCTAACTTAGTTTATTTTTTCCTTTGTGATGATCCTAAATTTAGCTTATTGGTTGTTGAAATGTAGTAGTTGGACTATGTTATGCATATTTGGAGTTTCACTTGTAGGTAACAAGAGAGATTGAAATCTAGGCTACTTGTAGGTAACAAGAGAGATTGAAATCTAGGCTACCCATAATGATAGCTAGGGAGAGAGACTAAAATCTTGGTAACTCAAAGAATGAGAATATCATTACTTAGATCTAGTTAAAAAAGAATTTGAGGCAAGTATATTTTATTTTAATAAAAGATGAAACTTGGTTAAAATATAAAAATTTTATTCTTCAAAACATAAAAATTTAAAACTAAATATTTTATTTTTTATTATTTTAAAATTAGTATTTTTCTAAAAAAATTCTAAAAAAATATTTAACTTCTCTTAAAGATATTTCATTCATCTTTTGTCATTTTCAAGATCTAAGAATATTGAATGAAATCTTCTGAATAATAAAACACTTCCATTTAATCAGATTTTCTAATTCGAATAAGTTTTTTGTTTTCCTAGATTTCTAAACTCTTTTGAAACTTAGTTTTCATTAGTTCATGAGGTTCTTGCATATGTAGTCTTTCTCTTTAATATGATTCATGTTAATTTAGGTTCATAATAATGTAATTGAATTTTGAATTAAGTAATTTAAGAACAAGTTAGAACATTCTTGACTCAACTTTGTTGGGTGAAGTTTAGTTTGAAAACTAAGCATGTAGGTAATGGAAGCTAGTTTGATTTAAATATAATTATAGTATCCTAGGATAGATGACTTGAATTATAGAAATGTAACCTTGTTTGGATCTTTTATAAGCACTTGTGTGAAATGAATTATGTAATGTATTAAATATTAGGATAATTTGGATTGTGAATTTAATGTTGATTGTGATGTAAAAATTTTATGTGATTAAAGGGTTGATTTGGGTGGTAAGTAAAGTTTAATATGATTATGATTCATGTACCAGCTTAGTTTCTTTGGATGCATTGTTTTTAACTCTTTCTAAGCTATTATTATGGATTAGGTCTACTTCAAATTGTTTTAAAACTTGTACCTTGGTAATGTCAAATATTAATAAATTACACTAAATTGGTATAAATCAGGTTACTAACATCATTATAATTAATTTTGAGTGGACAAATGTTGTTTTGGAATGATTATGCCAAATTATAAATAGTTAATTGTATTCAGCATACCTTTTACATGAGACTTGTTGACCAAACACTTGAATGTGGGGTAAATTTTGTTAATTTGAAAACTTAAGAGGTTTGGACATTGGGAGATCACTTGGTTGTTGAACAATTAGTTGGTCACTAGACAACTAATCCCCTCGTTGGGAGAATTCCTTGATTTTGAAAACTCGAGTTGTTTGGTTAGTTGGATGAGTACTTGATTGTTGGATGACTATATGATCATTAAGCAATAAAACTGCTCATTAATAAAAAACCCTTACTAAGAAATTTTGAATATGTATCCTTTGACTAAATAGATGATCCATGATTGTATTCTTATTACTTTGAAAGTAGTTTTGAATTGTGATTTTTTAGATTTGACTCTATGATATGTAAAACGAGTGGTAAGATCGAGTACTTATCATAATGCAATCATATATGAGAAAGTAGTTATAAATATATACTACTATGTTTAATAGTTAGTGAGTATGAATTTAAGGATGTGTATAAAATGGGATATCTAGATTTTAGTGATATTTTGAATTATATAGGAAAAGATATCTTTTAGTGAAAATTCGATAGAGACTTATGCCACTTGTTCTTGGGTCGAGAGGCAAAAATGGAAGAAGTGGTAAAAGCACTTACCTATGCTTATCTGAAAGAGGATAGACTAGATGACCTTAAAGATGAAAAAGACTTAGAAGGTTAGTTTTTAGTTCGATGCTTACATGAGTATGTATTAGTCTCATGTTTAAAATCTAAACAATCTTTTAGAAGTCATCTCTTAATATAGTACACATAAAAGCCTTAATTTTCTTGTAGAGTGTAATATACTAACATGAGTGTCATAATCTAATTACTTAGGGTAATAAAATGAAATTTTAGTTTAAACTAAGCAAATTTATGACTCTCTTTAGCTTGATTTGTGGATTTATCTTAAGTTAATTTATGTTCATGTTCGATATGTTCTAGATTTATAAGCTTGCTAAGTCATGAGGATCTAGATACACCGATGGAAAGGTTCGGGATATGATATTAGTACATTAACCCCCCAAGCCCAAGGAGTGGGGGATGACGAAGGGGCTTATAGATATCTAAACTTCTCAATTCTCGAGATAGAAGATGTGATGTGATCATGGATCAAGAGGTACCATGTTAAAGAGGAATAACAATAAGGAGTATGACTAAATCCAATGAGAGGGAGGCAAAAGTCTAAGCCATCAAAAACACTTTTAGAGGCACCCCAACTAGAAGTAAGACTAGGGAGTTAGAGGAAAAGTTACACCACACCAATATGGTCTCAATGTAATAATGTAGAAAGTAAAATATTCTTTTGTTTTAGTTGTTCCACCTTAAGTAGTATAAAATAGCTCTATTTGACTTTATTTATAACTTTTAAGCTAACATAGGTATTGCTTAAACTTGTGGCCAAACAAGTGTGAGCCTAGATATACACAACCTTGGCCTTCCTTAAGATTATAAAAGGAAGTCAGGTGACACCTTTTGTACACACAATATACCTTGATAATTCTATTAAGAGAATTTTGAAAGAAAAGTGAATTTTTCTTCTTTTCTTTTATGAGTGCTTCTAAAGTTAAGAGTTTCTCAAGAAGAAATTCCCTCACTTCTTCCTAGTAGCAAGCTATCAAGACATCAAAACTTGTAGGCTAGGAGACTCACACTTTATAATTGAGCTAGAAACTTTCCTCCACACCAAGTTCACCTTGAGTGTGCCAAACCATATCTAGTTGAGTAACTATGCTCTACTAAGGTCAAGACATCTTCCATTTCAATCTTGACCAAGAAAAGTTCAAGAAAAATCACACTTCATTGTGCAACAAGATTTTTTATCAAGTTAGGTCATCTTGATCCACAATATTTCACTGAGGTAATTTGGCACTTATCTTTGGATTATTTTTGTTTTGCTCATAAAGAGGAGACCCTAAACAACTAAACCTATGAGGGTTTGCATTAAGATGTTGGAATGTATCAAGTATGTCTTTTGTATTCTCTAATAATTGTATTGATAAACGAATAAGGGTTTGGTATACTGATTACAAGGTGTGATCTTCTCATGATGAACTTTATAGAAGTTTAGGGATTGATGGATGTTTAATTGGTGAGAAATTGAGCCATTATGTAATGTAATAACTATTAGATGATGTAAGAGATCTAATGGTTGGGGGAGATGTAATACTTCATTAACTGGTGTTACTTCATTAACCATTTTTTTGTAACCACTAATATATGAGATACTATTAGTCTAAATTTGTTTTTAGGAGTTCTTTTTCTAGAAATTAAGGGTAAATCAATGTCTTCCTATTCTTTTTCTTGCAAGGTTATTTTGGGTGAGCCAATGGTAAGTGTCGAGGTTGTCATTACAAAGGACTATTCAAATGGGAGTGCTTCTAAAGGTGTCTCCTTTGTTGAGTCTTTCTCATCAAAATGTTTAGATAAGAAGGAACCTAACCAAGAGGATGTTGAGGCTGATGCTCTAGTTCAAGAAGTTGATGGTGATCTGACCAATGATGAGGTCAAAGAATGGTTGAGAATGACTTGTCACATCAGGTACAATCAATATACCTTAATTAGGTATCAAATTTTGGTTGTTTAGTACCTAGAACTTTTCTCCTCAAACTTGGTGTATACCTATAAGTATTGAAACATTCTCCTAAGAATTTAACAATTTGACCATCATGATCTTGGATAGAATCCTTCAACAATTTAAGACGTTTGAAAGTATTCCAATACAATATGTCGATTGAGTTACCTTGGTTAATAAGAGTTTTCATAACAACAAAGTTGACTACTTCTGTCGTAATCAACATGAGGCCATCTTCGTATAGATGGATCACCCTAAAGTCATAATCTATGAAGGTTATCAGAGGCATCTTTCTCCTTGATCCAATTGCAACCATGTTAACAAATTTATTATGGATGAGTTCAATGTGCATTCATCTACAAATTCTCTGACAGTGGTATTGATTACTCTTCGAATGGCTGTTAAAAACTCTTATTGAGACCATATTCTTCTTAAGCTCTTTTACCCTTTTCTTTTTTCTTACTAAATACCTACCTAGTTGTTGAATGTTTTCTACAAATTTCTTTAAGTGAATGGCTTAAACAAGTTTTTTTATTTTATCTTTTAATGTTATGATTTAATTTTTTTAATTATAATGGTAACAATAATGTTTGTTGTGCGGTTGACATTTAGTTGGATGGGGAAATTTTGTACTCATAATAAAATATTATGATATAAAAAAAATTAATCATAAAATATTATTATAATATAATAATAATAGGTAAAAAAGAAATAATATGTGGTATGTTTAAAAGGTTTCCTCTATGCATTAATAATTTTTACAAGAATTAAAACTTTGAGAAAAATATAATTTATAATACAAATATGTTTCTTATTTTGCTTAATAATTAATTTTAATTAAGATTTTAATTTAAAGAAATCAATTTATTATAATTTAATATTAAATTAATAGATTTAATGAAGCGTAAATTTAAAAATAAATAAATCTTTTTAAAGATAAAATCAAAGTAAATATATTCATTAGAATTTATCAATGATAATATATATATATATAATTTTTTTTATAATATAATAAATGTAAGAAAATAAGATAAAAATTGAAAAATATATTATATTTTAAAGATGAAATAAATAATTTATATAATTTTTTTAATTATTGATATATCAAGATTATTTAAATTGTGTAGTTACAAGGGTCGAGTATCTTCTCTATTATTTCTCTCCTTCTCTTTCTTTGTATGCTTCAGTCTCCTACTCGGTTTGCTCCTGACTTGCGTTTATATTTCGACACTCAAGTTAGTATACTATGTAAATAGGGGTTAGAATTAGGTTAAGAGTGAGTGTATACCTGATAGACATGTCTAATTATAATACCATGATACATAATTACTTTTTATGAGCTTTTACTTGTGGGATTTTTGGTACCGTTACGAATCTTTTGTAATCTTTTGTAATTTCTTATTTATCTATTAACCTTGATGTTGTATGTAACACCCTTCTACCCTAAACACTTTTTAATTAATAAATAAAAAATTTGCGAAAAAGAAAAGTAAAAGAATTCAAATATATTTACTTCATAAATAAAAATTGAATAAAACCAGGAAATAAGGTTTCAAAATAAAACTCTTATTATGAATAATATTGTCTGTTAGAGGGTGGGTCACTAAGGACACTCTTAAATACCAAGTGTTTCCTAACTAGAACTTCCCTAGGCATGCACCCTCACACTACCATGCTATTTATCCAGTAACCATAATAACTCTTTTTAGAGGTGAAAAATCGAATAAAATATTATTAGGCATTGAAATAGCCTTTATAAGTTCTTAACGATAAAGCTTTAAATCAATTTTTCAAGATACATAATCTCTTTATGTCCTGATATCACACCTAATCAGATCATCCCCAAAGATCAAGGCATAGAAAATCTATGCTTTATCAGTCAACTACTCCTTGTCCTCATCATAGATATGTTCACCTATAAGAACATGCAACTGAAACAAAACACCAACCACACAAATAGAAAAGTGAGAAATATATCTCACATATGTTATAGGTACATATAAGAAAATAGGCAGAACTAAACACACACATCACACGCAAACGCATCACACATGTCAATAAATACTCAATCACAAACTCAATTAACTCAAATGCATTAATGTTCTTATGCTCTTATCTCCAAATGCATGTGGTACCATCACACAAAAACGCATATGAGTAGTCCAGGAATACATGAATCGGATCAAAAGACCCTCAATCTACTATCACTAGAACGAGTCTAACAGGAGCCAGTCGGGATAGTATAGCCGGCCATGGTGGCCCCTCATTTCAACTCTCAAATGAGAGGTTCACTACTTTAAAATTCCCAAGGTCAAGGTGGAAGACCATAAAGACCATCCTTCATAAATCGCATCTACTCCTAAGAAAGTATGAATGAATGAAATATGTACATGCTAATGTATCACACATAAATGCACAACTCATCGCATATCTCGAATGACCAAACATAACTTGGATTTTCACACTACTAAGCCTCTACTTAGACTTCTCAAATGACCAAGCATAACTTGGATTTAACATAGCTAAGTCTCTACTTAGACTTCTCAAATGACCAAGCATAACTTGGATTTCACACGGCTACTACTAGAAAAAGGGGTTTTTACGTCGGTTAAATTGGACAATTAACGTCGAAAAACGAGGCGTCGTAGAATCAAGCGACGTTAAATTTAACGTCGGTTATTAAAATAACCGACATTGAAACACTATGATACAACGTCGATTATTTTAGTAACCGACGTTATATCATAATGTTTCAACGTCGGTTATTTCTATACCCGACGTTAAAAGTGTATTATATAACGTCGATTTTTTTTATAACCGACGTTAAAAGGTTATTATATGACGTCGGTTATTTTATAACTGACGTTGAAATATGTTGATTTTATTGATTTAACGTCGGTTATTGCAATAACCGACATTGAAATATGGATTTAACGTCATTTTATGCCATAACCGACGTAGATTTTCGATCAATTTTGTGCATTCCAAATTGTTTTATATTAATATTTCTGTTATAAGACCTGGTAATCGCATATATATTAATGAAATGTTATTATAACAAGTAAACAATTACAATTACAATTACAAATAATGAAACAAAATTCCCAATTCATAAATATACAATTACAATGAATCATTTAGATACAATAAGTAAAGAAAACCCTAACTCTCTCTATCTATGTGCAATTGTTTGTTCCTTCCTAATTTGATTTGGTACAAGTTTGTCTAATTCCCTAACTCTGTCTATTCAATTGTTGGTTCCTAATTTTAACAAAGTGTGCTGCCCATTTTTCTCTAACCGTTTGTATTATTTGATTAGGCAATGCTTCTTTAACTGTAAATGCCTGTAAAAACGAAATAACTTATTCATTAGTTCCGATTATAACAAATAAATTGAATGTAACAATTTAGTTAATCATGAAATGATACTTACCTGGTCCCAAGTATCTGTGATGTTTCCAAAAATAATGAGCCACATCCAATACATCACGTAATATCCACACTCGAATGAACCTGGTTGTTTGTTACACTAAAAAATACGACTTATTAATATATAGTTTAGCAAAAAAACTTAAATTAGATACACTAAAAAGGTACATACCGTAATTAAATTCCAAGTTGGAGGGATGCTTGTGTGTTTTCCACGTAAACTACTGCAAACCTTAAGTACACTGATGAAAAATATTGGTTAGGGTTTAGGCTTTAAAATAAAAGAACTCATATTAAAAATACATACCCGTTTACAATACTTTTGATGTCAATGTCAGGTTTCTTCCCCAATGAGCAGAACCAACACATAGCATTCTTCTTGGGTAAAATAACCAATAGCTGCCAATGGTTTCTGTATAATTACCAATAATTAGAAGTTATTAAATACAATAATATAAGGAAAAATGATATTTTGCATAACTTACTGGTTTAAATAAGCCCCGAGGTATATATCTCTCTTTGACTCCATCACCCAGCCTTGGATATATTTTTGAACTTCTTCTCTTCTATTTCCTGATTTTTGTATTGATTGGGGCTCCAGGAATCCATAAGTATCTACACAGCCTTGCTCCTCTGCCATCTGATGCAGCATCCTATAATATACCAATGTGGTTAACATGCATACATGTCATATAACCCTAAATAAAGCAGTGTATGTAAAAGCTATTACTTACAGTGTCCAAACTTGTAGAACAACTATGTTTAGACATTGATTTCCTTTAGCAATCTCCAAGGCATCTGTGTAGGCAATGTATATAGGGAATTCTTCATTCTGCACCCCAAACAACCGAGCATCCCATTGAAGTTCAAATTCCTTTATAAACAGCTGTGGAGAAATTGCCAGCAAATCATATATGGGTCTTGATGATTCCTCCACATCCGGTGATGGCTCCTTGTTCTCCTTTTTCTCCTTCTTCTCCTTCTCTTTCTCCTTTTCTTCTCCTTGTCTTTCTCCTTATCCTTAAATGCATGATTGTACCAGTTTTTACATAATAATTAGTAACAATCAAGTAAATAATTAAATTAATGTTAAAGTTAGAAATGATAGACAAACCTTTGCAAGAAGCGGTTTTACCAGATGCCTAGGCCACGCAATGAAGGTTTGAAGGGCCTGTTCCACTGTCTACACCTCATCAGTGGGGACAGGGACTATAGCAGCAGCATCTATAACCTCTTCAACCACCACTTTGACTAAGTTATGTGCCAAAGCAACTATGTGGATGGTTTTTGCCTCGAAGTCAACTGATGCATTGGCCACCAATTTTTGTTGACCCTTATCATCCTCAATCCACAATCCACATTTATTCAGCCCTGTGGATGTTTTGGGATCAACAACAGGCCCTTCACTAGTCCCTTCAGCAATAATCGGGTCAGCACAACTACCCTTAGTGCTAACTCGTGCACCTACAAATATGAAAAAAATATAAACTTGTAAATTAAGTTAGCAAGCAATTAAATAAATCATAAGATATAAATAATTACCTGATGTAGGAGGAACAGGCTCAACGGATTGAATGGTCTATGAAATCGATGCTAGAGTCCGACCAAAGGCCTACATGAACTCCTCCCTGACTCGTTCAGTGATGGATGAAGTCAATTGCTCCTCCAATCTTGCCTTGAGGATCCTCTCTAGTTCAGCAATATCTTCTTGGCTAAATGATGTAGAGGAGTGAGCATCCTTTGATGGTGGTCCAAAATATTGTCGGACTCCCACCCCTTTACCAGCAGCACGAACACGGCCAAGTTGCTCAGGTCTTCCAATAGCCCTTGTCAAGATATCGTCACGACCACGAGGGATGAAAGATCCCTGACTCAATTGCTCCTCTAGGTCATCCTACGATAAAATATTAAAAGATCAAAATTCGGACAAGCATAACTAAAATGAAAGTATTATGAATCAATCATTTCACTTACAATTTTTGAAGCAATCTGCCTAGCTTCCTCAGATGTCATCTCACCAGAAGATTTTGTGCGGGCCCTCTTCCACTTCTGGTGACGTGTTGGAGGAGATGGTGGAGGAATTTCCTCTTGGCTTAAACCAGAGGATGACAACTCTGACTCCCGCTTTTGTTTCTTCTCCTCCATCATTTTCTTTGTCAACAGATCATAGCCTCCACGAGACAAACAATGGGGGGCCACATTTCTTCTCTGAATCTCCTTTGCTTTTAATCTTTTTTCCTACAAGAAATAGAAGAAAAAAGAGAGTAAGTAACTAGCAATTTAAGTTAAGCCAAAATTAAACCAAGGAAAATCATACCTCCCAATCAGGAGCTTTCCTAGAATGCACAAATTTCTTCCATGTCTCCTCATCTATGCCATATTTTTGGCAAGGAGTCAATCCCTTCTTAACCACATCTTCAGCAAAAACCCACTTAGTCGTCAATGTGGATTTGAATTGTCTCCACATTTTTGCTATAGAACTCAGAATCTTCGTCCTTACCGAATCAGAATTTACAAGATCAAAATGTTCCTACAGTAAAGAAGTAGTTAGTTAACTTCAGTATATGAACAAGTCAATCATATGTGAAGGAAGTAGTTAGTACTTACCAAGAGATCTTGCCAAATCAAATTCTTCACAATCTCCTCCACATAATCCCACGATGGATGAAGAATAGACACCTACATACAAATTTATCAAATAAATATAAACTAAACATTCAAAGTAGATAATAATTTAAAGAAATACTTCATTACAATAAATACCTTTTCTCTAGCCAGTGTACCCAAATAGCTATTAAACTGGGTACTATGTGGACCTGAGACCTTTCCAGTCTTAGGATCAACAAACACAGTCAGCTTTCCTCCAGACATGTGTCTAACAATCAAGCCTTTGAGTCGTGTGGCTTGCCGACTCTTCTTCGAAGTTGGTGGCGGAGGAGATGGTGGAGGAGATGTCGGAGGAGATGCTGAAGGAGATGCCATGTGCCTGTATTAAAAAAAAATAAAAGCTTTATAAGAACACATAACTTAATTATAGCAGAGATAAACATGGAAATCAACAAATTTACATAATAAAAATAATAACTGAAACCCTAAAGTTTACATAACTTAGACAGTTAAATTTTCCCATATGCCTTCATCATGGTCATGCCGAGTTGCATGGACCAAGTCGTCTTCCATATAGTCTCATCACCATCATCGTCATCGTACCCAAATGTGATATCATTGACTTTTCCTTTTAGGACTATAGACCACCTACCATTACATGGGTCTGTGATGTAAAAAACTTGTTTTGCTTGTTGTGCTAGTATAAATGGCTCTTCTTTGTGACCAAACTTCTTTAGATCAATCAAAGTAAAGCCCATCTGGTCAATTTGAACACCAGTATTGCTATCGATCCATTGACATTTAAATAAAGGTACTTTGAATGTAGTGTAATCGACCTCCCAAATTTTCTCAATGTACCCAAAGTAACTCATGGTTGCTACGACAGGATTTTTGTCCTTTGAACTAGAAAAGTGCATTGAGGTAGCTTCAATAGATACTCCACTATTTTGGACCGTGCTCTTTTCATCTTGCAACTTTGTGTAGAAAGAGTATTTGTTAATGTCATAGCCAGTCCAAGTGATGACATTATGTCTAGTACCATGTGCTAGCCATTTCAATGTATCAGAGACATTATGATCTGAAAAGGCTTTATTTTTAAACCAACTAACAAACTGGTTGTTATGCTCCTTAACCAACAACCTTTCACTCATTTTAGGGTTAAGTTCCTTCAACATCTGTTTATGAGCATCTATGTAGGGAAGAACTTCATCTGTATTATTCAGAATATACAAGTGTGCCATACTCAACAAATGAGGATCTTTGGTTTCAACTTTTATCCCACGAGTACCCTTACCATTTATTCTATCATCATGACGACTAGTAGGAACACCAATGGGTTCTGTATGTGCTAAGTATTCTGAACAAAATTCTATGGCTTCTTCTGCAATATACCTTTTAAAAATAGAAGCTTCAGGTCTGTATGGATTTTTAGAATACCCTTTAAAGATCTTCATGTATCTCTCAATTGGGTACATCCACCTCAAACAAACTGGCCCACATAAGCGAATCTCTCTAACTAGATGAACAATTAAGTGGACCATAATATCAAAAAAAGAGGGGGGAAAATACATCTCCAACAAACATAATATGACTGCACCCTTATTTTCCAATTCATCCAACAACTTTTCATCAATCACCTTGGCACATATTTGATTAAAGAAGAAACATAGACGCATAATGGCATGTCTGACATCCTTGGGTAATATGTCACGTATAGCAACAGGTAAGAGTTGCTGCATTAAAACATGACAGTCGTGAGACTTTAACCCCACCAACTTCAGATCTTTCATGGATACAAGGCTCTTAATATTTGAAGAGTATCCTTGTGGCACTTTAATACCGCGAAGACAACCACATAAACTTCTTTTCTCCTTTTTTGACAGAGTGTGACATGCTGGTGGTAGATATGTTCTCTTGCCTTCAGGTCTTGGATGTAATTCTGCACGAATTCCCATTTCAGCTAGGTCTTGACGGGCATTGACTCCATCTTTTGTCTTTCCTTTAATGTTCAAAAGTGTGCCAATGAGACTATCACAAACATTTTTCTCCACATGCATGACATCAATACAGTGACGTACATCTAAGTGCCTCCAATATGGAAGATCAAAGAAAATTGACTTCTTCTTCCATATCTTTTTGTCTGAAGACTTTTTTTGGAATTTTCCAAATGGAATGTTGATATTGCTCACTTGATCATAAACTTCTTCACCAGTTAATGGTTCTTTGGCAATTTCATCCTCCTGATAACCATTAAAAGCTTTCTTCAATTTACGATATGGATGGTCTTTTGATAGAAATTTCCTGTGTCTATTATAAATGGTCTTCTTTCCATGTTTCAATTGAAGATAACTAGTATCTTCTTCACAGATAGGACAAGCATAATGACCCTTTACACTATAGCCACTTAAGTTTCCATATGTTGGGAAATCATTGATGGTACAAAATAACATTGCACGCAACTTAAAGCTCTGTTGCAAATAGCCATCAAACACATCAACTCCTTCCTCCCACAAGAGCTTTAAGTCTTCTATCAAAGGACTTAGATACACATCAATGTCATTTCCTGGTTGTCTTGGACCTGCAATCATCATCGACAACATAACATATTTACGCTTCATGCACAACCATGGTGGAAGATTGTAAATTACCAATAAAACTGGCCATGAGCTATGGTTGGTACTTAAATTCCCAAAAGGGTTCATTCCGTCTGTAGCTAATCTTAGTCTCAGGTTTCTTGGATCACTACCAAAACTTAGAAATAGACAGTCAAATTTCTTCCATTGTGGAGAATCAACTGGATGTCGAAGCTGGCCAGCAGGTGATTTGGCCTTTGAATGCCATAACATATTTTCTGCATCTCCCGGATTGGCGAACAACCGCTTAAACCTAGGAATTATTGGAAGATACCAGACAACCTTTGCAGGAGGAGACTTTTTATCAATGTCCTCACCCTCATTATCCTCGTCCTTAACTTTATAACGTGATACACCACATCTTGGACAATTGTTAAGAGATTTAAACTCTTTCCTGTATAAAACACAGTCATTAGGACAAGCGTGTATCTTTTTATATTCTAAACCCATCGGACAAAGTATCTTCTTCGCTTCATACATACGGTTTGGCAAAGTATTATTGTTTGGGAGCATATCCTTTAATGTATGGAGTAATTCATTAAAACTTGTATCAGTCCAACCATATTTTGCCTTCAAATTCACCAATCTTAGTGTCGATGACAATCGTGTGAAAGATTTACAGCCAGGATACAATGGAGTCTCTGAATCTGTCCTCAATGTATCATATAAAGGGGCATGTGCTTTAAGGAAGCTACTTTCACCCACATCACCGAGCATGTCCTCTATTCGATCTTCAACGGTGTCATCTTCATCGTTAGTTTGTGATCTTGCTGAATTATCAATCCTTTCACCATGCCAAGTCCAAGTTGTGTAATTCTTCATCATTCCATCACAAATAAGATGCTCTTGTATTAGTCCCATGTCTTGTGTTCTCCCATTTAGACAATTAAAGCACGGACAATACAATTTTCCATTAAAATTTGGGCCATTTCATTTCGCATATTCTAAAAATTCTTCAACTCCATTCTTATACTCTTTTGACATGTGATTTATATTTAACCAATTTCGATCCATCTTGCAAGATGACACTACACATGAAGAATAATAAAATTCATTCAGTAGTGGTTAAGAGTGAGCATACATCAATAGTCAAAGTAGTACTTTGCACACACCAATGATATGCCCTCCCTCTTACCACCATAATTGGATAAATACTAAGATTCTAATTTGAATCTTAGTATCAGTGTCATCTACCCCTACCCCCACTACTCTACCAGACCATTAAATGATGCCAAACTTTAGTCATATACATACCATATTCTTGGTTCTACATTAAATGATGCATCAAATCCTATGTTAAAGACGAAAAAGGCAATAAACAACTCAACTTAACTAACCTCAAGTTTGAAGTGTGAGTGTACTTTGAAATTGCTCCTAAGACAGCTTGAAGTCCTGTGTCCAGTTAGCACCCTGTGTTCAGTTAACCTATAAAATAGAATTGAAATAAATAACATGCAATAATAAACATAAGAAAGGAAGTCATTAAACTCCTTAAAAAATAATAGAAACAATTATTTGAGAATAGTTGTATACTTTTTTTCATGCACCCTCAAATTGAATGTTATGAACAAAATACTTGTTCAATAAAAATATACTTTAATTCATGTTCTTTCTAATTGTCCAAAAATATTATTTTGCTATCCAAACTCCAAAAATAGGTTTACTTAAACAAGATAATGATTTTAGTCAATCTTAAATCTAGCTATCATGTAATACAACAAAAAAAAACCAAATGTTCTAAATAGAAAAACATTATCATGTCTTCATTTAATTATGCTTGTGCATAGCATGTCCAATTGCCTATTATTGACATCCAATCTTAAATTTAGGTTGAACAAATTATAAGAGATCAAAGCCTAGCAGCTATGTATATAAGTACTAACTAAACTAAACCCTAAATAAATCAAATTCATTAAACTAAACTAAGCTAAGATGATTATCAATAAACGCAAGTCATTTTTACTTGCAATTTCAGTAGTTGCATATCAAAATAACCAGTAGGCAACTTGGCTGTATTAGAGAGCATAAGAACACATAGACAACTAGAGTTCTTGCCATGTTTCTGGACTTGAATACAACAACACTGAGAAACTTAGCATTTTCATCCTACCCCAGTTCTTAACAGAGCAAATCATATGAAACCTAGAACGGGACACATTCTATTAAAAGGGAGGGACCAATTGGAGTCAGACCAGAATCATGTAGTGGCCCTATGATCTTTACTTAAAGTCACATTTCATTGTCAATCTACACAACAAAAAATAACAAGATATAGAGAGGTTCACTGGCTTATTGAAATGTGGTAGGGTCAGACACTAATTTTCTTTATTTGATTAATTTTATACAGTAAATGGGCATGAAACCAATCTAGGAAAGCAAGGATTATTGATTGATTCTGAACAATTTTTTGTTTGTTTTTTTACTGTTCAATGTTTTTTTTTAAAATGGAGTTTTATTTTCAATCCCTAACCCAACCTACACATTAAACAGTAAGTGTTGTCCAACGAATACAATATGCAGAATCAAACTTTACTTAAAAAAGTTATAATATGAATAGGAGAAAATCAGAAAATTGTAAGAATGAAACATTGTTTATTAGGTTTCTAAAACAATTAACATAATGCAATCTCACTATGGGTAGCACAGGTTAATAGACTAGTGGTGACAGAAACAGGAACTAATATCACTATTACTCTAATCTATATTTTGTGAATATTGTTTTAGAGGGATGGCCTATCTCCACAAATTAATATGAAATTCAAAGTTCAATATGGCTATTTCAAATTGAGGTATGCAATTTTTTAATTAACAGGAGTAACATTTCTACACAACTTTGCCCTCACATCGCTCAACTTTCCTAAATTAAACATGCAATAACCTGTACTAAAACCTGATAAACGCTAGAACCTGAAAAACGCTACAACCTGCTAACAATAACTTTAGCAATGCACAAGTTTGAACATTATGATAATGTGGTTTAAACACAACAGGACGAATCATTATCACAATGCTAACAAGTTTGAATATATTAAACAGTGCAAAGGGAAATAAAGGGAGATAGGAACCCTTACCTGTTCGTGGCGAATGACGAATCAACTCAGCAGCAACAACTAGAGAAGACCGAAACAACCACTGACGGCAGTGGTGGCGGTGGTGGTGGTGAAATAGAAGACTGGGCAATGGAACTCGCGAGAGAGGGAGAAACGAGGAGTACTGGTGAACTGGGAAAATAGCAGAGTGACTGGCTAGGAGTGTTCAAATAATGACTTTCAACATCGGTTATAAATTTAAACGACGTTAAATCAATATTTTACGTCGGTTATTTGTTAAACCGACGTTGATTGTCGAGTATCAACGACGGTTAAATACATAACCGACGTTGTTATATTTTCTACGTCGGTTGTATTTGTAACCGACGTAGAAAATGTAGTTATATTTACAATTATGCCACCGCGTTTAAAACAACGTCGGTTATATGTATAACTGACGTTGTTTGGTGACGTTGAAACCCCATTTTCTAGTAGTGGGCTAAGCCTCTACTTAGACTTCTCATACCAATAACTCGCAAACAACTCAAGAACTTATATCATGAGCCTCTCAAAACTCAACCCAAATTTTCACAATATTTCATTCCTATAATAATTTATCATCACTTATACTAAAGATATATTTTCACTCATATATACATACATACTAGATCATCACCTATATTAAAGATATCTTTCTTTATTTTTTTTTCTATTCTTCTATAACCTTTCTTTGTTGTAAAATCAAGATCGAATCTTATACTTATCCTACTAATTTGATTCTTATATTGTTTCAAAGCTAACAAAATTATCTAAAACTTTCATTCTTATCTCAAATTATGTTTCAAACGTTCACTTCGTTTAAATTAAGAAAAACAAAAATTTTCGTTCTATTCTTGGCAACATAATCTTTAATTACTAAAAAAATCATATATTTTGTTTTAAAAATTATTTCTGAATGAAATTACCGATATTGGTTAGCTAAGATCTAGGGCTACAACTTTGATGAAGACCTCTTTACCAAATTCATAACAAAAACCTACCAAAATAGAGTTGTAACCTCAAAACAAAATATCTCTACGTCAATCCAATATATTTTCACATATTTAAACGATAAATTCAAACTTAACACTTAATGATCATAATTTTTCCTAAATATGACATAAATTTTATCAATACATTAAAAAAAAAACCATGAAGCATAATTCATCCAAAGTTATATCGAGGGCTTATGGTTGTCTCAAAACAAACAAACACCTATTGAGGCTTAGAGGTTGTCTTTCTACCCAAAATCCTCATAAGTATGCATATATGAGACATTCGCCACTCCCCCTCTTACCTCGAATAAAGACGTCTTATATGCTAGGTCTCGCAATGCCTCGAGATACTACGCTCTGCGACGTACTACACTACGTGATGCCTCGAGACACTATGCTCCTAACTCCTCACATGTCGCCCCTAACCGTCTCCTCTAAAATTTGTCCCAAATGCTAGGTAAAATTTGGAATGAAAAATAAAGAGGGTTTAACGTCTATTTATACCCGTAGAGTCGGGTTTCTGAAGATCAAATCCAACTGATAATATCTTTAAAGATGATAACCTTTTAACAAAAAAATCACCACACATTATCTTTAATAACCTCACAATATTTTTCGTTTATATTATTTCTCTAAACCTAATTAAATATATTATTTAAGATAATATATATATATATATATATATTCTAAAGAAATATAGGATGTTACATTGCAGGATTCTTTTATATCAATTATCTTCTTTCGAGAATCTCAGAGGAGTTATTATTACACCAAATTCAGACTAAATATGGCAGGATATTCCATTATGGGTGGGATGATCTCGACCCATGTGCTTAGTGCAAGCACCGGGTATTTCTCGGCCTTCTGGCTAAGGTCTTAGTTAATTCTCAACCCAATGGTTGGGGTCCATCTGGTACACAAACCCCCCCCCCTAGTCGTGAAGAAAAAAAGCTTAAACGAGTTTGTCTGTTTAGATTCGGATCCTTGGAGCGGTTTCCATCTTGCTGGATTTTGAAATTTGAATTTCAAAATATGGTTACTGATGAGCTGTTAAGGGATAGTGGGAAGACTATCCGTTTCGCGGTTTTAATTTGTTGGGGGCTCAAGGGTAATTATGAGTTGTGCATTACCTGCTTGTTTGAAGTTACTATCGCGTCGTGCAAGGAAGTTTCAGAGTCCCCTTAATTGTACAACTTCTAGAACCTTCCTCAGGTGCTTATAAAAGAGAAGTTCGTCTATTATTTCATTTTCGCTACTTCATTTGCACTATCTCCTTCGCATGTTATCTTCCCCAATTCTTTACTTCTATTCTAGCGGTATTTCTTCTCCTTCAATTTTCATAGTTTTTGGTAGTGAGTCTAGTACTTGGCAGCCTCCTAGTCCGTCGGGATCCGAGAGTGTTGGATCTTAGGGCTCCTCTTCTGATACGAGTATTTATGCTCGAGAGGAGTCTAGTCAAACTCCTATAGATGTAGAAGGTTCAAAGTCAGTCATGCATAAAATAGAAAATCAAGAATGGGATCATCTGGATGTCCCCTCCGGGAGGGATATAGTTGGGTAAATTATGCTATTTTATAGTTTTCCTCCAGTTTTGGTAAGTCTAGGGATTTAAAGGATTTTCTAGCTAGAGTACCTCTTGTTGCCGCAGACAACAAGAGGTACTCTAGCCTTATACTTCTAATTTACGATCCCGATAGTAAAACTAAAGAACCATGGTCCGAGAACCTACTGTCAAAATTTCAACCAGATCTAACGGCGAACGAAGTAGGAATCGTAATTTTACGAAAAATACTTTGTAAATGTTGCAAACAATGTTCTCTCTTTTTTCTCTTCCAAAGACAGTGAAAATTAACTCTCTCATTTGTACTCTCTCTGACCTAGAAGCCTTCTCTTCAATTAGATTAAATAAGATAAAATGTGTTTAACCCATTTAGACCTTTTTTTAAACACATAGTTGGGAGCTTAACTCAACACTTAGTATATATGAATTTAGGGATATGTTATGGAATATCCAAACTTTAATGATGATCTAAGTCACATAGACTAAGATGACATGAGATGAAAATAAACGGAGGCCTTACCAATCTTCTGAGGGACAATTGGTCAAGGTTACCCTAATTTATGGTGGGGAGTGTGGGATGACTCTAGGGCAAAAAAGACTTAATGGTCGGCCGATTAGGCTTATGGTCCAAGAGTATGCATCAAGTATTGGTCTTAAATATCCAAAATTCATACAGTTTTCCAAAAGGTGTATGTCTTATTGTATTTGTGTTAAATGTGTAAAACCTTAGGTAAACCCTTACACCTATGATGTGCTTATGTATTTTGTGAGATTTTCTTAAAGATTTCAAATTTGAATATTTCATTTATAATTTCTACTAGCTTACAATTTTCTACGTTACTATGTTTTGCTGATATGATCGTGATATTTTTAAATTTATCTAAAATTAATATAATTTAATTAATTTAAATAAATAAATTATTTGAATTATCTATTAAATAAGTGTTGATATGGTTGTTAAATGAATTGATCGATTTTGATTTGAACTATCCTAAATCGATTAAATTTAGTCTGATTTGATTTAATTCAATTCAATCAAACACAGATTCTCGTAGAATATGTTGATCATCTTAAACTGTACAAACTTGTTCAAGAGTAAACCTGACGTGATGTAGCCTAACTTGGAATGTCTTGATCTTGTTTGATCTAACCAAATCTAGTTCAACCCAATCCAACTTGACTTGACCCAACTCAACCCAACCTGACATGATTCGTCTTAATCTAACTTAACTTGACCTAATACCTAGTCCAAACTTAGCCTACCTTAACCTATATTGACTTTTCTTGACCCATCCTAATTTGGTCTAACCAATCCTGACTAGACTTAATTTGACCCATTATTATCCACTTCGTCCAATCTAAACCTTAATTGTTTCGATCAAACCTACCCTAAATAAGCCTATGTTAGCTTGACCAAATTTAATCCCCACCTAAATCGACTTGATTCGATTAAGTCTAATCTTGCCTTGATCTAACTCAAACGAGATGAAATAAACCTAACATGATTCAACTTGTTTTGACCTAATTTCACCCATATTTTTAAAATAAATATTTTCAAACCAATTTTTTAAAAATTGATTTTACTATTAACGGGTACAATAAACTTTTTCGTGGACATTTTTATCTTATGCATTCTTTCTATTGTTGGAGTTTTGTCCTAACCAGGTCAAGCGTTGTAGAGTCTACCAAATTCACATGTCTAAAATTGGTATAGTGATTCTCTAGAACACTATAATATAATTGGGGCATAAAATTTATGCAGAAAAGACCGTAAGTGGAGCTTATCTATCCTAACATCTGTCCATCTTTAATGAAAATTGTGCAATTTACATTATTCAAAATTAACGAAATTTATTATAAGAGAAAAAGGAAAAATATTATTGATATAGTGTACTTTTAATACTACATATAAGGCAAATACATGTCCCTTTTATGCCTCAAGGAGGGACTAATTTAATTCGAATTAGGTGAACAGAAGAAGGTAAATTAAAATTTGCATGGCACCATTCCCACAAGTGGCATACCTGTAACATTTATAAACCTGACTTCATTTTATGAATTAAAACAAGGAAAGGATTACGGTGAGTGATAATGCAGCAAGGAACAAGAAAGAGGTGAAGCATTGTGAGCCTGAAGAGGCATCAGCAGCAGTAGTAGTTGTGGTGGTGGAGGTGGTGGTGGTGGGAGAAGAAGATGGCGATGTCGATGATGATGGTGACAGAGATGGTGATGGTGACGACGCAGGGGAAGCAACATTTCCTTTTACAACTGAAATTTTGACCTTCATACCTTGATTACAGTGACCTAAGGTACCGCATGTGAAGTACCTCGTACCTGCCTTGTCCAATTTCACAACATCATTGCCGGTACTCAGGGATTGGATTGGACTGCTAATATCACAATTCTTGTAGGCATTCTCGTTCCCTAGTTCAACCACGCTATGCAAAGAACTGTACTTGAAAACTGCATATAATAATAATTATTATTATTATATCGAGATAATGATAAAATTTAATTAGAAATATTTAAGTTTATATCAAATTAATATATATAAAATAATATAAATTTTATTTTATTGAATCGATTTTACAAAAATAATTAAATTTAAAATTTATTATTAATATATTATCAAAATTTATTTTAATAAGATTTCCAATAACCAATTTTATAAAAATAAGTTAAATTTAAAATTTATTTTATAATATAAATTTTACTTTATGATTTTGTTTTAGGAAGATAACTTAAAATTAAGGTTACTACTATGAATAAATGGTTGATATAACTCCAATTGGAATAACAAAATTTCAAAAATCTTGATAAATGGTAGCCACTCACGATTTAAAATTTCAAAAGAAAGAGATGGATGTGATGGATGAAAATGTAGTAGTTATGTAAAAAAGAAACATACCAAGTTTATCTCCAACCTTGAATTTTTGGCCTGAAGTCCATGACTTAAAGTCTGTGGATTGATCCCAGCCTTGGCTTCCACCAACTACATGTTGCACTGCAAAGGCCTCCTTTGCCATCATTGTAGCGATCAATGCCACCAAAATTGTGTTCTTGAGCCCCATTCTTTGTTTCTTTCTTCTTTTTCACCCTTCTACTATCACTCTTTTCGAGATTCTTTAAACATTCACATGATTCATCCCTATTTATAACCCAGGAAAACATTCTATGCCCCACTATTTCCTATTAAAATATAGGGTTAATCATAATTTTCCTCCAATATATTTCACAAAATTCTTAATTTTAGTCTCTATTTTTCTCACCATTTTAATCTTTTAATTATTTATAATTTTGATCCATAATTTTAATCCCTTAATTTGTAATTATTCCTAAATTTATTTAATTTTCACCATAAAAACATATTCAATCATTATTATTAAATTATGTTTAGTAAGAAGTCTCTGCTATCCTCTTTAATCTTATAAAAAGATACCATGTTTTTTTTTTCAGTTTCACTATGTCATGTCAAAAAGTAACAACAATATTTTGATAATTAAACTATAAATTGTTTAAAAGAATAAAAGAAAAACTTAATTAGTTATTTAACTATTAAGGTACATGTTTTTTAGAATTTTATTTTGAGGGTCGTTATTATATGAAAACTTTAACACTAAAACAGTTTATTTTTATATAAATACTAAATTTTAATTGAAATTTGGTAACGATATTATATACAAGTGGTATTTCCTTTCTATATTTTGAAGATTAATATGATGAAGTTGGTATTTCGTAGTTGGTAAATAAAAAAATTTATGTTTGAATTGAATCTATGGTGAAGATTGCTTTGTGATCTCTTTGATTAGAGGGTAAAAGAATGGTGCATTGTTTGTGAAGTATGAATCTTCTGTTTCAGTAATTGGATTAACCGCCAAGCATTCTCCGGTTGGTAACGGATCATAAAGCTTGACGTTTAAACAAAGTTGCCATACATGCTCAATTCTTAAGCAGCTGATAAACAATGACCAAACAAAGAAAATAAAAAGAAATTAGATCAAACGACAACTACATTCATTATTTTTAGAATGTCGAATCTTCCACCAAAAATTCAGTTTAAAAGTTTAGGAACAGGTAGATCTAAAACTCAAACAAGTTCTATGTTTTCACGTTTTTTCCTTTTTATAAAAACTTCAGTAATTTTCGGATTTTAAAGTTTTGTCTTGAACACGAAATATTGAAAATATAAAAAAAAAATTATTCACTATTTACTACATTAATCTTTGGAAATAATAAAAAGAATTAATGAATATAAGTATTTTAGTTAAAAATATTAAACAAACCCTTAAATTTTAGAACCTGATTACTAAAGGCGTGATATGAAAATAAAGAATATTAATTTTTGACTTATCACTGATTTTTTTTCTGTCCGTTAAATAAAAATTAATTATACTCAAAATAATATAATTCTCATATAAATTAAAAAAAAAAAAATTAAATAGTTTAAAATATCCTGACTCTAAACCACGTTACTTTTGATAAAAGTAGAAAGTAAAAACCTATAAAATTAACACAACAAATAGTTTGAGAAATAAAAACATAATTTTACTTAAGAATTTTTTGCATTATAATATTGATATATAATCAGTTTATTTTATATATATATATATATATTATTTTTTTTTAGTTAGTTAGCTCTATATATTTTGTTAAAATATAATAAAATTTGTAATTAATATATTATTAATTATACCATTAATATATATTTAATTATTGATTATATAAATTATAAAATATATATATATAATAATTATTATAAGAACTAATTTTATTAAGATAAACAACTTTCATTAATAAATGATACAAAGTTTGGATAAGTTTAAAAAAAAATATAAAAGAGGAGTCAGATATTTCATCCTTCAAACGTGAAGTGTAACATTCCAATTTTTTAGAAAAACAAATGTATAATAAATAAATATATATATATATATATATATATATATATATATTTTTGTAACTTAATTATTTAGTTAAATAATTATAATTGGATTTTTATGATAAAATAAAATATTTTCTGAAATAAAATATTGGATTAATGATTATAAATAAATATTGTGAAATTATTAATATTTTATTAGATATTAGGATATTATCATATTATTAGTATTTTAAAATATATGAAATTATTATAAAAGATATATCGGGAGATTATTAATATATTAAAGATATCGTAAGATTATTGATATTTTAAAAAGATAATTTTGTTAATATTTGGAAAGATATTATTAATTGAATCCATTCTTCAAAAGCCCAACTCTACCTATATAAATAGGCGTTAAACCCTTTCTATTCTTCATTCCAAAAATTTTCTAACGTTTGAGAAAAACCTTAGAGGAGGCGACTGGAGGCGACATGTGAGGAGTTGGGCGCGTAACATCTAAAGACGTCGCGTAGTATCTAAAGGCGTCGTGCAGCATAATTCGAGGTAAGAGGAGGAGTGGGGAATGTCTTACATATGGGGTACTTATGAGAATTTTGGGTAGAGAGGTAACCTCTAAGCTTCGATAGGTTTTTGTGTGATGAGGCACCATAAGCCCTCATAATTATGATGCGTTGTGATGTGTTCGTGAGTTAGTTGTGTGTTTTGAGAAGTCTAAGTGTTGGCTTAGCAGGAAAAAATCCAAGTTATACTTGGTCATTCGTGAAGTCTAAGAAGAGGCTTAGGAGCGTTAAAATCCAAGTTATGCTTGGTCATTCGAGATGTGTGATGAGTTATGCATTTGTGTGTTATGCATTTGTTTGTACATATTTCATTCATTCATTCATATTTTCGTTGGGGGTAGATACGATCTATGAAGGAGGGTCTCTATGGTCTTCTACCTTGATCTTGGGGATTTTAGAGCAGGGGACCTCTCATTTGAGAGTTGAAATGAGGGGCGACCACGGCCACGCTATACTATCCCGACTGGCTCCTGTTAGACTCGTTCTGGTGAGAGTGAATTGATATGGTCCTTAGATCCGGTTCATGTCCTCCTGGACTACTCATATGCGTTTGCGTTGCGATGGTACCACATGTATTTAAAGATAAGAGCATAAGAGCATTAATGCATTTGAGTTTGTGATTGAGTATGTATTGGTGCATGTGATGCGTGTGCGTGTGTTGTGTATATTTAGTTCTACCTATTTTCTTATAAGTATTCATAACATATGTGAGATATAATCCTCACTCTTCTGTTTTTGTTTTTGGTATTTTGTTTGGGTTGAATAATTTTATAGGTAAACATATTTTTGAGAAGAACAAAGAAGAGTTGAATGATGAAGCCTAAGTCTCTTAAACCTTGATTCCGTAAGTGCTCTAATTAGGTGTGAAGTCGGGGAATAGAAAGATTATTTATTTTAAAGAAGTCTATTTGAAGTTTGTTATGATTTTATCTTTAAAAACTTATAAAGCCTAATAATATTTTATTTGATTTTCTACATCTGAAAAGAGTTATTATTGTTACTGGATATATAGTGTGATAGTGTGGAAGTGTATGTCTAGGAAAGTTTTGGCAAGGAAAGACTTGGTATTTAAGAGTGTCACTTACTGACCCACCTCTCTTTCTTGGGAACTTACTGGGTGTACCGATTCACGGTCTACCGCCGTTGTTCTAGTAGGCAATATGACTTATAGATAAGAGTTTTATTTTCAAATTTTATTCCCTTTTTTGTAAATATTTATTTATGAAGTGAATATATTTGGAATCTTTTACTTTCATTCTTCCAAATTTTCTATTTATTAATTAAAAAGTTTTTGGGGTATAAGGGTGTTACATTTAGTGGTATTAGAGCCAGGTTGGTCCTTTAGGCCAGTGTGTTGTGTGTTTACCATGTTTTTGGTGTGTACTCTGATTGTGTGATAAATGTTTTATGATTTGAAAAATATTTTTTTGATTTGAAAACGTTTTGTGGTTTGATAAGTGTTTTATAAGTGTTTTGTGATTGGATACGCATTTTGTGATGTGATAAGCGTTTTGTGATGTGATAAGCGTTTTGTGATGTGATAACCGTTTTGTAATTTGAGAAGTGTTTTTTTTTTAAAGCGTTTTTTTTAAAGATATACTAATTGAGAGTGGAGTAAATTTTTTTGTAAATCCTATACTTAGTACTTAACCCATATGATGGAGCCTTATAAACCTTAGAATTGATAGAATTACTTTTGAAAATATTACTTAGAAACATGAGAGTAAGATGAAAGAGGATTATCCTAAACTATTTGATACAGGAAAATTCGGGGACGAATTTTATGTAAGAGGGGGAGAATTGTAACATCCCAATTTTTGAGAAAAACAAATGTATAATAAATATATATATATATACATATATATATATATTTGTAACTTAATTATTTAGTTAAATAATTATAATTGGGTTTACAAGATAAAATAAAATATTTTCTGAAATAAAATATTGGATTAGTGGTTATAAATAGATATTGTGAAATTATTAATATTTTATCAGATATTATGATATTTTCAGATTATTAGTATTTTAAAATATATGAAATTATTATAAAAGATATATCGGGAGATTATTAATATATTAAAGATATTGTAAGATTATTGATATTTTAAAAAGATATTTTTGTTAATATTTGGAAAGATATTATTAATTGAATCTATTCTTCAAAAGTCTGACTCTACTTATATAAATAGGCGTTAAATCCTTTCTATTCTTCATTCCAAAATTTTTCTAACGTTTGGGAAAAACTTTAGAGGAGGCGACCGGATGCGACACGTGAGGAGTTGGGCGCGTAACATCTAAAGACGTCGCGTAGCATCTAAAGGCGTCGTGCAGCATAATCCGAGGTAAGAGGGGGAGTGGGGAATGTCTTACATATGGGGTACTTATGAGAATTTTGGGTAGAGAGGTAACCTCTAAGCCTCGATAGGTTTTTGTGTGTTGAGGCAACCATAAGCCCTCATAATTATGATGCGTTGCGATGTGTTTGCGAGTTAGTTGTGTGTTTTGAGAAGTCTAAGTGTTGGCTTAGCAGGGTAAAATCCAAGTTATACTTGGTCATTCGTGAAGTCTATGCAGAGGCTTAGGAGCGTTAAAATCCAAGTTATGCTTGGTCATTCGAGATGTGTGATGAGTTATGCATTTGTGTGTTATGCATTTGTTTGTACATATTTCATTCATTCATTCATATTTTCGTTGGGGGTAGATGCGATCTATGAAGGAGAGTCTCTATGATCTTCTATCTTGATCTTGCGGATTTTAGAGCAGGAGACCTCTCATTTGAGAGTTGAAATGAGGGGCGACCACGGCCACGTTATACTATCCCGACTGGCTCCTGTTAGACTCATTCTGGTGAGAGTGGATTGATAGGGTCCTTAGATCTGGTCCATGTCCTCCTAGACTACTCATATGCGTTTGTGTTGCGATGGTACCACATGCATTTAGAGATAAGTGTAACATCCTAATATTTGAGAAAAAAATGTATAATAAATATATATATATATATATATATATATTTGTAACTTAATTATTTAGTTAAATAATTATAATGGGTTTACAAGATAAAAAAAAAATATTTTCTTAAATAAAATATTGGATTAGTGGTTATAAATAGATATTGTGAAATTATTAATATTTTATCAGATATTATGATATTATCAGATTATTAGTATTTTAAAATATATGAAGTTATTATAAAAAATATATCGGTAGATTATTAATATATTAAAGATATTGTGAGGTTATTGATATTTTAAAAAGATAATTTTGTTAATATTTGGAAAGATATTATTAATTGAATCTATTCTTCAAAAGTCCGACTCTACCTATATAAATAGGCGTTAGACGGGCTTTTGAAGAATAGATTGAATTAATAATATCTTTCCAAATATTAACAAAATTATCTTTTTAAAATATCAATAATCTCACAATATATTTAATATATTAATAATCTCCTGATATATCTTTTATAATAATTTCATATATTTTAAAATACTAATAATCTGATATTATCATAATATCTGATAAAATATTAATAATTTCACAATATCTATTTATAACCACTAATCTAATATTTTATTTCAGAAAATATTTTATTTTATCTTGTAAACCCAATTATAATTATTTAAATAAATAATTAAGTTACAAATATATATATATATATATTATACATTTTTTTTTCTCAAAAATTGGGATGTTAATCAAGAAATCTTATCTCTTTAGAACTTTTTTCTCTTTACCTTTTCTCTAAAATTTCTTACACATTTTCCAGCTTTTTCTAAATCCAAGACCACCATTGGAGAACTCTTGAAAAGAGAAATCATTCTCACTAATTGAAATCCTATTTTAGGTAAGTTTTTTGTGTCAAGACCTTCCTTTTTCGTTAGAGTTTGGAGTTGTTTGTGAGAGTTCCTTCTTCCCAGCGGGTTGAGCCGAATAGGTGTTGGTAGTTATGTATTTGAGCTTGTGATTTAGGTACTTGAAGAGCTAATTGGAGTACCAAGGTCACAAGTTTGTGTTGTATAGGAAGAACACCACCACTAGATTAAGAAAAGGTAAGGGAAACTAGTGATTTTGTGAAATGTGTGATTAAATGCTTGAAATACATTATATAAATTGATTTCATTGTGCTTGAAATGTATGAATTTGGTGTTGCAATCGCGTTTTTGTAGTTATGCAAAACCTCTGTTCTGCATAACCCGTTAAGTATAAGAGTCTTACACTAAGCAAATTTGTTTCAAGGGTTCTCATTAAAATACACTCAGCACAAATCAATCTACTGAGCGTTAGGGTCCTACACTAAACGAAATTTATCCCAAGTGTAGGGTTGTTCTCAAGTCTAAATCTATTTAGCAGATTTGGCTTCCGTTGAGCGAATTGGAAAATGAAGGAAAATGAAATGTATTATTGTGATTATTGAGAATTTTTGTATGAGGAATTTAAATGGTATTGAGACCTGTGTCATTCCTAATGAGAGGAGGTTCTGCTATAGTGTTAAGAATTAGTTGAATATTAATAGTTTAGTGTGTATTGATTTAGGGATATCTATGGGGTATCTAGATCTTAATGATGTTCCAAGTCATGTAGACTAGAATATTATGTAGTGAAGGTCAATGGTGGCTTACTAATTGTTCCGAAAGGGCAAGAGATGAAACTACCCTAAGGTGGTATATTGGTTGTGAGGGGATGTGAGATGACCCTAGGATGAAAAAGACTCAGAAGGTTGGTCATTGGGAAGACCCTTAGTCCCTAGATATACCTCAAGTGTTAGTCTCAAATGTCTGAAATTCATACCGTCTTTCAAAAGTCATCCATCTGAATTGTGGTTTTACTTATGTGTGTAAATCCTTAGGTACACCCTTACACTTACAATATGAATTATGTTGTTTGAGTTAATTGTCTTAATCATAACATGAAAACTTTCTACTAACTTATTCTTTATGTATCTTTGTATACTCATTTTATGATCGTGTTCCTTACACGAAAATAAACAATAAATCTATTATGAAAGCATAAGTTGAAAAAAGGAAAAAATAGAATAAGACATATTAAAATATAATAGACTTATTCGTAATATTAAAAAAAATTTAATTATTATATATTTTAAAGGAATTCTAACATGATATTCTCATATTCATTAATTTTTTTCTCATTTTTACTCATTCATATTTTTATGTGTTATAATTTATTAAATTTTCTTATATATTGATAATAGATATCATATCGAGAAATTTTCTATTATTAGTGTAATTAAATTCTTATAATTCAATAAATTTAGAAATATAGAACATTTCAAATATGAACATAAATTAATTTAAAATAAATTTATAAATTAAATTAAGTAAAAATTATAGGTTTAATTTAATAATATTTGTTTAAATTAAACTTTTTATTTATTATTGTTATTTATTATTTAAATAGTTGAATAATGATACTCATCTTAGTAAGTAAAGTTACTAATATTACCCTAAACGTATGACCTAAACCTTTTAAACAGTTGAAAAAAAACTAAGTGTATTTGTTGACTTTTTTTTTTAATGTATTTTCCTAACCTCATCTCTAAGTTATCTTGAATACCAAAATATTTTTATAAACATCCTACACCCTTATTAGTTATTATACTAAAAAATTACATCTTAAAAAGAAGGTACATTATTAAAAAAAATAAAAATAGTAACATGGTTTAATAATTATTAATTATTATTAATAATAATTAAACTAGTGATTAAATTTATTATTTTAAATTTAGTGATTTATTTAGAGATTAAATTTTTAATTTTCAAAAATAAGCTAACTAGTCACAATATTATTTATTTTTATATTTAATTAATGTATTAAATTGTTTCCTTTTCTATTTTTTATTTTTTATTTTGTTAATATTTTCAAATTAATTATTAAATTAGATATCGAATTTAGTCATTTATTGAATTTATCATTAAATTACTCACTAAATCAATTACTAAATTAGTCTTTAAAATAAGTTTTAATATATGTAAATAGGAAACTTAAATTAATTTAAATATTTAGTTAATATTTTAACTTCATACTAATCATTTTATGAAATTTAAATTTATTCTAATAATTATTTTATTATGAAAATTTAATTATTATGAATTTTAAAATTTTAATTAAACATAATAACACTAAGAATAAGAATTTAAATAAATTATTTTTAAAGATCAAGTTTTTATATTTATTTTGAACTTTTTTATTAATAGTAATAAAACTAACAAATCTTTTTAGAAAAAATTTATATAACAATGGTGTGAAAAAAAAATATCAGTTGAATAATTTTTTAAAATTTTATAAAGAGTAAGATGTCTCCCTAAATATTCGACTCTAGTTGTTTAAAATTTATTTACTAATTCGGTATATTAATTGATCGAGCTTTACTTGATAACTTGGTAGGCTAGTGTGACTGAATTCTATCTAACAATTCGATACTTTTAGTTGACCTTTACTTAAAAATTAGGCATACTCCTTAATGGAGCTTACTGATAGGATCATTTATCCAATAACAGATCAACCACATCCAAACGATAAGAGATAAGCCATGTCTAGGAGACATTTAATATAAGAGATAAGAGAATAAGGAAATAGATAAAAAATCTTCCCTTATTACATTATCATAGAAATAAAATAAAATAAAATAAAATAAAATAAAAATTTTCACTACATATAAGGCTTGTATACCTTTAAATATTTTCTATTTATTGATATTGACGATCTACTCATATCATAGTCAATAATTGAACAATCATTATTTGATAAATCTTTAATCACCTCAAAAGGTCCTTCCCAATTAGGAGACTATTTTCCAAATTGTCTCAATTTTTTATTTATCTCTAAAATAGTTTTCCACATTAAATCACCTACTACAAAAGACTTATCATTTACTTTTCTATTATAAATTTGAACAATTTTTTTATTGCACCATATTTTCTAATGCTCTTAATCTTACTTTATCAAAGTAATTTAAATCATCAAATATTAAATCCTAATAATCGGACTAGCACAATTCATTTTGTCTCGAATAGATTATAAATTAATTTCAATTAGTAATATTACATCTTGACTATATACTAACTTATATGTTTCTATAGGCCAATAAAACTTGAACTAATGTCTCATACCAAGTTTTGGGTTTACTTCCTATATGTTTCTCAATCAACCCAATCAACACTTTATCATTGCTTCAACTTGTCCATTTGCTTACATAATAAGAAGTAGATGTTAATAACTTTATATTTTTGGACTCTACATACTGAATTACCTTTTTACTAGTGAATATTATGCCTCAATTTGTAGTTATTAATTTTGAAATCCCAAATCGATATATTATATGTTGTTCAATAAAATCAATAACATCCCTTTAATCAATATCTTTTAATAAAATTACTTCTAAAATATCCTACTGCTACTACTATATATTTATAATCCTTCGACGAATGTGGATGTATCTGACCAATTAAATCAATAGCCCACCCCCAGAAGGTCATGGTTTAATTATAGAATGCTCACTTGTAGGGAATTTTTGTATTGGGCCAAATTGTTTTCTTCACAAGATTTTTCATGTTCAACACAATCTTTAGAATTGAAGGCTAGTAATAACCTTGTCTAAAAATCATCAACTTCATTTTTTCACCCACCATGCATGCTCCATAAATTCCATTATAAACTTCGGCCATTGCTACATAAGCCTCTCTACATTACGTAAACATCTAAGGAATACACCATCAATACATCTTTTATATAATTCACCATTCATTATAATATAATTACTTGCTCAATATTTAATATTTTGATTTATTTTTCTATTAGATCACATAATTTATTAGAGACATTCTCCAATCATCATTAGCCACATCATCTATTTGAAAAATCTTAAATTCTTTTGATAATTTTTTCTTAATTTGAATCAACTTTCCAAAAAAATTCATTAAAAACTTTATACTTTGATACAATTTGATACAATTTGAGACAAATCATTCACTTCACAATTAAAATATGAGAACATATGTTTAAAAAATATATCATTAAATTTACTTATTAATCTTAGTACTTTTACAAGATATTTGAGTAAATAAGAATTGAGACATTTATACTCTTAATTTACTTGCTTAATCACTAAGTATGAATAACTCCTCACTAATACACTTTTTGCTTTTAATACAATCAAAGTTTTCAATCTTATATTAAAATTTCATACTTAGTTTTATTATTAGAACAAACAGATTTTATTTCGAAGGATAACTTAATAGGATAAATTAGTAGGAATATTAGTCGGTTCTATGATAACATCTCTCACTCATGTTCCATTTATTGTACTTGAACCATCAAAATATAAAATCTATTGATTAATTTCCACAAATAATACTTCTAATTCAATAGGTGTATCATCAATCATGAAATCAATAATTACTTGAACTTTAATCAATATTAAAGTTTCAAATTATAAAGGAAGTTCAATTACCACTAATACCCATTTATCTATACAATTATGCATGAAAAAAAAAATTAATATCGTAGTGTTTTAAACAATATTTAAGCTTATAACATGAATAATAAAGAGAAAGACCTAACTTTTCGATTGCACTATATTGAGTCTCAACATTTATTAGAAATCTACTCAAATAATAAATTGCACATTCTACTCCATTTGAACCTTCTTGAGCTATTGTTTAATTCAATGCTGATATATACAATTTCAATGATCTTCTTCAAATCATCAGAATCAAAACTAGGGGATTGATGAGAGTTGCTTTTATCTTCTCAAAAGCTTCTTAATATTCAACCTCCTATTTAAAATTAAATTCCTTCTTCAACTTTGACAATGGAGAAAATAGATGAATTTTTCGAGTCAAATTTGATATAAATCTCAAATAATTAATATTACCCAACAATGAGTGTAATTATTTAGGAGCAAAAGTCTCAATGATTGTTTTGGCTTCTTGTCGATTTTGATCCCCATTTTCATAGACAATAAATCCTAAGAATTCATTTACACATACATTGAAAGCACATTTCCAAGAATTCATTTTTAAACCAAACCTTCTCATTCTTTCAAAAGATTTTCTCAAATTATCTAAATTATATTTGACTTTGATTCTATAATAATATAATCAATATAAACTTGTATAAAATCACCAATTAAGTCATTGAAAAATTAAATTCATTATTCTTTGATAAGTTGCTCCATCATTTTTTAAATTAAAAGGCACCAGCCATTTATAGGTTCCTAATGCTCCAAGACATCAAAATATTGTTTTTGACATATCTTCTTAAGCAATAAAAATTTGGTAAAATTAGAATATTAATCTAAGAGACTCAACATTTCATTACCAGCTACAACATTAATTAACATATCTACAATTGATATAGGACATTCATCTTTTGGGGTAGTCAAATTTAAATCTCGAAAATCAATTCATATTCACATTTTTCCATTTTTCTTAACTATTGAAACTGTATTAGAAATTCAATCAACATACTTGGTGGTTCTAATAAATTTAGCTTTCAATATCCTTTCAATCTCATCCTTAATTTTATGCATGAACTTTGGTCCAAATCTTTGATGTAACTTTTTAATTAGTCTTTTTCCTTCAAGAATAGGCAACTGATATTCAACCAAATTCCTATTGAGACTAGACATTTCTTCATATTCCCATGCGAAATAATCCTTATACTTTTGAAGCATTATTATTAACCTTTCTTGAAGTTCTTTATTCATAAACTTACTAACGTATGTTGGTCATCACTTCCTAAATTAATTTCCTCTAATGGGTCTTTTTTTGCTTGAACAAAGAAATTTTGCTTAAGCGAGCATTCTCCAGTAATTCTTGGGACTTTTTACGCTTAAGCGACAAGCTTCTTTGCTTAAGTGAGAATTCTTTCGCTTGAACGAAAAACTCCAAACTTGAAATACTACTCTCACAAATATTTTCACCTGAGAAAAAATATCTTACTTGAGCGAGAATACCTTGTGCTTGGAAAATTAATTAAGTTATAAAATGAATTAAAAGAGCTTATATATATTTAGATTATGATGGAATATGATGAAATAGTTGTTATATATATATATATATGTATATATATATGTATATATATATATGTATATATATATATATGTATATATATATATATACATATATATATATATATAAAATGAGATATTGTAGATATGAAAATGAGATTGTGGTAAATCATTGAGGCTATATACATATTTGTGAAATATATTATGACTTGTTGTGAATTGTGAAATGAGACTGATGATGTTGATATAAATTATATTTGTGAATTGTGATTGAGGTCATGAGGACTACAAAAAATTATGGTAGTGGTACCAATGTGATTGTGATAACAGTGGTGTCAAAGAAAATTATGATGGCAATGATACTAATGAGTGGCTTTGTGCCTGAGTAACTTGATGCCTAAGTGTCTGTGTACCTAGGTGGCTATGTATAAATTGTTATGTGTGAGTGAATATTTGATGTTTTGGTTTAAGTCTAATGGGAATAGGTAGGAAAACCTGTAGGTAAAAAAGACTTATATGGTTCGTCTATGGTTCGATGACCAAGAAACATGATCAGGTGTTAGTTTTAGAGGTAAAGAATTTCATATAATTTTTCGAAAGAGTTTGTCTAAAATGTTAGGTACATGTAAATAAGTTAATGTGATGAATACATATGATTAAGTATGACTATCTAAATATCTAGAAATGATTGAATAAACAAATGTGATGGTGAAATTATGGAATATATTATTATAATTTATCTTGTTTACATTAAATTACTCTTACAATTTTGTGTTTGTAATTTTGCTAATATTATAATGATTATGTTTTAATACAAGAATAGATAATAATATAGATAAAGATAAATAATTTATGTTTTTCAGAGGAAATTTTTGAGTTTGTAGTTTCAATATAAATTTTAGAAATTTGTTTGTAATATGATTGGAGAAATATATTACCGTTTATACGTAATAGACTGAATTAATTTACTATAAAATATAATGATTTATACATTTATTATTTACAATATTTTAATATATATGTAAAATATGTATATTTGAGTTTGTCACATGTGGAAAACTAATAATTTCATAATGACGAAAATATAGTCTAAATGGAAGCACATATAAAAAAATAGAAAATTAAAAAAATATATATATTTAATAAAAATAGTTTTTGACACTATTTTCATAAAATAGTTATTAAATAAATTTTTAATTTTTAAAAACTGAGAAACTGAATTTATTTTTTCAAAAACAGTAAATTTCCTAAACATTTTGTATTCAATAATTATCTTATATTTATATTAGAGTTTGTTAGACATAGGTACTTAAGGTCATAAACATGCTAGAGCTTACAAACAATATGCCTTTAAAACAAATTTAAAGGCTAGAGAAAGAAAGAAAGGAAATGATATATAACAAATTAAGGGAAAATAATTAGTAGTACATCTCAAACTTTATAAATGTAATTATTTATAGATTTTAAAGTAGTAATAATATTTGATAAGAATATAATGAAAAATAAATATATTTTGTCCCCCATAAAAATATTTTTATAAAATATTTATAATTATAAAATATAAAATAAAATATTTATTTAAAAAAGTGTTATTACGTTTACAGTAAAAATTATAGAAAAAAATGAAATAAATAAATAATAATAATAAAATAAAAAATTATAATCTTTTTAATTATATTAATATAATAAATAGAAGAAGTCAGTGTTAGAATTTAAATAGAAAAAAAAATATAAATATATCACCTTAAAATTTTAAATAGAAAGTGATATAATATTATTTTATGATTCATTAATAAATATTTTATTCTCTTAAAATTACCTAAGATTTAAGAGTCAGATGCCATCCCCATAAGACCACCAAAAGTTTGCCCTCTATTAAAGATTACTCAATTGATGTTAAAGAGAAAATATAAAGCTTTACAATTTCCTATTTCATGAGAAAAAACAGTAAGAAAAGAAAAATGGTAAAAATAAATAAATAAATAAAAAGTATAAATTAACAACTGTCATTTTGAATGGGACAAAAGAAAAGGGACAAAGGAAAGTGAGAAATTTTGAATACCCGTTTCTGAGGTGGAAAAAGACAAACTAGCATTGCCATTATTGTAAAGGAAGAGTAATAGATTTCATTAATAAGATAAAACTTGTGAGACAAAAATAGGAAAAATTGAATATGGTTTAACATCAATGTTGTATCTTATCCTTCTCCATGCTTGGCCCAAATAATGCAAAACTGAGGAAAAGCTTCTTGCTGAATAGAGAGAATTGTCCCAATAAAGCTGCTTGTCCATTCATTGATATTTGATAAGAAAACATCACTTCCTCTTTGATTTTGCCAAGTGAGGAAACACTGTCAGAATGTTGTATGCCAGTAGATCCTGCCTGGTCAAGATCCCAATCACAGGAGACACCTATGAGCAGAACAAGTTTAAGGTCAGTCATATATGGCTATTTTACATATATTCCATGTAAAAAATATATTAGTTTTTAGTTACCAAAAGTTAAATTCTTTTGAAAATACTTTGAAAACAAAGGACTAAATCAAATTTAATTTTAGAATGAAATTAATGTTGATTATGTGCTTAAACTCACCCCAGATGCTTGATACTTTGGCACAACAAGCATATGGCGAAGTCCTACTTGTCTGAAGAGAATCATTGCTTTTGCTACTGACATACTCTCAAGAACTGTAAAGGGAGTTGTATTGGTGAGAGGATGTAGATCAACAAACATCTCCATTTCTTCTTTAGTCACAGCCACATCTTCAATGTTCCCTTCTCTCTCAGCCAGCTCTACCCATGTAAATTTCTCTCTCACTTCCCAGTCCTCAGTTCTCCTTTTCTCCTTCAAGAACCACTTCTTCTTTAGCACTTGAATAAGGTGTGCTCTTAGAATGATTCCATGCAGTTCTGTAGCCTCATTGGCCACTCCTATTGTTGGCACCACTCCACAATCCATGACAGGAAAACCATTATGTGTAGTATTTTTCAAGGCATTAACTATATTGGCTACTTTTTCTACACCTTTGAAGCTAACCACTGCTGGCTTCACATCAACAAGCTCTCCCACAGTAAGGTTTCTCATCCATGGCTCAGGGTTTGAATCAATGAAAGGGAGGCCTTTCAAGTGCAGTATGATCTCATAGATGCTTGGGTTGAAACTGTCTCCAACAGTTTTAGCTATGAGGAGAACAATCATGGTTATTGGTAGTAGGAGAAGGTTGTTTGTTAGTTCAAGGAAGATCACACAAAGGGACACAGTCATTCTCATAGATCCAGCCATGAGTGAGGCTGCACCAAGGACTGCAAACAGCCCTTGATCAATGTTTGTATGAGGTCTCATGAGGATTCCAAGAAGCCGGCCATAGCCTGAACCCATGAGAATGATTGGGAGGAAGAGCCCTGATGGCACAGCAATTCCAAAGGTGATTAGTCCCAGTATGCAATAGAGTGCAAAGAAAATTAGGATGGAGGAAGGTTGGTATTCAAAAGGAGTGTTGGTTGAGAATATGTTTCTAACAGCATCATCATTCGTGGTCAGCAGCAGAGTAGCAAGATCATTGTAGTAGCCTTTTGGGCAATTGAATTGCTTAAAGTTTCCAGAACGCCCGTTGGTGGGGCACACTTCTGAAACGGAAGGATCACAAGGGGTGCATTTTGCTAGGAATGGGAGACCATATTGGCATATTGATGTGAAGAGTGCAACTGAAAGACTGAGGAGGAGCTTGTACATTTTTCCTTTCCTGCAACAATTGCAAGTAGTTGACTCACTACTATTTAACAGTCATACAATCTGAAATAGCAATTTGGGTTCTGCTAATCTAAAATCTCATTTCTTTATTTATTAATATATATATATACAGAGAAAGACAATGTGGAACTTCCCACCAGCTAGCACTTGGCAAGGCATCATTCTGTTTATTCTATTCAAGGTTGCAACTGGTGGTCAGAGGATAAAAGTTAGCTTCATGATGAGTCTTGATTAGTTTGCCTTTTCTTTATTCCTTTTGTTCTATCGAGCAATTATTTGTTTTTTTTTTATAATTCATGGTTCTTTCAAATCAGACTAATGATGATGAGAAGTGTTAATAACACATTCCTAACATTTTCTTTTAAACACGATATTTTATTATTGATTAAAATTGATTAGAAATCACAAAAAAGTTCACTTCATGATTTTGTGGTTTTTGATAAATTTCAACCAATAATGAAAGTGTGTTAAGAAAATGGTCTCAAATATAGTGTTGCTTCATTTCTCATCCATAAATTGGTAGATTACTTAAGGTTCTAAGTTCTTTTAATACTTTTATCTCATTAACAAGACTTGGACTCAAGATTTATAAGGGAGATTGATCTCCTTGTCACTCAAACCATCAATCAACCTACTGTTCAGTTATAGCATTGTTAATTTCATTTACAGCTAATTTATCTTCTTTTGCATTATATAGTATGCTGTTTAATAGAAACAACAGAACAGATTGAGATTAGAAAAGGTTGCTTACTGATTGATGAGATTGTAGAGACGGAGGACTTTATGGAGAAGATAGTTGTAAAGGCTTCCCAATACCCCACCAAGAACTCCAATAATAACAACAGGGATGATATCCATGATACTGTATGTCACAGTGACATCACTCACATCAAACATGATGAGGCCCCCTTCACCAAAAAGACCACATTTTCCTTTGTGGCAAAGTTCAATGGTGGCCCTTAGCACTACCACAACCACAGCTGTGCTGAAAAATGTTCTCCAGAGGAGAGCACTTCTCCACCAAGTTGCCACCTCTTCAAGAGCAAAGAGAACTCCACCCACAGGTGCCCTGAAAGCAGCACAGACCCCTGAAGAAGCACCACAGGTGATGAGATCGCGACGATCACGATCATTGTTGAAATACCGCACCCAGCGCCACTTGATCCTGTAATTGTCAGGGCCACCTTGGCCAAGTAAGGAAGCAATGCAGCTACCAATGTGTACCAAGGGCCCTTCTTTTCCTAAATCTAGCCCTGCAGATACAGCTCCAATGCTTCCAATTATCTGCAAGAACAAATATATTGGTTAAATTTTCTCAGGGTATTGGTTATGTAATGCTAATTTTTATGAGAAAAGTTCTACACTGTTTGCAACTCTGCATTATAGCAATGCCATTGAGATCATATGATCTCATGTTCTTCTATCAATGATAATAAAACATGTATCCCTATAAAGGTTTTGTAAATGCAGAAAAGATAGGAGTATTATGTCGAATCCATTAAAACAATTAGAAAACTAACGATGAAAGAACGTAATCTATGATCAAGTATCGACACTTGGAATTCATCATAATTGCCTTTTCCTTTATTTTTGTCCCTGGTGAGCCTATTTCCCAACCCTCCAAAAAAACTGTCAAAACAAAGAAGCCTTACATGTAAATTTTCAGATTATTCTTTGATGTGATGAGTTAATCAGAAGTAAAATAGTTGAGGCAGTGCAGCATTCAATTATTCAATATAACAAACTTTACCTTAACAATCAATGTTGTGGCACCGTACATGTTGGGAGTATCAACCCCATTAAGATAAGCTTTGATTTCTGGTATTCCAGGTCCAGCAGCTGTGGGTGCAAAACACACACACAGAATAGCAGCAACAAATGTCAAAATGAAATTTATTCCCGTGAAATAAAAGAAACCCGTCAAGTACCTGCATCATATATCATATATTCATTTCACAATTTGCACAAAATTCCTAAAAGAAAAATCTCAGATACAATTCCTTAAGCACTTAGAATTAGAGTTTTGTGGCGATACTTTTAATGCAAACCTTTATCAAGCAAATTATCAAAATAAAACTTTAGGATTAAAGAACAACTTTACCAACACTTGAGGAACTACATGTAAGTTATATCTTTCCTATTATTTGTGTCATACTATAAAACCCGTATGATATCTGGATATCTTGCGAACTTTTTTATCTCACAGAGAAGGAAATAATTTTTTTCATTATTGGAAAGAATATAAGGTGAGGCAGGTGGGTTGATCTGACCTTTCTTTTTGGATAAAGTTTACAACAGCAAGAAGCTTGTACCCTGCAATGTTCTCAATTGCAAGATTGATCAGAGTGGCTATGACACCTGTGAGAAGTCCAACAAGGAATGCAAGAGTCCATTTCCAGAATATGTATTGCAACACTTGAGCTCTTGATCTGCTCCTCCAATCTTGTTTGAACAGGTCATTCTCATTGATCCTGCATAGAGAGAGCCTCTTCAAAATGAGTAACTTTTTTGGTGGGAAGACACAAAGTCACATTTACCATGATAATTGAGCATGGATGGTGTCGTTTTCTGGGTTCTTACTCGTAGTCCAAGCTTTCTATGTAGGAAACTTTTGCTCCAACCAGAGCAAGTGGATTGGAAGACAGAGTCCTGTTCCTCTTGAGAAGTAGTGGCTCATTCAGTGGATTGCTTTCTGGATCTCTTTCTTCAACCTCTTCCACCATGGTGTCATTCATTGATGTGCTTTCTTTAAGCAGATTAGATTCCTCACTCATTGGAACAACAAACACAAAATAGTTGAGGCAGAGAAAGTGATCAATGTCTGGAGTTGACACCCTTATGGAAAAATATGTTTTGGATTGGAACAAAGTGCCATCTAGCCTATAAATGGAAAAAAATATTCAAAGTATTGATCACTGGTTTAACTTATGTCATTTGGTATGAAAGATTGACAAAGTAAAACTAGTGGACCTGTCACTATATAAAGTTATTATTATTGCTGTGTTTTTTCTTAAATAAAAAAGTAAAATGTCAAATTTAATTATAAATTGTCACAAGATAAATCTGTTAATTTTTATAATCTTCAAGATAAGGATCTTACAATAAATAATTTGTTATTAATTTAGAGTGGGAAAAGCATATACTCAAATTTAACTTTAATAATTAAAAGAGTAATTTTTACTACATGGATATAAAAAAATTGTCCTTAAATCTTAGGAACAGAAAGCGGAGACTCGTGGCTGTTATCTTTCTGGTGTCTTAAGGTGTATTTACATCTTTGTCTCACCAATAATTCATTGTCCAAGGAGAACATGACATATTTTTATGAGATGATTTTCAATTTATTTTGGACCACTTGCCATGAATAAATGCCACATGGTGCGTATGAATTTAAGGTGTGATTCAAGCTAATATTAAGGAAACTAGATTAAGAAACTTTAGACTTGTATAAGAAGAAATTTAGTAAGAATTTTGAGATTTCGATTGGATCAGGAATTACATTTGAGAGAAAGAATGAAAAAAAGAAATAAATAATGAGAAAGAGAATAAAAGTTGAGTTTATTTGACTTAGAAAAAGAAAATAAATGAGTAAGAGATAAAATAATTTATTTATTATTTATTATTATAATAAAAAACATGACTTTCAAATATAAAAAATAAAAGAAAATACACATTCATAATCAATTATAATGTCCATAATCAATTATAATTTCCATAACCAATTATAGTGTCCATAATCAATTATCGATTTCCAACTATTACATTTTTTTTTCTTTCACACATAAAACTAACTTATACATAATCTAAAATTAATTTAAATATAAATTAGAAATAAAAAATTCAATATAAATTAATTTGAATTTATGAAAATTAATTTATTTTTTAAAACTTACTTTGAATTAAAAACTCCTCCAAAAGTCTACAGCAATCAAAGTGACACAATGTTGGTCTAACTGCTCCAAAAGAAAACTGTTCTCAAACCTACTCCGTAATTGTTAATTAAGTTACCATATTTTGTAAGTAAAGACTCAACTCATGCCACATTATGATGAAAGGGAAAGAAAAAGATAAAAGGGTGTCCTTGTTTATAATGTGTCAAAAAATCAATTGGATTCGTCAAATATTTTTTTATAATTACTCTTAATATTTAAATGAGTAACTTTTCTTGACATTCACTTTTTTTTAAGAGAATTACATAAAACATGAACATCAAACATGAAATTATAATCCATTAAATACTTGTGTTTACAAATATATTCGATATCATATTATCCAATTTAAATTCAATAATTTGATATTAGTAATCCAATTTAGATTCAACAACTTATTAATATTCAACAATTTATTAATAATTAATATTCTACATAATGGTTCGTTAACAATTTTTTTAACTATTTGTTAACCATCAGAACTCTTCAAATCATATAAAATATAAAAGGATAATAGATAGTCTTATTTTTATATAACGACCGGTTAACAACTTTATTAATAATTAAGACTTTTTAAATCTTATAAAATAAATTATAATATAGTAGTTCAATCTAAATCCAATAACTTGTTAACCAAATTTTAATATATTATTAACAAGTGGTACAATTTAAACCTAATAATCTTATTAATCAAATTTTGATATTATATAAAAAATAATTATAATGTGTAACTCATCTCAAAATCCATTTAATAGATAAAACTTACACATTATTTATATATTATAATCCGATTTTTTTTAGTTTAATATAAAACTTTTCCTCACTAATTTTTTTATGAAAGAATCAAATCTCAATTCCTGTATCGCAATTTGTTTTCCTGAGACATATCTCATGATGCTGTGAAAGATTTCCACTCCAACTTTCGTTTGATTAAAAAAATATAATTTGTTGTTGTACGAATTTTAGGGAAACTTCTACGGCATTCAATCGTTGAAAGAAACTTTTAATGTTTGTAAACAATAATTAGGCCATCGAATCATTTCTTTTGGCAACAATAAGCTAACGAAATTATCATCACGCGAGGTGCGTGTTATATTTTTTTTAGTTACATAGTTCAACTAGTTGGTGTTAGGTTCTTCAATTTCGACGACCATCTATAAAGTCTTTCACATTTCATCAATTTTATTTTTAGAATTTTCAAACGCCCACGTTACTTATCATTTATTTTAAAATTATTTTTTCAACAATTCAACTCCTTATTACTTGGTGTAATAAGTCCAATTTTTTTATATTATTTAATAATTGAAATTAGGAATAACTTATCTATACTATCTTATCTTTTTTTTTCAATTTATTTAAAAATAAAATCACGATAAAATCGACTTTGAATTAAATATAATAATTAATACACTACTAAAATAATTCAAAAAAATATTAAATACGTAGTTAAATTTTTAATTCATTTACTTTTATAATGTTCTTTTTTTTACACGATGTTTGTTTTATAAACAGTAGAGTAATATTAGTGTGGAGAGAAGAAGAGAGATAAAATGAGATGAATAGAGGAAAACATGTTACATGTGGCAACTAATTTGTATTGGTTGTGGGGTATATATATAATTGGAAGCTTCAGGAACGAAAAGTCAAAAGAACCTAAAGAAACGTGAGAACCTAGATTAGAGCAGAAAGGAAAAGGTGACTCATGAAAGAGGGCTCCATTTTTTAATTAATAAAATACATCTTTTTTCTTTTTTTTTTTCTTTTTTTCTCTGTCTCAGCTTTCTTCGACAAAATTCAAAATATATTTTTTATTCAATTTTCGAAATTAATATATTCTTTTTGATAGATCCGTGACGTTATAAATTAAACACGTTCAGAACATCAATTCGTTTTTCTAATATGGACACTTCAAAAGTTACATTTTCTTTGTTACAAATTTGTCATAAATAATAGAATAATAAGGATAAATAAAAATTATATTTATTCTGTCTTAAAATATTAATTGTATGTAAATTTAAATGATAAACTAACTTAAGTAATTAATGAATTATGATATTTAAAAAGAAGTAAGTTTGATACTTGATTTTATTATTTAATTATTATCTAATATTTTTTATATTTATAATAAAATGTTTTATTTTTATTTTTAAATATGTATCTAATTTATTTTCTATTAATTCGCTAAAATTATTCAAAATAAAAAAATCATTTTTTTAAATATTTGTCGATCTAAAATATTAAATCATAGATTTACATAACTATGAACTCTTATTATAGTAATAAACTTACCTCAATTTTATTATATTATAAATAATTATTTAAATCAATTAAAATATTGTCTAATTATTTTTTAATTTTATTAACTTGAATGTCAAATATGATTACAAATACTTTCAACTTTTTAATCAATCAAGAAAAATCTCTTATTCATAAATAAAAAGTGAAAAAAAGAAAAGAAAAGAAATTATAATTTATATTATTTATATATTAATAAAAAACACTTATTTATAAAAAAAAATTAATTAATATATTAACAGATTAAATAAACAAACTAATAATAACATAAATTATTTTAATAATAATATAAATTATTTTAATAATAATATAAATTATTTATTATTTTAATATATATTAAATAATATATTAATTTAATTATCGGAAAGTTTTCCCAGTGAATGTTTCTCTCGTAACATCTATGTTCAACCGTTCCACATATAAGATTTGAAGACTTCACGTCATTTTTCTAATTCGATGAGAAAGATAAAAAAATTTGAGTATCTATTTAGTTAATGTAGAATTTGTAATAGAAATTTGATTATAATTGAATTGAATGTGACATAACTTATATCTATTTATTTAAAATATTATTAAGTCCTTTAAATAAGAAGAATTCGGCTAACTGTCGTGTGCTAACTCTTATCCTACAAGATCGCGAACAGGTATAAAGGATAAGGCAGAGAATGTTATTAGTTCTGATAGTATTTCTTCTTTTTTTTTTAATAAAATATATAAAAAAAATATTAAATATCTTCACTTTTTTTTTATCATAGAAGATTTTTAACGTTTAACAAATATCTTCACTTTCAAGTAATATTTTGTCAATGGAGAATTAAATCTAAGAAAGGCTAGGAGGTAATATGTTATACATTATCGTTTGATAATAATTAAATATTAAATAATTCTTCTAAAAAATGTTTAAAAATATAAAATAAACAAACTAATTATTTTGAAAATAAATTAAATTAAATACCCCCAATCAGATATGGACATTAAACAATTAGCATAATGGTTGCAGAATCCCTTTTAAATATAAATAAAGGTTTATGATTGGTCCTGGTCGCAAATGTAAGTGATGAACCAACTCCTTTTCCAATTTGATTTCTTCACCTTATAATAATATTCATATATGAATTAATTCTGTATCTGTCAGATAGTGTTCGGCCACATGTAAAATAACTGACAAGGGACACGTGTAAGGTGGGAAAAGTTCTGAGATGGATAAATGGTGAAGATCGACGGTGGAAACCACATTTGGCCCTTGACTTCTTCAAAGGCTAGTTTGTTTGGATATATTACTTAAATAATCATTAATTTCTTGAACCAAACACAATCCGAAAACCTCGACATGCCACCTCCAAACAATAACACAAATAGCGACACCTCAACTTTTGTCTATTCTTCGCGTACTCATGATGGTGTGGTGTTGGATCATGTGTTGCGTTTTGGAATTATCATCGATCACGCCATGATTTTAGGGTTTTGGTTCACTTGGTTGCTCTGTAAGACTCTTCTCTCCAAGGCCCTTTTTGAACCCCACTAATGTTACAGCCTAATATGAACAGTTCTAGGATTATCAAATATGTGCAAGCATATGAATTTGTTTTTATTTAGTCACGAAAAATTATTTTATTTTATCAATCATGTTTTCCTTTTTTATTATCCATAAATTCACCTATATCATCAACAAACCTAGAACATGCCAAAAACAATCATAGAACGAAAAGAGAGGATACGTTCAAGATTTTACATATAATAAACTTTAATTTACATATTTAGATGGAATTTACTTTAATAATGATTGATGATAAAAAAATAAACAATTTAAAAATGAATGAAGAAAATATTTGACTATATAAAAATAAAAATAAGTGTTATTTCGATAGGAAAAAATAAATAAAGATAAATTTTTTTATTTAATTTAAGTTATAACTTAGTCATGAATTATTAATAAAATAAATAATAATTTTAGATTTTTATTCCATGGTGTTTTATCTTATGTAGATTATGTAGAATATGTTAAGTTATTAACTAGTGATTATTTTGTTAATTATTAAATTTTCAGCATACTTCTTTATAATTATGTATTATATAATTATTTTTTATATTTTTTATATTAATTTTATTAATATATTTATTTTTATTGATAAAAAACTATATTTAGACCATCATTAATTAAAAATAAATTTTTCAAGAAAGTAACTTTCTCTATTTATGAAAATGTAAAATCTACATAAATATAATTAGTAAATATTATTTATTATATGAATTAGATATAGAACTAACATAATATATAATATATAATATAATATATAATATATATATATATATATATATATATAAAGAACTAGAAGGGAAAAAAAATAATGATATTATCTATATTTTGTTTTTCAATATAAAAAAGTAATTTAATTTCAGCTTTTTAAAAATTATAGGTAATATTCATAAAAATCAAACAAATAATCTACAAATCTAATATATGAGTGAATAAATGTTATTAAAGATGTCATCAAATAAATTTCTATAGAAATAAAAATTCATAGTTTAATAATATCCAACTTCTAGTATTTAACAAAACAATATCCAATTAAATAAAATTTTTTTCTAAAACAGAAAAATTCAACATTTCTAGAAAAAAAATGTAATCCTATTTTTTAAGTTGAGAATCAATTTAAGATTGATTAAGGTCTTGGCTGTTCACTTTCTTGATCACACACACCCAAAATATAACAAAAACCATAATTAGTAAGATTATATTTTGAAATGTTTATTAAATTAATTATAATTTAAAAATTTACCAGTGAAGCTTGAAATATTGTTATATTAGGAAGTCCTTGAACTTTGATAATTCTGTATAAAAAATGTCATCATTGTTTCCAATATTTTATTTTTCTCATCTATCTTTTTTTTTATTTTGTTCAACCATTTGCATATTTTGATCAACCACTTGTGATTTTAGTAACCTTTCACAAAAGAAATTTATGTTTTTAGCATAATAGTCACACTTTTACTAGCACATGCTTGCATGAGAAAAGTATTAAAAAAAAAACAAAGATAATTCAAAATAATGGTCTCTATAGAAGGATTGCTAGCTAAATCTTATACCTTGACAGAAATAATAAATAATTTTCCAAACATTAAACCCAAACCAACAACATAGGCCAACCACACAAACCAACAAACTAAATAAATTAAACCAGGCAAGTAATGGAATACAACATGCAAAATCAATACATGACAGATTTCTTGCAAATTTTTAAATTAAATTGAATATTTCCTACAAAAATTGAATAAAATAAATTTTAAATTATTTATATATTTGAAAATTTAAAACCAAAAATAAAAAATTATCAAACTATTACCCTCATTTTTTAACTCTATATTATAAGGGACCGATGGGGATATCACACCATATGAACGTATAGTGTTTCCAAACATTCGAGATGGATAAAATTCTAATTTTAACTCCCAAAATTTGAGTTAAGGATCTTTATTTTATATATCTTTTAAAGTACTTGAACTTAATTCATATAAATCAATTTTTTTTTATATAAAAACATAAAAGGAAATAACAAAGAAATACAATCGAAAAAAAAACAAATATGCAAGAAATGATGAACAAAGGCTTTATATTCCTTATTATGAAAGAAAGAAGAATATATAAACAAGTTGATGCAATAAATATTGCATCAGAAAGTAGTAACAGAAAACTAGAAAATTGAAACAGAACAATAAGGCACAATAGAGTAATGAAAAACAGTTCAACAAACTACTTAATAAACTATAAGTAAAAGCTCCCTCAAAAGATATTAAGCATTCTCAACTTGGTTTGAAATGCAGCAAGAGATAATGTGTTTGTATAGACATTTACAAGTTGTAAGGAAGATAAGAGATAATGTCTTTGATCTTAACGTGCTTAGCTCTTTCATGAAAAACATGATTAGAAATAATCTATAAAGCAGACTGATTATCAAAATACAATAAGGTTGGTCAAATAAAAGTTAGATAAAAATCGTCAAGAAGAAACATAAGTCATTGAAACTCACAAATAGTGGATGTTAGTGCACGATACTTAGCTTCAGAAGAACTCCTAGAAACAATGGATTATTTCTTAGAACGCCATGAAATCAAGGAAGATACAAGATTGATTGAAAAACCAGTAATAAAACGAAGAGTATCAATGCAACCAACATAATTGAAGTCATTGAATGCCTTAAGTTGAAGAATGTTGTCCATGGAAAGGAAAATTCTAGATCTAAGTGTGCCTTTCAAATATCAAAGGACTCGAAAAGCAGCTTGATAATGACTCGAAGTTGGATATGAAACAAATAGGCTCAACTGTTTAACAACATATATAATGTCAAGACTAGTATTAGTCAAGTATATAAGTATGCTAACTAAATGTCGATAAGTAGATGGATTAGGAAGTAATTTACCTTAACTAGAATGAAGACATGTGTTGTAGTTAATTGGAGTCAAAGTGAGGCAAGAGGCTAACATACCATTATTAGAAAGTAAATCCAGAATATATTTTCTCTGACATAAGTGGATTCTAGATTTATTACGAGCAACCTCAAGTCCAGGGAAAAATCTCGATCACTAAGATTTTTAATCTTGAATGTAAAATTAAGACAAGAGGTAATGTGTGATATTTCATCATTATCATTCCCGACGAGGATGTTGTCATCGACATAAATAAGTAGAGTTGTGATGTGGGATGCAGAGAACTTGAGGAAAAGAGAATGATCTGATGTTGAATGATGGTAACCCTTAGATAATAGAAGAGAATTAAGGTGCGCATACCATTGGTGACTAGCTTGTTTTAGGCTATAAAGGGAGAGTTGTAATCGACACACTTAACCAGGTTTAGACAAATGTAAATTATGAGGAGGTTACATGTAAACCTCTTCATGAAGATCATCATGTAATAAAGCATTATTTACATCAAGCTATTTTTAATTCCCATTTATGTATGGCAGCAAGAGTAAGGAGAAAACAAACAATAGTGAGTTTTGTCATAGGAGAGAATGTGTCCAGAAAATCAAGTCCTTCCATTTGTGCATATCTTTTGGCAATTAAACGTACTTTGTATCATTCTATGGTACCATCAGTATTGTGTTTGATTTTAAAAGTTCAACAAAATTCGATTCCAACTTTATAAGGAGGCAAATCAGTAAGAATCCAAGTGTTATTTACTTCTAGAGCGTGAATCTCAACTTGCATTACTTTAAACCAACAATCAGATTTGATAGCTTCAGTATAAGTCTCAAGCTCAGACATAGAATAAATAGTCAATACATAGTTATGAAAAGAAGGTGATAAGCGATGATAAAAAAGAAAATGTTCAAGAGGATAATGAATACCTATAGAAGTAGTTCTAGATTATGTAAATGAACTATGGAAATCTTTAAGATAAGTGAGAGATTGACGAGTGCGAGTGAATTGACAAAGAATAGGTGATTAAGAATTTTGGGTAACAGGAGAAAGAAGAGATATATCAAAATCATGACTATGAGAAATGTATTATAAATTAATAGACTCAGAAGAAGAAGGTTCATCTAAAGTGGTGAATGAAGTAGGGATAAACAAAGAAGGTTGAGTTAGAGATATGATTGGTGAATTTAGAATATAGAGAAAAAAATTCTTATAAAAAATTACATTTCGAGAAACAAATATTTTGTGAGTGTAGAGAAGATATCCTTTAGTGTGAGGTTTAAAACCCAAAAAAATAGATGGATGAGCAGTAGGATCAAATTTCTTGCGTTGTGTAGTGATAATGCTTGCATAACTTAAACAACCAAACATGTGTAAGTTAGAAATGTCACAAGCACATTGATAATTTTTTTCAAAAGATAAAGAATTATGTAAAAAGGAGTTAAGATGCAATTAATGAGATATGAAGCATGTTAAAGTGCAAAACACCAAAAAATCAATGGAAGATGAGATTGGAAAAGCAATGCACGAGTGATATTTAAAAGATGTTGATGTTTACGCTCAATCATACCATCTATTTCAGGTGTTTCAATGCATGCGATTGATGAATGATTCCCTTAAAAAAAAAGTATTCATGCATGGAAAACTCAACAGCGTTGTCTGTCCTTATGGTTTTAACAAAAGTATTAAATTGTTTTTATGCTTGTGTAACAAAATGAGTTATGTGAGATCGTGTTTCTGCTTTTGAAATCATGAGAAAAATTCATGTATAACGTGTGTGATCATCTACAATTGTCAAGAAATATTATGACCATGAATTGAAGTAGTAGAACAAAGACTCCATATGTCCATATGCAAAGTTCAAAAGGTTTAGTGGCATGAGAATTACTTGAAGAAAATGTAATTTTCTTTGTTTAGCATGATGGCATGTATTACAAGCAAAATTCTTATCACTATATAGGCAATGATAAATTTGTTTCATGATATGTAAACATTGATGCAAAAGGTGACTTAAGCGAAAGTGCCATAAGTCTATAGGTATCTTATTACAAAGAGGTTGGACAATAGCAGAATGTATAAACCGATTTGTACCAGAAGGAAGAACAAGAGTGTAAAAACCAATATTTACATTAATTGTACCAATCTTCTGTTTATTATTCATATCCTGAATGAGAAAAGAATGAGGAGAGAAAATTAAAACACAATGAAGAGATAAGACAAGTTTGGAAATGGAAATAAGGTTGAAAGTAAAACTAGGAATGTACAACACATCTTTAAGGTAAAAAGTATTAGTGAAATAAATATTTCTAGAATGAGTAGCTAAGTCTTGTTGACCAGTAGGTAGTCTAACAGTGGTATGTTTAATAGTTTTCAAAGATGATTTTTTTTAAAGGAAGAAGCATGATTAGTGGCATCGGAATCTAAGATCCATGGGGTTAAGTAATTAAATTGACCTTCACCAAAAGTAGACGAAATGGAAACTATTTGATTAATAAGAGAAGGGGGGCTCTATGAGAATTTTGAGACTATAAATCACACCATATGTCATCCGCTTTATCCATCCACAAGATGTTGTGGTGAATCGAAACAAAAATAGAATACACAATTCAAGAAACGACCATGTTATTACATCGAAGCCAAACATTATATTTAGGATAAAAAAGAGATGCTTAGTACACTACTCCATTGACAAATTCAATTTTGTTTTTTGCACTTAAAGTTGTTAGCATAAAACACAACTGCATAAATAATGTGACTGAATCAAGAAGAGGAGAAACGAGTGTCGTGGTTAGATTTTCAGTTGGATGAAGGTAGAGATAGTTGTGAATGTTTTATTTGAATCTCCTTCCATAATGAAAAAGGATAAAATGGAAACATGATAGAATTCTTAAAAAAAAAAAAATACTGATACTATGATAAAAAACACAATAAGGATAAAGTAAATATGTAAAAAAATCAATAAAAATTTTTAGTTCTTTACTATAAAACAAGAATAAATATATATATATATATATATATATATATATAAAAATTGATGGAAGAAAAACTATATCAGAAAAATATAAAGGAAAATCAAAAGATAAAATGGAAGCATGATAGAATTTAAAAAAAAATATTGATACTATAATTAAAAAAACAAAATAAGGATAAAGTAAATATTTGAAAAAGTCAATAAAAGCTTTTAGTTCTTTAGTTTTTTACTATAAAAAAAAAAAATATATATATATATATAAATAAAAGTTGATGGAAGAAAAATTATATGAGAAAACAATAAAGAAAAACCAAAAAATTAAAATAGAAAATGAATATACAACATAGTTGGATTTTCATTTGAATGAAGATAAAGAGATATTGTGAATATTTTATATTTTATTTGAATATCTTCCAGACCGAAAGAAAATAAAATGAAAATGTGTCAGAATTTTTTAAAGGAATATCTGATAATGTGTAGTATAACAAACACATTAAAAAATATATATAAAAATATAAAATATATCAATAAAAACTTTTTGTTCATTATTATGAAAAAAAAGAATATATATATATATATATATATATAAATTCATGGAAGCAAAGCTACACCACAAAAACAATAACGAAAAAACAAAAACTTAAAATAGAAAAACAAGATAGAACACAGTAATAGTAATGAAAAATAATTCAACTATGTTGCGTAACAAATTATAACTGACAGCAAACATATTATTATGATATCCTAAAACAAGATTTCAGTATTATCATGCATAAAAATAAACTTATTCCAATTTCACTAACTTGTTCATTCGTAAATTAGCATATCTATGTATTATTATACATATTTCTCCTCCTATTAACTTTGCGATCATACTTCCATTCCTATAAAATTTGTCGAAATTAAAAATCATGAGTGACTAAAGCACATTTTTATTATTAAAAATTATGAAGCATTGAAGATTTGTCCATTGAAAACAATTTTTTCAAATTAAAAGGATCGAACCTATGATTTTAGTAGAGTGGTGGTGGGAAATTTGATTGAGAAATTCTTACAATGGCCTTGTTAATTGAGAAAAAGAAAGAAAAGTTAAAGTACTACAAAAGCAATCTACTAAATTATTTTCTAGTTAAGTTCTAAGCAATCTATCTGGAAAACATTGGATTTGGGTCAAATTTTGTACTTTTAAACCAAACACGAGAGTTATACGTAAAGAAGCTTCAACTGCATTTGCTGTTGTCGAAGCATAACTACATAGCCTTATAAGTTATTTTTTCATACTGATTTTGCAAACATTGTTCAAATTTGGATAAGAAAAAGGGATAGGAGAAGAATAGTGAAATTGCTAGAAGTGCTACCTCAAAATGAAGGGAAAGGGAAACAGGTGTTAAGTTGTGGGGTCTGATTTGTGGATAGTTGAAATATATATATATTAAAGTTGTAAGAATATTTGAAGTTGAAGTGAGAATCATCTTTTTGAAGCAATCAAGAAACCTAAAGTAGATGATTCAGAACTTGTACAACAAACAAGAATCACGAGTGATAATTTAACATTCTCAAAAATTAAAATATAACACATTCTAATAATATATAAATTATACAACAATCTAACATATTCTAATTGTTTTGGTTTCTAATAATATTTTGAGCATTCTCCATTAAACAGGTAAAAAATTATGGGTACTAAATATCAATCATAGCTAATTATTATATTACAATAATTAGTTTTTATTATCATAATTAGTTAGATTATACATATTTGTTTTTTCTTTATTTAGGCTAATTATTAGTGCTAAATTAGTAGAATTTATGTTTTCAATTTGTATATTTATACTAATGTAATTCAATCATAATAAAAACTAATTATTATATTATAATAATTAGCTTTTATTATCATAATTAGTCAGATTGTGTATATCTGTTTTCATTAATTTAGCACTAACAATTAGTCTAAATAAAAGAAAAACAAATATACACAATCTGATTAATAATTATTTTTGGTATTTCTAATATCAATTTTTATTAATATATATGTCATTATCAATTAAAAAAAACACAATTTGACTAATTATAATAATAAAAACTAATTATTATAATATAATAATTAACTTTTATTATGATTGATACTAAAATGATAACTCTTGTTAACTATATTCTTTATCATAATAGTTTACAAACCACCCTTATCAAGCTACCTCAATACAATAAAAATCATATTAATATAGTGATAATATATTAATCTCTCCTCAAACATGTGTTTATCATAATTAAATAAATACTTATTATATATTATATTTTGATCGTATCAAATTTCAATATAAGTTTATAAGAAGAAAATTTTGGAACTTAATTTGTTAAATAAATCGAATGGGAAGAAGAAGTTCTTTGTTGTCTGTTATAAAAGCTAGTTTTCCTTAAATAATGACTATGGTGGATTCCACATGTCCCTTGTCGTATGTGTTGTAAGTTAGTGAATTTGATTGTTCCTTTTCCACTACATTTCAATGTGCTATTATTTAATTAACCAAATTCTTCATTCATTCATTGTTAGGTAACATGAAATATGTTTTGTTATCAGTAGATTAGTAAAGTCAAACATATTTTGAGTAATGATTGAGGCATGTAAACTTGGAACAACAAACACTATTTAACTATTCAATATATTTAATGAAAAACTTTCACTAGTCCAAATACAAGGACAGATTTTATATTTAATTCTTCCAAAACTTCTAATCTACTCTTTTGGAAGAAGATGAGAAATTATAAATTTTAATAAAACATTAATCTTTAAAAATATAAATAATATATATATATATATAGATATATATATATCGGTTTTATAAATTGATAAGTGATCGATTAATGTCATTTTAATTATTAGTATAATAATATTATGTCTAAATTTTCTTTCACATAAATTTATTAAAAATAAAATATTTATTTTAGATCTTCTAATGAAGACATGTAATTTTAATATAATTCTAATAAGTCTTTTTATTAAGATCTATTAAAATAAGTTTATTTTATTTTATATTATAAATACATGATAGTGATTAAGGTATAATGATTTATCCTTAATTACATAATACATTTATTTACTCTCTTTATTAATTTTAACTTTAAAATTTTTTTATGTAATTAAAAAAATTGAGAGAAACAAATAATAATATAGGAAATTAAAAACAATTTTGAAATATTTTATTTACGTAAATAATATATATATTAAAATTTAATTTATCAAATACATAATCTTTTATATATTTTTTTTCATTTAAAATATTCAATTTCTTTATATAATTATGTAAAGGGTCTTTTTATTTATTTAAAATTTTATTCAAAGTTAAAGATTGTTTTAAATAATCCGTAACATAAAATATGAATTCAAAATTTTTATATATTTCTGCAAAAAAAATTATATAATTATTTTATAATTTTGATTAGTGGGGTTAATCATGTTATTTTATTAACAGACCGACCAAGTGGTTTGCATCAAAAGTTGAGTATATTGATTAAATTGAACGTGGGTTTCTCGGGACAAGTTGTCAAAAAGTAACATATGATTGGCATATTTTAAGAGTTTTAGAGTTATGCTTGTACACGTTTTTATAAACACGTCAATCATTATTTTATCATTTTCTTTTAATGAAATCAATGAAGTGGAAAATACAAAGAATATTATAGTATTATGAAGTTCTTCACATAAACTTTTGCTTAAAAATAATTTTTAAATGTATTTTTACTTAATGATAAATACTTATCATATACATTTTTACAGATTATCAATTATAAATATTTATAAAATTCATTATTTAAACAAGTTATGTTAATATATTTAAAAATTTATTATTTGTATAAATATTCTGATAAAATAATATAGATAAAAAATAATTAATTTATTAATATTTTAATTTTATTTGGCTAATTTTTTATTTAAATATTAAAATTATCGATAATAAATAAATTGTATTGGTAATGATTATATATCTATATATTTTTAATAGATAAAATTCTATTAATAATTTTATTATCTATAATAAAAATATCGATAGATTTCTTTTTATGTTCATGAATAATTACATATAAATATATTTATAAATATTATCTACGAATTAATTTATTAATAAAATTTGTTAATATTGAAAGTCAAAAGTATTTATCAACAAATCTTTTATTGGTATTTTTTTATGAATATATTTATAAGTACTGATCAACAAAAAATCTCTATAGATGAAAAGAAATACCTTTTCAAATATAAGATACATTTATCAATGATCAATTTTGTTAATAATACACATATATGATAACCTTTCAACTCCACATTTCACATAGACTTTTATATTTCGTATAAAAACATCAACAAATCTAATACAATCTAATTGAATAATAAAATTTATTCATCATTTAATCTAATTCATTTTTTAATATCATTATCAAATCATAACTTTATATAATTAATACAATACTTCTTAATATTTTTAACAATAACCTCTTAATAAATGTTATGAATCGTGAAATCATAAAATATATAACACTTAAATTATCTAAAAAATATTAGAAATCAAATATTAATATTACGTATCATGAAACAAAATGTTTAAACATAATTAAAATAAATGAAATATAAATAACATAAAACTCAAATATATTTAATTAATAACTAACTATAATATTATTTAATAATTTTTTTAATTTGAAGAATTAGAAAGGTTTGAATTGTCCTTTTATTGTTACTGGTAATCTTTTTGTTCTTGGATAGGTTGATTTTAGTTTTGTTGATCTTGTGGAAGTAGATTTTGTGTGTTAAGAGACAAGAACTACTACACTTCGGTAATAATTGATTGCAAGGATACAAATTTATGATTTAATCTTTCATTATTTTCTTGTTTTGGATGAATTTCTTTCTCGATTAAAGTAAGTTGTTGTTGGAGTTGATTCATTTCTTTAAAATTGATTGATGAACTCAGACCTCAAGTGTTATTCCCACCTTGATAAACACGAGCAAACTCTCCAATCCCATAAAATCTTCCTTTACTTTTGTCTCCAACTAATTCTACCCAAAAATGAGACCTAATGATCTCCTCTTGTATAGGGTCATTAGGACTTAACTCATTTTGACCAACATAAGATCCAACCTTTGACGTATCTTAAGATAGTCTACTCTCAAATCTTCCTACAATTAAAATTGAGACAGTAGTGAATAAAAAACATGAATATAATTTTTAAAAATAATAAAAATAACATTGAAGTATCTCACATGGGTCTTCCTAGATCTATCTTCAACAAACTGGGTTATATCCTTGCGTATATTGGTCTATTGAAAGACCTTATCAGCAATGATAGAGAGTCCAAACTCCTTTTACAATAATCCATTTTAACATAATATTATTTATATAACTTTTAAAATTGTATAGAAAATTATATTGTTATGTTGATACTGTACAAAAGGCTTGTTCATCCATACTGATGGAGCCACCAATGTGTAGACTACTACCTTTGCGGATACCATTTTTTCTAAGCTTGTGAAGATTTGTTATGATACATTGGAGAATTTCAATGGGCTAAAAATTTGTCCCATACATTATTCCTAATACATTTGGCCTTTGACTAGAAGTCCTAGAATCTTTAAACATCTTAGATAATCTGTGAGATGCTTTGGTTTAACATTTTTTCTTAATAACAAACTTCCACTACACCTTCCTTTGTGCAAATATAAATTTAATATAAAAATGCATAGAAATTTAGGAATGATATTATTAGTGGAAGTGATGCATCTAGAATATGTTATTACAAAATAAAGTTACCTTCAAACATTGAAAATATTGCTCTTTATAATTCTCAAGAATTGCTCCCCACATCGTCCAAGACTCCAAAAATTATTGGTTAATAAACTTCGTGATAGCTAGTGATGTAATCTTAGATAGAACAAACTTAATTACAAAGAAAATCATGAAAATTTTATGAGAATGTAAGGGATTATATAACATATAGGGAGAATTATTAAAAGTTACGTATTACCTTCGACCATAAGGTTTGATCATGGGCCAATCTTGGAGAGCGAGATCATCTTCTTCTACTTCTAAATCAACATCAAGATCAGCTTGTGAATTTCTTACTAAAAGATTTGGGGATGCGACGACTAAAAGATTTGGGGATGCGACAAATGTAGGTGAGTAACCTTCAAATGAGGATGATGTAGGTGCTGCAACTAGGGATGAAGATCGTTTAGATGGCACAACATTTATAGATGAGTATTGTGTAGGTGCCACAATAGATGTGGATGAGGATAGTCTAGGTGCCACACTCGTAGTGGATGGTGTGGGTGCAAAGAGCATAGTGATGGTACAGGTGGAATATGAACGAATGAGGAGAGGGTAACACCTTGGGCTGAAGTCGATGATGAAAGTATGTGTGCAGGTGCCACCACTTCTAGCACATAACATCTCTTCTTTGTCACTTGTTCCCATTTTTTTTATTGTCTCCATGTGCTAGGGGTCGAGGTGTATCAGAACTTCTTGTCAACATTTCTTTATAAAAAAAATAATGTTTTTACGTAACAAAACTACCAATACATATATAATTTAAAGCACTAGGAGTCAAGATGTATTAGAACTTCTTGTCAACATTTCTTTATAAAAAAAATATGTTTTTACGTAACTGAAAGAGTGCACGTCGCAATACACTTCTCAAACAATGATTCCCTCAACAAATAAGTAATGTAGTAATAGTGGGAACCAAGATATCAATCCGTGCAAGTAAAGAGTAAAAAGGAATAAGAGATGAGTGATTCAAATGAGGGAAAAATGCATGAAATGGATGAAATGCAACCTAAAAATCAAGTTAAAACTAAATGAACCTAAATGGGGTTAAATTCTATATGATATGAATGAAATGGAAAACAGAATGCTAATTAAAAAGATGCAATATAGATCAGTACAGAATTCACAATTTAACCAGCTTAGAATTCAAGTTAAGAGCACTTAAATTCAAGTTGGTCAAAACTGTGAAGTAACTACACCAAATGTTAGTAAACAACAAAACAAACACTTTTTACAAAGACGTGGTTAGTAAAATATGTACAGAAATGGGGGTTGACCGAGTATTAATAATTTTGGCTAAGTTTGGTGCACCAAAAGTGCACCATTCGGTCAAGTACTATTATTTTTGATTTTTTTAAACCCTGGTCGAGCACAAATGACCTAATGGATGAAAGAATGAAGTGGTAAAAATTTGGTTTGGGTAAAGTTGAAGATGGCTAAGCCAAAATGCAAGATCAAGTTCTGACCGAGTCAAAAACTAGTCAAAACTAGCCAAAAATGGGTGGCTCTCGGTCAAGTACTAGATCCAGTCAACTTTGCTGCACCAAGAATGAAATGGCATGTTCAAAATACATGGTTGGCCAAGGGAAATGATGCTATTTTTGTATTTTGGAGTTTTTAAGTGGGAGATGGCTCAATGCTGTGGTTTTGGTGCGCCGGTGGCTTGTTTTGTGGCTCAAAACTGACCTAGAAATTGACTAAGCTGGTTTAGACCCAAAAACAATGGCAAATAAAAGGTATGAATATATGAATGAATATGAATGAATGCACCAAGGAGTATTTTTTATTTTTCTATTTTTTTGTGGGGTTTTGGTGAAATAAAGTGAAGTGCAATGAATGAAAATGGCCTAAAATCTAACCTAAACTAATGCAGAATTTAAAACAGTGGCAAAGCTCATAAATCTACACTAGAAAAGCATTTTAAAGAAAGCATTAAATATACCAAATCATCTAAACAAAAGCTTGTAAATCACTAAACTACCAAACACATGAATGTAAAATCAAAGCAACAAAACGTCTTCCTAGCAAGCAATGGCAACGCGCCTAGAGCCACCCTTGGCTCTTGATTTTCTTGGTATTAAGAGTCCCAAAACAGATTAGGAAACATCAAGATTTGCTAGCTTCCACTTCCTATCCGGATAGCATTCACTAGTTAAGGCAAACCAAGAAATCAAGTCCAAGCCATGCTAAGCCCGCAACACCATGCAAGTGGACATTGTTCGGTGTAAAATCCCTAATTCTAACTCAAAGCAATTATGAAAAACAGTAAAAGGAAGATGCAAAGAACACATAACAGATCATAACACAAGAGTTTCAATGGAAGAAAGAATTGGAAACACATACACAAGTGAAGAACAATGATGCGCAAGGTAGAAGATGAAGAGAGCCATGGATGCGTGAGGAAAAGAGAGAGAATTCGAAAAGCTCTGCATTAGATCTGAATGTAAACTTTACAAATTATGTTTTAGATCTCAGTTTTTACAATATATACCAAAGTACAACTTAATTACAATAAAAACGAATGTATACAATCAAAGTTACATAGAATTTGAAACATTTTGGCGCGCAAGCACACGTGGAATGCATTTCAGCTGACTTAAAACGCGCATATCTTCTTCGTTTTGGCTCCAAATGCAATGATTCAAAAGTTACAAGAAAGCTCTATGAGTTAAGTTTAAAACGCCACTGTTCCCACTTCATTTGGCGTTGTGGCGTACTCTCCATAAATAAAATACTGAGAGGTGTTCATTGGGCCAATCCGGCCTGGTGAACCTCACTTAATAACTTTATATAAATTTTAATTCAAGTCCAAATTAAATGAAATCAGCGCCCAATTAAGGCCCTTTAAGTTAGCTAAATAACACAACAAGGTTCACTCAATTCAGAGAACAATCGAATCCAGGAGCCCAATTTAAGTCCACTAAACTCATGAGACGCGTGAGCTTGTGCTTCAGCTGCACATGGGCCAACTTCAAATGCGTGTGGAATCTTCAATTCTTGTCCAAATTGCACACTTCAAATTTTGGCTTAAAGCTCTACATGTCTACTTTAATCTGCAACTAGAATCAATGAATTTGGATCTCTGTAGAAATTAAAATAAATCAAACAGTGAACTATGTCAGTTTCGGGTTAGTACAAAATAATGCTTAATTTCCTGTTTTTATGCACAATTTAGTGTTAAGGCCTCAAATGGTCTAATAACTCAAATAACACTTAATTTATCATTATTAACAACTTATAAACATTAACAAAACATAATTAGATAAATAAAATAAGATAAATATTTGACTCATCAGTAACAAAACTACCAAGACATATATAATTTAAAGCAGAAATAGATAATAACTTAGAGGGATAAGTACATAAATAATTAATTTAAACTAATATCATTTCATTACAAAATGAAAATTTGTAAGTCATTTAAACTATTTGCCTATTTATCTTCAAAACTAGAATTTTCTTCTTCCTCATCCTCTTCCACTCCCTCTTCTGGCTCTTTTTCCTCTTCCTCTACTTGTTCCTCTTCCTCTTGTACTTTTCATAGTTCTTCCGGATTAGTTTCATAATCATTTATACAAATATACCATCAACTTTGATTTCTTCATTGGTATGTGATATTTGGTAAGGGACATCGTCTTCCACATCATTGATTTAATGCGACATCTTGCCTTTATTTTCATTGCAACACACCAACCATGTTTATCTACTACAAATGTTAGATATGAGAATAATACACTTGCCTTACATTATAAATAAGGATAAATGAATCAAATGGCTCATATATTAAATTGATTAAAATTTCCACAACATTATATTTAGGATCCATGATAAACACCAATCGCATTATGTTAAATAAATTCTCTAAATTTCTCTTACTAATGCAATAAAGAGGTCAACCTAGGTATCAATCCAAAGAACACAAGTCCAAAAATATTTTATTCAAATATTAAAGGAATCTACAAGTTAATTTGAGGGTTTTGAATATAAAGAATAAAATAAAATATAGTCTAGAATTGAAAACAACAAACTAAAAATAAAGCTAATGTTGAAAACTAGACAAAATGAAAGAAACCAAAATTGTGATAAAATAGAAATGGAAACATAATATCAAGAATTGAGATTGAAAATCTTTTAAATGATACTAGCTAGAAATTGAATTAAAACTAAACTAGTAAACTAAATTCCAAGAGAAAGAATGCAATAACATCATTAACACCAAAAGAGATTCCTATAGAAAGTAAGAATTAAAATGTAGTAATAATAAGAGAAGTCAAATGTAGTAAATCAAAATGTAATACAATTCAAGCTAGAATGAAAAGTAAAAGATTAATTTGGTAATTGAAATTACATAAAATAAAAGTAAATGAAAGTAAACTTTAATGATTAAAATTGTAAAATTCAATTGAAATGGCTAAATTATGAATCAAAGAAATGAAATTGTACTAAAGTAAAAACTGAATTAATATGTAACAATGAAACAAGACTTATAAATGAAAATTCAGAAATCAAACTAAGACATTTAAATTGAAATCTGCATAAAGTAAAGACTAAAAGAAATCAATAAACAATTGTGAAACATTAAATTGCAAGGAACAAAAATAGAACTAAAAAATGTAGAAAAGAAACAAAAGCATTAAAATGAAACATTACTTGCGCTAGAAGAAAATGAAAGATTTCAAATGAAGAAACAACAACTCAAGATTATATTCTAAATTCTTATTCATCTTGCATCAAGAATCTAATTGATCCATCAAATCCTTGTGAAGTTGTGTTTAGAAAGACATTCCAACACATTCCTCATACCATTCCGAATCAAGAACAACAAAGAAAATCCACTAGCAAGAAAAATAGGAACTTAAAGCGATGAAACCATCTTTAACCTTGAGTAGTCATTCATACATGTGCAAGAAAAATTCAAGAAGCAAAATAAATGAGAGAGAGTGAATGTAAAACTGTAAAAATCAGAAAAGAAATGCTTCTATTAACAAAGAAAGTGGAATAACAAACAAAGAAAGTGACTTACAACTAAAAATTAAAGCAATGATTAGCATTGTAACTAATAATCAAAAACTTGAATGCAAAAAAAGCTTGTTCTACACTTTTCAATCTCTGTATAATACATTGAATATTCTACTATTTATAAGGTTCTAATTTACATAATTGGATGAGTAAAAAATAAGAATTAACTAGCCCATAAAAATAGCAAAACTTAAGCTATTCTTCAGTGCCTGAAGGTAAACTTCTTTTGTTCATAAAAATTAGGTCTGAGCTCCAAAATTATGATTCCACTTCTAGATTAAAGCTTTATGAATTTAGAATTCAATGCAAAAAATATGAGTTTAATCAGATCACTACAAAAATTATCATAATAAAATAGTAGGTAAAGGTCAATGCATAGTTAACATAAAAACATAGTTAAAATACAAAATATATGTATTTGAATCTTAACTTATTTATTATGAAAAATACAAATACATATTAAAGATGATAAATAAGTAAAATAAAAGTTTAGAAAATATAATTAGCATATAATCATAGTGATAAAATTAGCTTCATCAATCCACTCTTATACCTCTTCTAGGTGGATCAAATAATTGTTAGTAAAAAAATCACAAATTTTTTAGGATAAGTTGAAGTATCGTACTTTACCTCATATTTTGTCAATAATACAAAAAAAATTATCATCACCTCCTTATATAAGGTCCTTAACATAAACTCCATTATTTATTGTCCTTTTCCCTTTACTCCATGCATCAATATGGAACTTGTATCCATTTGCAAAGTATGTGTGCCACTTTTTGATGCATCTCATGGTTCGTTCGACAAATCCATTAGGTCTTAGTTTTTCACAATGAAGGCCTCATTGTCAACCTAAAAATATAGAAGGGCCAACTTAAGTGTTATTCATATTTGAAAGATAAAGCGAAAACAAAATTAATTAAAGTTACTCTAAGTACGATTTCACTTCAATGTTGTTAATTAAGACATGAATATGAGTTAACTTGAACTCAACATTAGATAACCAATGAGTCAACTCCCTCCCAAAATGATGACTAACTTGCCGAAACACTATTGACACATGTGTTTCAGTTTGAAATTCTATTTTATTCCTAGAATAGTGCAGTAATAACATGCATTTTTTATATAATGAGAATAAAATTAAGTTATCTCACAGTAAAACTAAGAAGCACAAATTGATCCTTCAACTCTAATCTTATTTTTCACCAATTGTTTGAAAAACATTAATAAAGGAATCATTTTACCCATTTTCGAATGAATACATCCATCTATATGGCATTAGTCCACCGAGGCTTGCTTCATATGGAAGATGGATTGGAGACGTTCCATTGAATCAAATAATCTAGGAGGAAATATTCTCTCCAACTTGAAAAGAATGATTGAAATATTCTCTCCCATCCTGTATAACACTTCTTCATTTATATTGTTGAGCATAAATATTTAAAGAAATGACTAATTTCAATGAAAAAATTATAAATGCACTTTTAATGAGGAAAATGAATTAGAAAGTAAAGTATCTATGAATACTTGTCGATCATGAATTTTCATTTCATGAATCCTTCCCTTTTCAACATGTGCACATCTTGCCAAGTTGGAAGAATAAGCTTCGAGCATCCTAAGTTCTTTTATCTAACAAAAAAATAACTTAGTTTGTTCTATACTTAAAGTGTAATTGACTTTAGGCTTTAACATTTTCCTATTAGGTTGTGGCTTCAACTCCAAGTTTCTTCACCTACAATACAAAGTTAAATCGTTCGTGCCTTCTCATTATCTTTTTTCTTCTCATTAACATTCATCACACTATTAAATATATTATCAAATAGATTTTTCTCTATATGCATGACATCAAAATCATGTCTCAACAAATTATCTTTCTATTATGGAAAATCGTAAAAGATGTTTCTCTTTGTCTGATTATGCCACTCTCCATGTCCATGTATCCTTTTTGCATCTTTTATAGTTACTTTTGGCAAATCCTTCACTTTTCTCCAAACATGTGAAGGTGTAAGTGTAAGAGGTGACCCATCTTGTTCAACTTCCCCTTTTTCAAAGGATTTTAGTGTTTCTCTCATTAATAGATGATCATTAGGTAAGATAATTTTTGTTCCCATAATTTAATGTAAATTATTTATTATATTCCATGCAACATGGACAAGCTAGTCTACCATGAATCCCCAACTAGATAACGTTTCCTAAACAAGGAAGTCATTAATAGTTCACATCAAAGCCTCCTTAATCATAAAATTTTGATTCCTCAAGATATCAAACACCATTTCACAACCTTTTGAGATTATTAGTTAAAGGCTCTAAATAAACATCAATTGAGGCCTTCAGATTGGATGGACTTAGTACTAGATAACTTAAAAACATATAAGGCTTTGACATCCACATCTTATGAGGAAGATTTTATGGGGTAACTATCACAAACCAACAAGAATAATGTGAAGATTATGCTTGAATATATGGTTTAATGATTTTACCCATCAGCCTTTATGCTAATGAGGCTTAGTTTTGTTATTTTACCATTCTTTTCTATTTCTCTTTTTGTTGCAACTTTTGTAAGCACACCAATTACATTTGTAAAAATCGAAAATACATCCATAAATGGTTATAATAATAATTTAAAGTATACAATCTATAATAAGTTGTACAAATTAAACACATTACCAACTAAGTAATTTGTGTCGAAACCTTGTGTAGTAATTAGTAAAAGCAGAACAAATTGCGACTTATTTTTAGGAATAAGATTTTAATAAACTAATTTAACTTTTGTTCCAAAAAAGTTGATTTTGTATGTGTTTCGTTGTTCTAAAACAACCACCATTGGAACTAACACTAAAACTCTAAATTCAGTATACTAAACTCTCTTGAATGTCATTCTGGAACTTATAAATAAGAGTCTTCCTTACGAAAGCATAAATTCTAAATCCCTTAATCAGAAGAACACACAATGAACTTCATTAGTTGCATTAAAATAGTAAGTGTATACGAAATTCTAAAAGAAAAATCTTATAAAATCAATCAAAATTATTTTATGACCAACCTTCATGTCTTCTAAAACAAATTTCATTGAGAATAGTTATTTTTGTTTATTAGAACTGAAATTAGAAACAAACAATAGACATATCACCTTTGCCACGATATTCCAATTTTTTTTTGTAAGAATAGGTTTGGAAATAGTGTTAACTTTGTTTTACATACCCGCCATGTCAATATTAGGAAAGGTATATATATATATATATATATATAGATTGGAAATATTAATTGTAATAAACTTTAATAATTAATAAATTTTGAATATGAATTTGTCCTACATTTTGCCACAGAAACATAAAAGGGAAATAAATTTGTATCAGATTTGTCTTGTAAAGTTACATATCAGAAACATAAAAATCCAATCCCATAAAAAAACATAAAGGCGCAACTTTTTAAAACATAAGGAAGGAAACAATTTGTATCTTTTTTCTCTTGTAAAGTTACCATATTGGAAAGTCAAAAACCCATTGTCACAAAAAAAAATCATAAAGGTGAGATTTTTAAAACATATGAGAATAAAACAAAAGTAAAAGAGATAAAAAAAGCAAAAAATAGTTGATAAACTATAACAAATTTGAAATGAGTAAAATAGTGGACTAAACCCTAAATATCAATTCAAAATGAAATAAAGGTTGCAACTTCCCAAAGTCAAAAAATGAATATGAATTAAAAGACTTTAAGAAGACATATATACAACAACAAAAATAGCATCCACATGAAAATATGCTTCAAAACCCTATAAGTTTGTTCAAAATAACAAAAATGTCAGACTTTCAAAATATCAACAAACGAAATTGACTAAAAGAGTGTAAGAAAGCAAAGATTCATGAAAAAGAATCCATCAAAATTTCAAAATCTTACCTAAAATGACTTTATGGTCCACCCAGATGATGCAACTAGCCAAAAACCCTAAACCCTACAAATAAGTTCAAAATGAAATAAAGGCTGAAACTTCCCAAACTCAAAAAATGAATCCAAATTAAAACACTTTAAGAAGATACAAATACAAAAAAAAAATAACATCCACATGAGAAAGCGCTTTGAAACAATATAAATTTGTTCTTAAAAACAAAAAGGTTAGACTTTTAGACTTTCAAAATGTCAACAAAGGAAATCGAATAAAAGGGTGTAAGAAAACAAAATTCAATGAAAAGAATTGATAAAAAATTCAAAATCTTACCTCAAATGACTTTATGGTCCACCTAGGCGACACATGTACCGAAAAAAAAACTTCAAATCCATAATAAATGAATGAAAGAAAATACAAAGGACATAATAAAGTTTAAAACTTCCAATTATATATAATGCATGTAGCAAATATGAACAACAGAGAAATAAAATGAGTAACAAATATGTATGTGACAAATTGATCAAAGCAAGAAATGCAAAAGAAAGAAACCATAATCGCAAAATCTACTTAATAGGATTCAGAGGAAAAGTGCATACACAGAAGAAGTAAAGCAAGAACTACATAGAAGCGGAACACTAATTTCAGTATCGATATTAGGGTTCAAAGAAGACAAAAGAAGAAAAAATGAATACGAAGAGCAATAAGAAGAAAATAAGGAAGTAAGAGAGCATAGGGTGAGTGAGTAAAGCAAAAGGACACTAGAGATAACATGAGTAAGAACATGATATATGAAATAGAAAGAGAGATTAAGTAGGATGAGTAAGAGCATGATATACAAAATAGAAAGAGAAATTAAGTAGGAAGTGATAGATGAATATAATCTAGAAATTTTTTTTATAAAGATAAGTATTTTTTTTTTATATTTTTTTTGTACAAATTGATTGTGATAATGACATTTTTAATTGAATGGAGTATATTTTGTATTAGAATTTTGTGTTAAATAATTTAAAAAATCTTAACATATATTACCTACAATAATATATTATATAAATATAGATTTAAACAATGATAAATAGAGAAACATATTTGACACTAAAAGAAATTTCATACCATGCAACATTCACATTGTAACCTAATTTTTTATTTATTTTAGATTTAATAAAATTCGTAATCTTTTAAATTTAAAAAATTGTGAACTTACTAAACACTAATTTTAGAGACTAAACTTTTAAAAGAATTATTTAATCTTTTAAATTTAATATATAAATAATAAAATTACATTTCTAAAAATTTAAGAAACTTTTTTTTTTTTTAAATACATTTGAAGAATCAAAACAATAATCATTCTAAATTTCATGACTAACAATATATTTAAAAAAATTTTCTTTTCAGAAACAATTATTTTTTTTAAGTTTTCATCTGAACTGCCTAACTAAATGCATTTGCACTTTAGTTTAAAACAACTTCACTTATTTTATCAGATTTGTAAGTGAACTGTTAAAATATAATTAATTGTTTCTCTACTTTATACCAGAACAGCTTAAATTCTCCATTTTTTTCTAGCATTCAACTTCATTCCGATTAGCTTATGCTATATCAGGTCATGCTATCGTCAATATCATAATATTCTCATCCATATGCTATATTAAAACACTAATTTCGACATTTTCTATTCTAACACAACTCTCCATCACACTCATCATTCCACATCTTATATTAAAACACTAATTTCAACGTCTTCTATTTTAACCAAAACCTCCATCAAAGTCTCAATAATATTGGCTCTTCAGTCATCATTCTACATCTTATTGACCATTGGCTCTTCAGAGGTATTCTCAAAAATACTTATATAAAAGCATTCTGCTAACGAAAGTAATGCAAACTATCGATTGAGATAGGTTTATATAATTTGAAAAAAAAAAAATTCATTAAAAACTTAAAAAAAAATTATATATTAAATAATTAAAAAAAAATTAATTAATAATAAAGTTAATTCATATATCTTTTTATAGAAGTTCTAATAAGTCCAAAATACAATTATAATCTCAGTTCTAACTTTTTCTCATTTTAATTGTTAGAATATATTTAAGTAAAATAGACTTATTAAAAAACAAATATTTACATTTTATCTTATCATTTATTTTCTTATAATTTAATAATTTAAAATAATAATTCATCTTATTTATTAGATTAAAAATAATAAAAAATAAATTTCTCACTCTTAAAATTCTTAGAATAAATAAATGCTCCCTTTCTATACGGTAAAAATCTAATAATACGTTATTATTTTAGTAACACAGTAGGCTAAAAGACCAGTGATCCCATAACAATCACCCAATGATCGTGAAATTACATATATTACGCATGTTCTTCCTGAACTTTTTATGATTACACATAACTTTCCTACTTATTTAACATTTATAATAAATAGCTTGTACTGTAATGTTTTCAAACAATCAAGAATGATTGATATAATGTATTTTCAAACAATGTCGATTGTAATGTATTTCAAAGTCCAAACAATTATGCAAGAATAGTATAGGAATAATAATTAAAACAAAAAACAAAAAACAAAAAACAAAAACAGGACGATTATATGCAATATAAAAAAGTTAAAAAATATCAGTATAATTTACTCAATAACAAAACGCTTGATCAGTAAAGTTGTGTCTCGGTAACTGGCATTTATCATCTCTAGCACAAAAATAATTAAAAGCCATGCATAAAGAAGACCATGGAGATGATGTGAAAGCAAAAAGCCAGAAGCATCTTTGCAATATTTTTAGATTAGTATTCGCAAATTATCAATAGCAACTAAAAGCACATTCACAGTAACAGCAAAATTATAGGAAATTTGGAAGTGGAATATACTCCAAACAAAAGCAAACTTCAAAACTCTGGGATTGTTTTAAATTTTCATTATCTTCGATAATACAACTGAAATGAACAAACTACCATCTCATTTTAAACATATTTCAATCTATCTAAGAAATGCAACCACTAAAATGATCCAAGAGGGTTAGAAAGAAGTTGATGCAATATTTCAGAGAACCAAGGACATAACTAAATAAGGATGTACAAACAAGCAAATTACATAATATTAAATCCAACGAAGTTGAAAATGCACCAAGTAAGGAGCATATTCTACTTAACAAAACTTACATGCAGTGAAATCGAAGAAACATACAGAACTTAGGGGGTAAAAGGGTTACTACGGAGTGTCTCCTTCAGGTAGATCCCAGTTATCCTCATCATCTTCTCTCTTGGTTGTTGGCACATCCTGTTTTTTCTCTGCTACAGTTCTTGACATGGGTCGCCTGAAAATTATGCGAGGCAGCAAAAGTATCAAATTAAGCTAATATTTGCTAATGGATATATCCAAGCAGAAAATGTTCTCCCACCAACTCCTTACACACAACAAAATTTGTCAGCCATCCAGTAGCAATTCCATTCTAAAGGCCAACAAATAGCAGATAAGCAAAAGAAATTTACACCATTCACCCTACCACGGATAAAATTGGAAAGTACAAAACTCCATAACATTGAAAAAGAAAAGTTTAGCATCATTCCCCAAACAAATCCCTGTTTCATTGGTTTATGAATAGACTTGACACTTGAGGAAAAGAAAAAGGGCTGCCTAGTGCATGAGACTATCATCGCATTAGGTACATAGGAAGGATAAATATATGCAATCTTACCCTGTGTGAGGAAATACACTATTTTATGGACTTAATCCCATGACCTGTAGGTGTCAACACTTGACCTTCATTGCCTACGTTAAAGTATATGGTGGGGGAATTTCACAGCATTCTAAATCCTCCCATTATGCAAGAATTAGTAAGTTCTGTCCATTATAGTTACAACCATAAGAAGAAAAAACCAGACTTGTCAATAATGTGCATAGTGGCTCCTGGTCGCTATATGCACTTCCGCATGTCACACCTCAATGTAGCAGCACGATAGCGGCATTTTGTGGCGCTATAGGCCAACTATGTTGATGGCGTCCAAAATCCAGATAATGGCCTACAATATTAACATTTTTGGAGCATTCTGTTGGGAAAATTTTGGGTAAAAAAAGGGTTCCAGCTTGTAGAAAACCCTTTCAAAGTTCATAACTATCAAGCCTCACTTGTCTCTCTCCTCTTCTACCTAATTCTGGGGGCACCCCTACACACCACTCTCCGGGAGAGACAAAAACAATGACATTAACGGGAAATGAACAGCTTCAAATGCTTATTTTTAACATGACATGACAAATTGATGCATAGACCATAATTAGTGTCCCTATTAGGATCTGGAAATATGAAATTCTAGTGTGAGATTTATAAGGCCTCCGACTCTCCAACTATTAGCTACCTATCGAGATAAGGTTCTGCCAAGTTTCTTATCCAATGGCACCCTAGAGCACAAAAGCTAACTGTTATTTATAGTTAACTCAGGCCTTATATACCCCAGAGTAAAACCCCTTTCTTCCAATGTAGTGCTCAAGTCCCAACCTTCGATTACCTTTAAATTTATCCCTCCCCTCACATGAAACCCAGAAATTAAGAAAAGCCTCACATAAAAGAGCCAAACTCACAATCAATCCAGCATGAATCACCATTGCTGTGAGTTATCCAAAAACGAACAGAAACAATTAGTAAGCCACAGCAGGCTATGGTACTTTTGTTTATCCCTCTCTTCACAAGACAAATGACATATCCCTCACATAACTTATGATGCATCACCTAATTTTCACTAATAGAGAGGTCAAATTAGTTTATTTTTCCCATTTCAATTCAACCAAACAAATCTTACATAAAAGGCAGTAATGAGATGAAAAAAGGGAGGGACTACCTTCTGCGGTTACGTTTGGCAGCCTCACGCGTCTTGCGTTTTTTCTCTTCCTGTTTGTTCTCGAAGTACCTCCTCCGCCTACACTCCTGAATGACGCCGGCCTTCAACACCTCTCTGCGGAACCTGTTGAGGAGGCGCTCCTCGGGCTCGTCCTCCGCCACCACCACCTGCACGTTGTACGGTGACCGGAAGAAGAGCGTGTTCGTGTACGCCATGGAGGGGCATATCACAGAGGACAATTCAGAGGAAGAAGCACAAGAAGAAGAAGAAGAAGGGTCATGTTGGGCAATTAGGGGCTGTGAGGGTTTGTTGGTCTGAGCAGAAGTGGGGGGATTGAAGTGGAGTGGCGGCGCTGGAGAGGGTGGCGGAGGTTTTGTGGGTAAGAAGAAAGAGAGGAAGTTGTTGATGGTGGATGAGGCAGCCATGGGTGATGACAATGATGATCACTGAAACGATGTTTATCTGTTATCAGTATCACTGTTTTGGTTTTATCGTATTGTTTTTTAACTTTTGGGCTAGATTCACTGAAGAGTAGGACCATAGGTAGAAGGCCCAAACATAAAGGCCCATTCAAATGTACTTTGGTCATTTTTTCTAGCCCACACTTTTTTTTGCCTATTAATATTCTCTTTAACTTTAGAGTAAATTACATTAACAGATTTCTAAAATTACATTAGCACTTTTTTATTATCTCTATACTTAATTTCCTTAATTGTTTAAAAAATATTTTTCACATCTTATCTTAATAATATAAAGTGAAAAACTTTTTGAGTCAATTTTTACATTGTAGTAATAAATTTTGATAAAAAAAAATAGTTTTTTTCTCTTTAATATTTATAGCTAAATTATTATAATTAATTATTTTTTATGTAATTATCCTAGTTAATTTATTGTTGGATTATATTAATCAATAATTAATATTTCCATTTTAATTCAGGTAATCAAAATTTTCATATTTATGACTTTGATTTGATGTTATATATTTTTCATTTACTCTATTTCCTATTAGATTTATTTTAATATAAAATTTTAAATAATTTGATTTATTTTATTCTTAATATATTTGTGTAATTTGTGTAATTTTTTAATTAAAAAATAATATTAGTTTATTGTGATTTTACTTTTTAATGTAGAACAAGAAATATGCGATCTCTAAAACTAATTAAATCTTGAAAAATCAATTATATATACACTATGCAATAAATAAGAAAATAGAAATTTCTTGAACAAAGTAAGATTAAAGTATAGCAACTTATTATATCTACACACCAAACCTAGGTATTTATAGAAAAATAACAAGAGTTAAAGAAAGAAGTCACCTATTATGTAATAGGATATCTAACAAAAGTTACAAACCAATCTATAAAGACTTCTCACACAATTCTTGAAATCTTGAGCATATTTTTAAAAGGATGAGGGTAAGGAATTTGATTTGTGGACAACTCTAAAGAACTTGAATTTGATTTCTTACACGAAGTGATTTTTAAAAATTTGAAAGGTATTATTAGAGAAAAAGTTCAACATGAATATATATATAGTCTTTCCATACATTTAATCATTTATCTACAATTACAATCAATTATTTTGTTCATAGGTGTATCTGAAAACATACTAGAATTAATCTAATCTACATGTGTTAATCAATAAACTACATAAGTAATGACTAAATTTTAGGAAAAAATAATCCATTAGAGTTTGAAACAATCAATTATCAACTCATGATAATTAATTATATGTTAAGATACTTGATTATTTATAAACTTATGATAATTTTATCTTAATCAACTAAAATGTTTAAATAGGTAGAAAATTATTTTAGAAAAGATTGAATTTTTAAGGTTCAAAATATTATGTTAGTACTAGTTATACAATTCGTAATATTGCATAGATATTACAAACCTAAACCTAGTGGTACATTATTAAAATAATATATTCTTCAACCTCTTTAAGGTCAATATTCTCCCATTTTTATAATAACCAACCATTTTTCTTCACTTTCTTTAACATACATTCCTAAAATAAAAAGGAAAGAACCATTCTCCCCTTTGGACATGATAAGGAACTCAGATATTAAATAATTATAGTTATCATTTTAAAATAATAAAAAATTATATCAAAATATTAAAGTCATATATTAATAGTCATTGAATAAGTTCTTATCAAACTATGTACAACTACCTATACTTAGACTTATGTCTAGGGTGAAAAGTCTTCATAAAGAGTTAAAAGCTTTCATCTCGTTAGATGAAAAATCAAATAGTGAGATATCCCCTTTATTAGTCGTCTCTTCGACCTCTATCATTCTTTCTCCTCTTACTTTCATGGATAATCTGATCGCATCATGGTTAAGGAACTAAAATTGATATGTTAAAGGTTTAGGAGGTCTTACTCTTTCTGTCTATATATATTATAATTAAACATAAAGGATATTCTTTTATTACCTTCCATACAAAATGGACACCTGATAGGATACATGTGCATCTACATATATAATAGAATTGGGACCGTCTAAACCTGATATTATAAGATATTTATATACCCCCTGTAAGGACCCAGAAATAATTAGCCTAAGTGAGACTGTGAGTTTAAGTGATGAAAGGGTAAAGGTGTTTCCTGAAGTTTTAAAAGAATTTTAAATAGGGAAAAAAAAAACATTTTCAACCTTCATTAACTCAAACCCACCTTCTCTCTAAAACCCTTTTCTCTCCATTCTCTCTGCCTTCTCTCTAACTTATCTTCATCCTCCCTCATCCTTTTCAAGATCCGAAGGTACCTAATCGAAGCTTGTGAAGAGTAGAGCACATACAACCGATTGAAATCTTGATTTGGGTAAGTTTTTCTTGCTCTACTCCTCTGTTTCGCCCAAACTGTTTTGCTGTACATGTGGGTCTCGCTCCCCTTGCATGTGAACCTTTTCTCATCAATATGATTATGTGTTACCTTAGGTTCTTAGTGGTGTATTTGGATTGTGAAACAGGTACTTGGAAAGCTAGTTAGAGCACTAGGAACTCTGCCCTTTGCAGTTGGGAAAGAGGCATTTTGGAAAAAAAAAATAGGTAAGGGAAGCTAGCCTTAAGTTAATCCTTATAGTGTTAGGGGAATTTGAAATGAAACTAATTTTGGTGGCTGTTTTGGAATATTTTTCCCGTGGGTCAGATTCTGAAATTTTGATTTGATGAATGAATGTGCATTTTGTCCATATTTGAGGGCTGTTCTATGATTTATGAAATTGTCAAGTGTGATGTTGTGTTCAATTACGTGATTTGTGTTATACTATGTGCATGTGAATTTGGAAATGAAATTTGTTATGTTGCTGGGAAAATCAGGATGAATTCTGCAGCAAATTGGGTAAAGTTGGCTTCAGGCAATCTATTGAGTAAACTGTGAGAATTAGAAATAAGGGCATTTGAATGGTTGTTGTTGTGTCCAACTGTACCTGAATTCGCTGATGATGTGAACCTGATTTTTCTATTTTGAGATTGATTTGTATCAAGCTAATGATATAGTGAATTTGTTATGTTTTGAGGCATGAAATAAAAATGAGATGCGATATTAAATAATGATATTTATATTGGCATGAGGCCTTGGTGCTCCTATTGAGGGGAGCTTGATTTTATATTATGAGCCTGATGTTGGTAATGTAGTGTGTATGGATTTAGGGATATGTTATAGGTTATCCAGTCCTTAATGACTCTCTAAGTCACATAGACTAAGACTGTCATGTGGTGAAGGTCGATGGAGGTCTTGCCAATTGTCTTCATGATAGTTGGTGAGGCTATCCTGATGTGTGATGGGTGTGGAGATGTTTTGTGGATGATCCTGGGGTGAAAAAGACTCAGTGGTCGGCCGGTTAGGCCCGTGATCCTGGAGTACACATCAGGTGCTAGCCTTAGATATCTGAAATCCATACAGTCTTCCGGAAGGTGTTAGTCTTGATTGTGAATGTGTTTGAAATGTGTAAAGCCTTCGGTAGGCCCTTACACTTGTATGAAATTTTATGCTTATTATTGAATAGTCTATGAATTCTTTATGATTTGTCTATTTATCACTAGCTTACCCTTTCTTGTGTGTATTGTGTTTTTAAACTGCTATGATCGTGTCTTTGCACGGGAGCAGATAGCAGGTCTTCAGGGGAACCATCAGTGAGACAAAGTAGGAACTAAGTGTACCTTTCTAATTTTGGTGTATTAGAATCAAGCAATAGACACCTAGCTCTTTGACTTAATTATTTTGGAAAAATGTAATAGAAATAGTACCTTGTCCTTAGTATGTGGGAAGACTCTTATGTTTGGTACAATTATATATATCTAATTAGTATCCTAGTATGTTACACCCCCACTTGTTGATGCTCCCTAAATAACTTGTTCAGACTATAATTATATTGTATATTCATCCATTAGTCTAATATGATGACAAGGACTCATCATGGTTTTCTCTTGAAAATGTTAGATGTAAGGGTGAGTTTCTTCTTATTCATAATCCAATCAATATAAAAAAAGAAAAATCATTCAATAAAATAATTGATGATTACACAAAAAATAATTTAGATTAATATAGCATAAATTTTAAATATAAACTCTTATCATCTTTTTGTTTTCATTCTTTCTCACAATTTTCCAAGTATCATTTTGAACTCCTAAACGTTACCAACCTCACCACCCAAGTGATGTTGGCCTTACGCCAATGTGAATAGTTGCTGATTAGTAATACGTTCCACAGATATAACGAGCGTACACAAACCCCTTTGTAAAAAGCATAGTTAGTGATTCAATCGGAAATTGAGTATAAGGTCTCTGACAGTCCCTAAGCACATTGTGTACATCAATGTCCACGCCACTCTACCACCCTCCATTTTCTCTAATTTATTTAAACTTTCTGAACTAGACCCTAATGTATCTATGTGGTTCATCCTCATGGAAATAAAAAAAAAAACTTTAGATGACAAAAATTTATAAACTTCTACGATTTTTCTACCCTTTAGATAGTTCCAAATTTTCATCACAAAATATTATTTCCATAGTCATCTAAATCATTTTCTTACTATACAATATTAATCCTAAACCCTAAATATTATTTCCATAATCTTTTAAACAAATTTCGTACTATACAATATTAATCATCACTTCCTTTTATTTATAATTATTATACCATTTTCAATAATATTGATTTAATAAAGTTTATTAGCACAATAACTAAGTTTGTCATATACATAATCCATATAAATATAAAAAATTATATTAATTAATCAATATTGATTCAATAATTATTATTACAATAAATTAATTCAAATGGGACCAATTGAGAGTAAAAATAAAAGAAATAAGGTTAGAAAAAGAAATAAAAAATTATTTTTTTTACTTTTATTAAGAATTCATTGAGCAGATTTTTTTTTTAAATGGAAAAACATTCAACGGATTGGAAATCTATTGAGAGGATTCAGTTTAGTGATAAAAATCAATTTTGTTAAAGTAATGAAACTCTATTTTTCAAATTATCTTATAATTTAAGAAAGTAAAAATCTCCACCTTAAAATTTTAAGTGTAAAATAACATATTTACTACCATAAATTGAATATTAAAGTAAGAAATCAACTTTTCTTACCTTAAAAATTGGTAATGACTCAAGAGAGGAGAAATTAAGAAACTCTAACATTCAACTCTTCCTAAGTCAAGAAAATGATCATTTATGAAGAAAACCAAATATTTGAATGATAATAATGTAATGAGAAGAAATTGAAGAGAGGAAAAAGATTGAAGAAGAAGAATAAAAAGAAGAAAAAGAAGAAGAAGAATGATGATAAGAGAGAGAGAGAGAGAGCTATGTGAGAGAGAGTGAGGTAGAGAAACTTATTTAAGAAGTTTTTTTTTTTTAAAATTAATTTTTTTATTGTGTCTCAAGTCCATTTTCTTTTCTTTTTTTTTTAATTTTTTTAGATATTAAACAATTAATTAATTAATAATAATAATAATTTTTATTAATATAAAAATTTTAATTTTAAGCACACAAATATAATTTACGCCAAAATTAAAAGATATTATAATGAGACTTTGTTCAAAAGGCGTGAGTCTTCTCTACCATTTCATTCTCAAACACCCATCATCTTATTGAGGCTAATGGTCAAGTTCACCATCTTTGTAGACCCATTAATCTCCCAGTTTTTTGAGTCCCATGTGGTGAAGTGGAGACTATTCAATTTTGTTGGTGGAGAACATAATGGTGGAAAGCTCCAAACTTAACAATACTAAACTCCCAATGTTTTCAGAATTGTATCAACAATAATATTGGGCCAGTTGATAGCGATATTATTTTTTATAGCATGGATGATAATCATATCATTCATAGTCATTTGGGTGTGGTTACTCCCCTTCAGAACAAAAGTAAGAAGACATTCATTCATGTTCAATTGACCAGTTTTGAAGATAGAATAAGCAAAGGTAGTAATTGATAAAAAGCAACTTCGTTGAAACTTTCAAATCTCAGAGTAGCTTTTTTCCCACCAATTTTAAATCCACCAACGTTGGTTCATACAACATCGGTTAAGATAATGTGAACCCATTCTACTTTTGAATGAATCTCCCCATTGTTAATCTATGCATTTACAACAAATGTTTACCTTCAATCCTTAACAAATGTCTTCAATCTCAACAAATGTCTTCAATCCTTAATCTCGTAATAATTCTTGGAAAGTGAATCTTTCACTTCTAAAATAATTAAGTTTGAGATGCTTATGAACAATTATTTTTCTTAAATTACAAAATTTTCTTCTATTGTTGGTCTAGGTCATTAATCCATCCTTCAATGGAGGGTGACCTTGGGATCACAATGTTTCTTTTTCTTTAATCTTGATTCCCATCCCTTCATCCTTTTAGGATGAGATGAAGAAGCCATGTTGAAAGTAAATATTTTTAGAGATGAAGGAGTAAGGAAAGGTTTTTTTTTTATTGAAATATAATGTTTTGATTTAAAAGAAATATTGGTTTATTTGTCCTTTTAACAACTACCATACATTTTATTTTTTTCAAATCTAAGTTTAGGTAGACCAATTACTAGTTTTTATAAAGATGAATTTATCTAAATAAATATATAAATTTGTATAGCTCTTCAATGCTAAAGTCATGGATCTTCTTCATTAGATAAAAAAACATGAAATAGGACTAAAAAAATCATTATATAAGTTTATCATATTTTCTACTAACTAAATTTTGTTTGAAAATTTGAAAAAATCAAACAATGATTTACCTCTTAAGACCTTTATCACAAATTTGATTTATATTTAAAAAGTTATGCTTAAAACCTTCTACTTACAAAACATTTTCTATCATTATTGATGAGAAATTTCTAATTTAATAATCTTTAAGAACTTTTCCTTTGTTGTTATCTCTATAGGTGACATAACTCTCTTTTTTTAAAGAGATTTTATAAACTTGTCTATATCACATGTCATATGCATTGAACAATCGCTATTAAAATATCACATTAATTTCCTTAGTTATAAGATTTACCTGCAAAATAAATTAAGTAAATAATTTAGGTATTCTAGTTGTCCTTTGCAGTTAGTAGCTTTATGATTTTCTTTGGGAATCTAAACATATTTCCAACTAGGAATTATATGATTTATGATTTAACATGTATTAGATGCATAAAAACCAGTTACAAAAGATGAGGTAGATGGTTTTTTTAAATTGAATTTTTTTAAAATCTTTTTGTTTATTTTGATATGTAAAGTTAATTTCAACTCTATCCATCATAAACTTTTTGTGAATTAAGGAGTGCATCAAAATTTGACCTCCCCATTTTAAATTTTGTAAGATTTTTCAAAAGATATTCAATTTTTTATTAAGTATTTCTTACAATCTTCAAAATCTTGAATTCTAACATTGAGAAATAGATGTAATGTGAGGAATTTTTATAAATCATTTCTAGAGACTCAATATTAGTTTCAAGTTATCATAATTGAGTTAACCTATTTTAAGATCATGTATTCTCTACTTTGAGTCTATTGGTTAAACAAGAAGGACTTTTGACTTCATCATGTAGTTTATTGAAAGCATCAATTAATTTATCGTATTTTTCATCAATTTCAAAGTCAGAATTACTTATACTACTATTTTTTTTATTTAATATTAACCATCAAACACAAATTTTCCTCTTGTACTGCCTTAAGAGTTAGAAGCGTTATCCTCCCAACAAATATAGATCTTTTTCTTCCAGTGGAATTTCTTTGTATTTTCTTCTCTTTAAGTTGTTGTTTCATGATAAACAAAGGACAATAAGGTTTAATATGACTTTTCTTACTACACTCAAACATGTATATGTTAGCCCTTATTCTAGTTTTCTAGAACTTCTTCTTTTCTTTGTATCTACTACTCTTGTTCTTATACTTAAAAGTCTTGAGAATTTATTTATAAGCAGATTCAGATTCTCACTATCTAAGTTATCCAATTCTCTTTTTTATATTTTCATTGTTGTTGTACTTGTTTCAGCCTTGAGGGTTATACTTTTTTTCTTTTATCTTTTTCTTCCTCCTTCAACCTTCTTCATTCTAATTCATGTTCTCTCAATTTCTCAAATAAGGTTTTCGTGTTCATGGAGGTGAAATCCTCTAATCTAGAGATAGTAGTGACTTTTAGTTGTCATGACCTATTCAAGCTTTTCAAAATCTTGATATTGAGTTCTTTTCTATCTAAATTCTTATTAAGAGCATGAAGGTGATTCATTATGTGTGTGAACATTTTCTAGACATCATAAATTCTCTCCCCTTGTAGCATCTTAAACATTTAATATTCTTGTATAAGAGTGTTCTTCCTTACTCTCTTAACTATTTTAGTACCTTAGTGTCTAACTTTAAGAACATTCAATATTTAATTCATAAAGAGTTGGGGTCAAGAAGAGGATATTATTTGCTCTCACATCATACTGTGCCCTGTTGTTTTTATCTACATTCCAAAGGAAAAATTCTTTAGGAACAACAACATTATCAACAATTATGATTGTTTACAAGGATTATTAACCATAACATCCCAAACTCCCTTGTCAACCTATTTAAGAAATTTTTTCATTCAAATTTTTCAAAAAGGATAACTTTCTTTCGTAAAAAAGTGGAAATCTATTAATAGATGCACCCTTAGCAAAAGTATGGAAATAACCAACCAATTTTTTGTATAAAAAAAATTAAAGAACTATCAAAATGAGTTATTGATTCCAATTGTAACATACAAGGATACTATTTATATATATAATTATACTAAACATAAAAGTCTTCTCACATACTAAGGACAAGGTACTATTTTTATTACATTTTCCCAAAATAATTAAGTCAAAAGAGCTAGGTGTCTATTGCTTGATTCCAATACACCAAAAGGGAAAGGTGCACCTAGTTCCTACTTTACCTCACTGATGGTTCCCTTGAAAACCTGCTATCTGCTCCCGTGCAAAGACACGATCATAGCAGTTTAAAAACACAATACACACAAGAAAGGGTAAGCTAGTGATAAATAGACAAATCATAAAGAATTTATAAACTATTTATCAATAAGCATACAATTTCATACAAGTGTAAGGGCCTACCGAAGGCTTTACACATTTCAAACACATTCACAATCAAGACTGACGCCTTCCGGAAGACTGTATGGATTTCGGATATCTAGGGCTAGCACCTGATGTGTACTCCAGGACCACGGGCCTAACCGGCCGACCACTGAGTCTTTTTCACCCCAGGATCATCCACAAAACATCTCCACACCCATCACACATCAGGGTAGCCTCACCAACTATCATGAAGACAATTGGCAAGACCTCCATCGACCTTCACCACATGACAATCTTAGTCTATGTGACTTAGAGAGTCATTAAGGTCTGGATACCCTATAACATATCCCTAAATCCATACACACTACATTACCAACATCATGCTCATAATATAAAATCAAGCTCCCCTCAATAGGAGCACCAAGGCCTCATGCCAACATAAATATAATTATTTATTTTCACATCTCATCTCTATCTCATGCCTCAAAACACAACAAATTCACTATATCATCAGCTTGACACGAATCAATCTCAAAATAAGAAAATCAGGTTCACATCATCAACAAATTCAGGTATAGTTGGCCACAACAACAACCATTCAAATACCCTTATTTTCAATTCTCACTATTTACTCAATAGATTGTCTGAAGCCAACTTTACCCAATTTGCTGCATAATTCATCCTGATTTTCCTAACAACATAACAAATTTCATTCCAAACTCACAAGCACATAGTATAACACAAATCACATAATTGAACACAACACCACACTTGACAATTTCATAAATCATAGAACAACCCTCAAATCTGGGCAAAGTACACATTCATTCATCAAATTAGAATTTCAGAATCTGATCCAAGGGAAAACATTCCAAAACAGCCACAAAATTCAGTTTCATTTCTAATTCCAGTAACACTATAAGATTAATTTAAGAGGCTAGCTTCCCTTACCTATTTTTTTTTCTAAAACGCCTCTTTCTCAACTGCAAAGGGCAGAGTTTCTAGTGCTCTAACTAGCTTTCCAAGTACCTGTTTCACAATTCAAATACACCACTAAGAACCTAAGGTAACATAAAATCATATTGATGAGAAAAGGTTCACATGCAAGGGGAGTGAGACCCACATGCACAACAAAACAGTTTGGGCGAAAAGCAAGGAAAACTTACCCAAATCAAGATTCTAATCGGTTGGATGTGCTCTACTCTTCACAAGCTTCGATTAGGTACCCTCGGATCTTGAAAAGGATAAGGGAGGAGGAAGATAAGTTAGAGGGAAGGCAGAGAGATTGGAGAGAAAAGGGTTTTAGAGAGAAGGTGGGTTTGAGTTAATAAGGTTGAAAATGTTTTCTTTCTCTATTTAAAATTCTTTTAAAACTTCAAGAAACACCTTTATCCTTTCACCACTTAAACTCACAGTCTCACTTAGGCTAATTATTTCTGGGTCCTTACACCAATTGTAAAGAAAATAATGGCTATGCCAAAACCAAGAGGGAAGGTGAACTAGTTTTTGAAGTCTATTAGAATAATAGTTGAAATTTAAAAAAAAAATTCTAAATCTTGTTTAGTCAAGAATTTATTTAAAGTGTAAGATGGTATTCAATAAGTTAAGAAACAACAAGAACACAAGATGAAGTTAAGGTAAGAAGAAAAATATATCAAAACTTTTTATACTGGTTCGATTCTACATGAATCTACATCTAGTTAAATCTAAGCAACCTAAACTGGATTGTTTCACTAAAATTCTTGAAAAACTAGTTACATATACATTATACCACCAAGAAGAAAATAAAAACTTCTTGAACACTATCACGAAGCAAAACTAAGGTATATAAACTTACTAAAGTTACAAACCAATATATTAACACTTATCACACAATCTATGATAGCATTTAATTTCTTACATAAATTGGTTTTTGAAATTTTGAAGATTTTTTTTAGAAAAAATGTTCAATCATGAATATATTTATTTATATATTTAATCAATTATCTATAATTATAATTGATTATTTTGGTTGTAGGTATATTTAGAAACACATAAGGAATAATCTAATCCATTATTCCAACATTAATCAAGTAACTTCGCAAGCAATGATTAAATTTAAATGAGAAATAACTTATTAGAATTTGTGATAATTAATTATTATTTCAATTATAATAATTAATTATGTGCTAATATATGACAATCTCAAATTTTCTTCAATTAAGATAATCAATTATATATTTATTATAATTGATTAAAATGTTTAAATAAGTAGAAAATAATTTTAGAAAAGGTTCAGTACTCAAAGTTTAAGATATTTTATGAATACATGTTAAAAAAATTCTAAGAATATTCTTTAGGGTATTACAAAGCCAAAGTACCTCATCAAAACAACATATTCTTTAACTTTTTTAATTAACATTATTTATTAGTTTTAGTCTCTCAATAGTATTTTCTGTCTAATATTTTGTCTTTCAAAATTTGTTTGTCATTGTTCTCAGTTATAGTTACCATTGCCAAACCAACTCACCATGGGTTTGGGTTGACCCAAGCTAAAAAATTAATGTTTTAATACTTGATTATGAAACAAGACTTGACCCTTTAAGAATCTTTGATTAAACTGTTATCGTAAACTAGGTTGACCCATCAATCTACCTAAATAACAACATTTACACCAATAATCCAACACAACTAGACACATGACATTCACATCATTCTCACACTCTCACATGCCCAAACTAATTCAAAAATATAAAGAAATGATTTATTTATCTTAACCATTTCAAAGAAAAACTTGGTTGATTTTTTTATTTATCATAATACCCTTGCATGTATATGCATATGTAAAACATACTCTTCTTCATGATGTTACAAATATTTGACACATTCTTTTTATTATTGAAAGTAAGTAGTTAATTTCATTGTTGTTTATTTCTATTAGTTATCCATGATTGATATATTGTTCTTTATAAGGAAATAAAGTTTTTATAACGATTATTCCTTTTCATTTAAATAATAAAATTCATGATTTACAATTTAAATAATAAAATTCATGATTGATATGGAGTTTCATAATAATAATCTCAATTTCAATCAATTGAAAACTATTGGTTAGTAGAAAAGTTCAAGAAATTGATGATAGAATTGGTTCAAATTAGGAAGTGTCTATTTAATTCATGTGTAAAATTTTGATTTTTTTAAAGGTAGATAAGGAGATAGATAACATATAAGTGTTATATGTGTCCTATTATGTGTTAATCTATAATATCATTGGTTCAAATGATTAATCTTTATATACACGGATTAAAAGGACTTGATAATATTATTATACTTTACTTGGTTCATTTGTCAAATTAAATTTATGTGTTTTGTCATTTGCAATAACAATAAAAAGAAAATTAGAGAGTTTATAGAGGTTTGAATGTCTCAATACTAGACTCTAAAAAGTTTTCATTTAAGAACAAGTTCTATACCAGACTCAAGTAATGTCATGATCTATTGTGTAAGGATTTACTAAAAATTAATTGATAGAGAAGGAAAATTAATTGATAGAGAAGGAAAATTAATTAATAAAGGGTGTAAGTTGTTTAGTTAAATTTTCAAAACATATAAATAAGAAACTAAACGTTTCATCCTTTATTATTTCAATTTTATTATCTCTCTAAAATTTTTATTTTTTAAATCCTTTGATTTTTCTTTAAGATCTCTCACCCATTTCTCATCCTTTTCAAGATTCGAGCATGTCTCTAGGAAGCTCATGAAGAGTAGAATACTTTGGATCAAGTGAAATCTTCATTTGGATAAGTTCCAGTATCCTATTTTGCTAGAAGGATTAGGTTGGGGTGGCTGTTTTGGGAGTTTCCAAGCCCATGCATGTGCTCTCTTTTGCTTCAATATGACTCTATTTAGTGTAGGTTGATAATAATTTGTTTGATTTGATTATCATGTACTCATAGAACAAACTAGAGCACTTGGGATTTTTGCTCAATGGTGGTGGCAGTGAACTGTTTGGGGACCCTACTTTCAAGTAAGGGAAGCTAGTTAGCCTCTAAAGTTCTATGTAATTTCCTGAGTTAGTGGATAGATTTGGAAGAGAAATACATTCCTTAGATTGGTTAGTGCAAACTTTTAGGGTTTTTGAGTATGGATGTGCAAGTGTTAAATTAGGGTTGATTTTAGTTAAAGGTTCCTGTAATGAATGGTATTGTGTTGAACTGAATTTGGTTTGTTTTGGATGATAAAATTAATTATATGTGGAGTGATTTAAATTGATGATTTGAACTCTGGTTTGATAATATGTCTGTATACTATGTACAATGCAACTTGAATTTGATGATGATGTTGGAATTGAATGTTTCTAGTTTAATGAAATTGTGTGTTGGCATATATGGTAAATTGAGATTGTAGAAGGACTAACTCCCATTCTTAGACCCAAGCATTTTATCAAAGAGTAGTACAAAAAAAAAATTTGAAACCCAAGGAAGTATGAATTTGGTTTTAAACTGATAAATAGGGTTAGGAATGGGAGTTAGGCCTTTTTGCATAACTATGATCTACATAATCCGTTTAGCGGATCTAGAGATTTGTTAAGCGGAATAGTCCTAACTGCTCTTAGGTTGAAATCTGCTGAGTGTAAGGAGTTTCGCTCTAGGGGTTGTAGTACTCTCTAGATCCCATCTGTTGAGTGTGTAACACCCTTCTACCCCAAAACGTTTTCAATTAATTAATATAAATTGACAAAGGATAAAAGTAAAAGAATTCAAATATATTCGTTTTATAAAGATGAATTATGAAAACAAGGAAATACAATTTCAAAATAAAACTCTTACTCTGAGTCATATTGCCTACTAGAATAACGACGGTAGACCGTGAATCGGTACACCCAGTGAGTTCCCAGGAAAGAGAGGTGGGTCACTAACGGACACTCTTAAATACCAAATCTTTCCTAGCCAGAACTTTTCTATACATACACTCTCACACCACCACTGTATATCCAGTTACAATAATAACTTTTTCAAGATATAGAAAATAAAATATTACTTGGCGTTGACATAGCCTTTATAAGTTCTTATTAACAAAACATAATAAACTTTAAATATACTTCTTTAAAATAAATAATCTTCCTATTCCCCGACTTCCCACCTAATCAGAGCAGTTACGAAATCAAGGCTTAGGAGACTTAGCTTTCTCGTTCAACTCTTCTTTGTCCTTATCACCGACATGTTCACCTATAAGAACATTTAACCCAAAGAAAACACCAACCACACAAATAGAAGAGTGAGGAATATATCTCACATATGTTAGGTACATATAAGAAAAATAAGTAGACTAATCACACACACGAAAGGCATCACACACTTCAATACACACTCAGTCACAAACTCAAATGCTTTAATGCTCTTATGCTCTTATCTGTAAATGCATGTGGTACCATCGCAATGCAAACGCAAATGAGTAGTCCAGGAGGACATAGACCGGATCTAAGGACTCCTATCAATCCACTCTCACTAGAACGAGTCTAACAGGAGCCAGTCGGGATAGTATAGCCGGCTGTGGTGGCCCCTCATTTCAACTCTCAAATGAGGGGTTCCCTGCTCTAAAATCCCCAAGGTCAAGGTAGAAGACCATAAAGACCCTCCTTCATAGATCACATCTACCCCCAACAAAAGTATGAGTGAATGAATGAGATATGATCACACAAATGCAACACACAAATGCATAACACATCTCGAATGACCAAGCATAACTTGGATTTTAACGCTGCTAAGCCTCTGCTTAGACTTCACAAATGACCAAGAATAACTTGGATTTTCACGCTGCTAAGCCTCTGCTTAGACTTCACAAATGACCAAGAATAACTTGGATTTTCACACTGCTAAGCCATCGCTTAGACTTCTCAAAACACACCACAAACTCGCAAACAACGCAATAACTCATGAGTCTCTCAATACTCTACTGAAATTTTCATAATATCACATTTCACAATCCAATTACAATCACAATACATCACCAAATCACACATCACATAACTAAATAGTTTAATTATAACTTTTTATCACATTTCAACCAGTATCTCCAGTTATATTTAAATGTTGTTGTAAAAGAGGAAAACTATGATTAAGAAAAGTGGTACGTGGCGTTGTTATACCAGAATGCATCTTAGATCTTCAAACAAAGGGATGTTAACAACTGGTTTCCAGCCTATATACCTTGTTTATATATACACAAAGACAACAACTTGTAATAAAAACAACAGCTTATAATAATTTATAAACACTACAACTCATAATAATTTATAAAAACAACAATTTATAATAATTTATAAACACAACAACTTATAATAAATATAGGATAATTCCCTCAAATTCATATTGAGAACTTATGGTTGCCTCAAAATAAACAATCCTATGAGGCTTAGGGGTTGCCTCTCTACCCAAAATCCTCATATGCATCCCATATGCGAGACACTCCCCACTCCCCCTCTTACCTCGAATAAAGACGTCTTGTATGCTACGCTCCGTGACGCCTCGAGACGCTATGCTCCTAATTCCTCACGTATCGCCCCTAGTCGTCTCCTCTGAGACTTTTCCCAAAGGTTAGGAAAATTTGGAATGAAAAAATAGAGAGGGTTTGACGCTTATTTATATAGGTAGAGTCGGGGTTTTGAAGAACAGATTCGATTGATAATATCTTTCCAAATATTAACAAAATTATCTTTTATCAATAATCTCACAATATCTTTAATATATTAATAATCTTCTGATATATCTTTTATAATAATTTCATATATTTTAAAATATTAATAATTTGATAATATCATAATATCTGATAAAATATTAATAATTTCACAATATCTATTTATATCCACTAATCCAATATTTTATTTCAGAAAATATTTTATTTTATCTTGTAAACCGAATTATAATTATTTAACTAAATAATTAAGTTACAAATATATATATATATTTATTACACATTTTTTTTTCTCAAAAATTGGGATGTTACAGAGTGAACCTTCCTTCCATTGAGTGGATTCGGTCATTCGTTGAGCAAATGGAGAGTCCGTTGAGCGAATCCGTTCTAGTTTGGATTTGCTCTCTAGACTCCATCCGCTGATCAGATTTTCCTGTTCTAGGAGAAGATGTTGAGACTGAATTCCAAGTATGATAAGCTAGATGATGAATAATAATATGTGATTGAGAATGATGAGCATGAAATGGGCAAAAGGCCGTATTACTCCTATAAAGAGGAGGTTTTATTATACGATTGGAACATGTTGAATGTGGTAATTAGTATATATGGATTTATAGATATAGTATAGGATATTCAGATCTCAATGCTGATCTAAGTCATGTAGACTAGGATCACATGTGGTGAGAGGTTGATGGAGGTTCCACTAGTTGCTCTGAAAGGACAATTGGATGAGACTACCTTGATGTGGTGTTGGCTATGAGTAATGAAAGGATGACTTTGAGATGAAACAGACTCAATAAGTTGGTCGTATTGAAGGCTCAAGGTCCTTTAAAATGCATCAGGTGCTAACCTCAAATGTCTGAAATTCATACCGTCTTCCAGAATATGTTTTGAGTGTGAAATTTCAATGTATAAAATCTTGAGTAGGCCTTTACGCTTAGGAATATATTTATTTTGAATAACATGAATGATTATTGATTATATGTATATTTTATATCACTAGCTTACCTTGTTTTGTTATATTATGTGTGCTTAACTGTTATGATCGTATACCTTACATGAGAATAGATAACAAGGACATTAAAACCTTGTTTGGGGAACGATGTAAATATACAGTAAAGTAGTATGTACTTAAAATTTATGAACTAAAATTATATAATTATGAACTAAAATTATATAATTATGGTATGACATTTTGGTATGTTAGATATTTTCATAAGTTTATTTTTGAATTTAAAAAATGATGTTAAATAGTATAGAAAAAATTATAAGTAAATACATTAGCATTGCTTCAATTTTTAAAATTGGTTCAAAATCAATTTAATTTTTAAAACTCATTCAAACCCAATTAGTTTTTAAAACTTATTCTAAAATCGATATGATTCAGACCTAATTTAAAATTGTTAGTTGTAAGAATATTTCAGTTCTAAAATAATTTTTTCATACATTTTACATGTACATATCATTAGTTAACTAATTGAAATTAATAGTTCACTTTTAATATTTTTAAAACAACTATTTTTTTATATCCATATCTTTTGATTGAAAAAAAAAATAGAAAGTATATCTTTATCAAAGTTAATTAGGAATGTTTTTTTTATAATATTGACCGGAAAAGTTTCAACCAATCTTAATTAGGATTTTCTTTTTTCAATTAGTAATACTTTTCAACTAAAAGCTGGCAAGGAATCAATCAAAGATTTCAAAATATAGTTATAATCAATGTTAGGCAAAACAAACTCATGTTGAAATGCTAAAAAAAAATTAACAAACTTTATTTGAAAAATAATATTTAAAAAAATAAATTGGAATGTTTAGCAAATTCAAAAATAACTAATTTATATATATAAATTGCAATTAAACTCAAATATACTACTTAGTAAAAAGATATGTAAAAGTTTGCACAACTATATAGTACACGTTTGAGTGGGAAGTAAACCATTACAAGAAATATTATAATTCTACATAAGACATATATTTACAACATTTTCATCATTTCATATCAGGACAAATGTCATAATCTCTATTCATCATAATTATAGTTCTTTAGAAGATTTACCTATTACATTATCTGTTCTTGTATCAAAACACGATCATAATACTACTAGAAAATTCACAAAACAAACATAGGGTAAGTTAATATAAATAAGATCAAGCTCAAATATAAATCATTCTAAAATAATTCAAACATGCTTATTAATTCAAATAAAAAAAAAATTCCAAGGAGTTCATGCAACCATATTCACAGTACAACATTTCCATGCTCTGATATATGCAAACACCCTATATATACTAGACAGATTCATCTGGATAAAACATATGAAATCTTTGACCTTATAGGATAACACTTGTTATGATATTGATCACCGGACCATAGACTTTGTCCATTCTAAATCTTTTTCACCTTGAACCTCGTCTATCCCACTTTGGTGCTACATGACAAGGTGATTCCTAAGCACTTAACATATGACAACAATCACTCCTACATAGTGCAAGTAAACCCCCATCAACCCCACACTACATGATACCATAGTAAAAAAAAACAACATGATACACTAAATCACGCCAAATAACACCCCACTGATAATTATTTGACTCCATCATAACCTTCATAATTAATTTACAGCATGTAGAATAACTATAGATTCTCATTTTTCTTTCACCTCAACCATTGCACATCAATTCATTCAAGCATTTTACTTTCAACAAACATTCACATGTATCACATTCATTCACAAAGGTACCTAACTACATTTCTTCATTTTCAACAATCTTAATTCAATATGTACATATACATTTGGATCCAGTCCTCATACATCACATAATCTAAAGCATCCACTATTCCCAACACTCTTCATCACTCAATTCAGGGTAAGTCCACATCTATTCATACAACACAATCCCATATTAATAACAAATTTCTAGTCCAAGAAACAATATTATTAATCTATCACTTCATAATTTCAACAATGTTGTAAATCAATTAATAACAATCATATAGTGCTTTATTTATTTCATATGCATCAATTTGATGAGTTTCTAACATTCTTTAATCATTTTGAGATCAGTGGTTTCATTTAGAACTTGGAAAATTCCACAAAGACCTAGGCATTTTTGCTTAAACGAGACCCTCCTTACTCAAGAAAAAATGGACCCGAAATCACATTCAAGTTTGGAGCATTTTCGTTCAAGCAAAAATCCCCCCAAGAGCAGTACCTAGTAGGGGTGTTCAGAACCAAACCGACCCAAAAAAAAACCGAAAACCGATCCAAAAAATCGCAAACCGATTAAAACCGCAAACTTTTGGATCACTTTGGATTTTTTTTTTCCGAACTGCACAGTTTGGTTCGGTTTGCAGTTTGGCATTTCAAAACCGAACCGCAATTATTAAATAATATTATATTTACTTTTAATTTTATTTCCCTAAACCCTAAACCAAAACCTAACCTACTGTCGTTGTCTATTACAATTTTCATCTCGTTAGACACATCTTAAACCGAACCAAACCGAACCGCAATTATTAAATAATATTATATTTATTTTTAATTTTATTTCCCTAAACCCTAAACCAAAACCTAACCTACTGTCGTTGTCTATTAAAACTTTCATCTCGTTAGACACATCTTAGTGTTCCAGGGTTCCTTACTTGAAACTCCCTTACTCTGATTTCATTATCTCATCGTTAACTCTTATTCAAATCCATCTTCATCACACCATTTCACCATTTCCATGGTCAATAGAGATTGAAGAATACTTGCAAGACATTGAAAGAATTGAAATGGGTATTTTCATATTCTACCTAAATTTTTTTATTGTCTAATTATTTTTTATCTACTTTTTTAATTNTTGAATTTAACTAATCATGTTTTATTTTTTACAGGCTGTAATTATTGACATTTGACTATTGATCTACTTGGATTTTTTTTGTATATTTTTGTTAGTGGTTTTGTCAAATATTATATTGTTATTTTGTTGGCATTAAATTAAAACAATATATGATTTGATAGTTAAAAAGATACATTTCTTCTATTCCATGTTTTTTTTAATTAGTAATGACAAATATATTGATAAAAATTGATACTAAAAATACCAAAAATAATTATAAAATATAATTGAGCAAAAGTGTGCAAAAAATTAAATAGTAATATTATCATTTTTTGTTTTCAATCCTTTATCTAACCATATGAAATCTAGTCAATGATATAATTTTATTAGTTTATTATTTAATAAGATAAAAATAGTCAATTATTAATAAAAAAAATAAAATTAAAAATTAAAAAAAAAAACCGCAAAAACCTATCGAAACCAAACCGCTAAAATTGGTTTGGTTTGGTTCGGATTTTTTTTTTATTTCAAACCGAACCAAACCGAACCGCAAATAATTTTTATATTTGGTTCGGATAAATTTTAGCGAAAAACCGAACCAAACCGCATCGCGAACACTCCTAGTACCTAGGTCTGGGCGCTTTCACTCAAGCGAAGGGTGCCTCGTTTGAACAAAAACACACCCAAGAACAACTCTAGAGCTAGTCACTTGAGCGAAAATTATTTGCTCAAGTGAAAATCTTGTGTATGATGAAATCAATCTCAAGGACCAAGATGCAAGTCAAAATACAATTCAAATTTAGTGTTCCTAATGTTCCTAAATATGTCTCATACAATTTACATCGAACAATCATTCCAATACAACACATACAACATATCCTCCATCAATTCCACAAGAACAATTTCAACAAAATCAATAAATCCCTAACTCTAAAAGATTTAATCTAATCAGCTTTCCTTACCTTCAATTTCATCAAGATCTTTAAGTTTTCAAAAGAATTTCAAGTATTTTAGAGTTTTTCCAAGAATTCAGAAACACAACACATCCTAATTACCATCATTTTCCAACAAGAATTGGTTAAGATTTTCTAATTTCTCAATTTCCCTCAAATTAACCCCTAATCAAGAACCCTAAAATTTTCTTTGAGATTTTGAGGCACTTACCTATCACATAATCAATTGGTGCAACTCATTCTTCTTGTTTCCGTCTAGTACCTTTGGATTCTAGAATGAATGAGAAATGAAATAAAATCTAGAAAATGTGGTTAGGAGAGATTAGGGGGTAGTTGAATAGAGTGAAGGAGTTTATATTTCTCAAAAATATAAAATGAAGTGGATTAGAAAAATAAAACTTAAATAATCTCACTCCCTTTCTTAATTATTGGGCCTAAGACTTACCAAAAATTTAGCCCAGCCCAAACATTACATAAAACATCACTATTTATATTCTTAAAATTATTAAATAACTCTATCTAAATAAAAAAATTTAAATTTAATAAATTAAATTTAAAATATTTGAAACATTAAATAATTTAAAACAAAATAACTCAAATTTAACATATTTAAATTTTCTAAAATTTTTAATCTTTTTTATGCAAACACTAACGTCATGACTTGGAGAGAAGAGAAGAAAAGAATTGAGGTGAGAAATTTTTTTTTAAGGGTCATCATTCATTCGTATTAGGGGTGTTCAGAACCTAACCGACCCAAAAAAAAAACCGAAAACCGATCCAAAATACCGCAAACCGATTAAAATCGCAAATTTTTTGATCATTTTGGATTTTTTTTTCAGAACCGCGCAGTTTGGTTCGGTTTGCAGTTTGGCATTTCAAAACCGAACCAAACCAAACCAAACCGCAATTATTAAATAATATTATATTTATTTTTAATTTTATTTCCCTAAACCCTAAACCAAAACCTAACCTACCGTCGTTGTCTATTACAACTTTCATCTCGTTAGACGCATCTTAGGGTTCTAAGGTTCCTTACTTGAAACTTCCTTACTCTGATTTTATTATCTTATTGTTAACTCTTATTCAAATCCATCTTCATCACACCATTTCACCCTCTCCATGGTCAATAGAAATTGAAGAATACTTGCAAGACATTAAAAGAATTGAAATAGGTATTTTCATATTTTACCTAAACTTTTTTATTGTCTAATTATTTTTTATCTACTTTTTTAATTCTATTGATTATTATATTTTATATATTTCTAGAAATTGGTCCAGTCCTACCACTACATGAAGAGAATTCTTCCTACCACTACATGAAGAATTCTGATGTTGAGTCTGATTAGTTGCTATAAAAATTAATTTTTATATGGTATGATGATTTCTTAACAAATTATGTTTTTTTCTTATAAAAAGTGTCAAGAAATGTTGCAATTTGAATTTAACTAATCATGTTTTATTTTTTATAAGTTGTAATTATTAACATTTGACAATTGATCTACTTGGATTTTTTTTTTTTTTGTGTATTTTTGCTAGTGATTTTGTCAAATATTATATTGTTATTTTGTTGGTATTAAATTAAAACAATATATGATTTGATGGTTAAAAAGATACATTTCTTCTATTTTATATTTTTTTTTAATCGGTAATGACAAATATATTGATAAAAATTGGTACTAAAAATACAAAAAATAATTATAAAATATAATTGAGCAAAAGTGTGCAAAAAATTAAATAGTAATATTATCATTTTTTGTTTTCAATCCTTTATCTAACCATATGAAATCTAGTCAATGATATAATTTTATTAGTTTATTATTTAAAAAGATAAAAATAGTTAATTATTAATAAAAAATAAAATTATAAATTATAAAAAAACCGTAAAAATCGATCCAAACCAAACCGTTAAAGTTGGTTTGGTTTGGTTCGAATTTTTTTTTATTTCAAACCGAACCGCAAATAAATTTTATATTTGGTTCGAATAAATTTTAACGAAAAATCGAACCAAATCGGACCGCGAACACCCCTAATTCGTATTAAGCCTTGTTTGGTTGATGACGATAATTATTGTAAAAAGTTACTATTATTTTCTAATGTGAATTAGTATGAAAAGTGTAATTTTGAAACAGTTGTTAAGTCACATTTTTTCGTGTTAAAAAAAGAAATTTATATTGAAAATCTCTCTAATCAATTATATTTCGATACAATTTGTTATATCACTAACATTTTAATAATATTTACATAGAAAATTGATTATGTAGTTAATATATTATTAAAATTAACGTTACATAATCAATTATATAATAAATAATTATTTATATCTATATTTATTTTATTATATAATAAAAAATAATATTGAATAATAATTAATAAATAGTTTTTATTTAAATCAAATATTTTCATTTTCACTTTTTTTTTCTTTCTATTCCTTAACTTTTCTTATCTCTCAATAATAATAATAAAAAAGAAAAAGGTACATCGAAGGGAAATTTTTTAAGTCAATTTTAGGCGTTAGTAATATTTTCACGCAACGCAACGTAGTGTTTGATTGATTTAATATTATGGTTTAATTATGTTTCTAATTTTTAAATTTAAAATAAATTTATTTTAGTTTCTTAAATTAAAATAAAAAATTATTTTAATTATTAAATATTAAATTTTAAATGGTTTTAAAATCTCATTTTAATATTTTAGATTTGATATTTATGAATTAAAATCACATTTTTTCTTTAAAAGAGATTAAAATAAATATTTTTAAATTTATGATAAAAATAAAATCATCCAAATTTCAGAACTAAATATATAATTAAGAAACAATAACTTCTCTTCTTACACTAAAACATGATTGATTGATTTAAACTTATTAAAACATTATTTATTTTTTAACAATAGTGATTTATTATCAATCGATTTTATTAACATGTAATAATAAAATATAATCTATATTAATACTAATAAATGCGTTTTTTTAAACATCACCAGCAATCTTATTTTGTCGAGTCACCAACCCTGAGGATCGGTAACATGGGAATCCAATAAAGGAGTTATAATACCGCTGGAAAAACTTAACTCAGAAGTATTATCTCAGCTATTTTTATTATTACTAGTTTATTATATATATATATATATATATATATATATATTATAAGTACGTATTCTTTATAGAATTGAAAAATAATAATATATATATATATATATTAAGAAAATTCATCACATAGTTACTATAATAGAGTCACCTGTTTCAATTGTTACTTCAATTGTTACTGTAATAGAGTCATATGTTTATGTAGATATTTGTAGAAAAGGGATGATAGGAGAAAATACATATTACTTATTTCATTTTGTAAAAATGCATAGGTTAAAAAATTTTACTTAATACCAATTGATTTTAAAATAAAATTTGACATGATATTAAAGTTTGTATCTCACCATTATAATAATTTCGCTTAGTTTAACAAATATTCGTGGAAGGATGATGTTAAAAAAACTCTAGATTAACTGTCTCAATTTACAATACTTACTAGAATAAAGTTGTTTGATTTAGTAGGTATTTATAAAAAGAATGTTAGGAAAAAACTAACATAGTTTATCTTAATTTGAAATGTGATTTATATATCGATTAAACAACTTCATTTAATATCTAATGTATTTTAAAATAAAATCTAATAATATTATTAATAGTTAAATTATATCAATAAATTAATTAATGAAAATATAATTAATGATTGAAATTTCTTTTGTTAAAATATGTTATTTTCTTGGGAATGTACTATGAATGACAATAATATCCATGTAGAGTATTCTATATGATGATCTTTTAAGCACAAGAAGATCAAAGCACAAGAAGATCAAAGTGAAAAAGTACAAAAATAATAGTTGGAGTTACCAGAAATTTGGGTATAGACCAGATTCAATGGGAGGTCTTTTCAATGTCTCCAAGAGACAATTAAAAAACCTCCACTTCTAAAAAAGACAACATTGATAAATAGAAGAAACCTTATTAAAAGTAATTACGTATACATGCTATCTCCCTTTCCATTACTGAAATTGTCTGTTTGAAAATTCTTGAAACTCAATCGTTGGCCTTGAAGGGCCAAGCTTTTTGTCTTTCATGCAGATACGGCGCGCGTAACTTGAATTGTAATAGTGATGCATGATAAGTTAGTTCCACTAATAATAAAATACCACTTCTTATTATACTTATATCATTGTCGTTCTCATCACTTTACTTTTTCATCAGACATTCTTTTCCATCGAATATCAATGTCAACAAGGTTTCATGACGTTAAAGTTTTGCCTCTTATAATTATAGATCTACATTACATCAGCAACGATCTCCTTAATATTTCAGCAAAAACAGTGGAAGAGCTTTCAACTTAGCTTGTAGGATATCAAACTATTCAAGAAAAAAACAAGACATTTATCTATGAAGAATTAAGTATTCAATATATTTTTATTAATAATATGGACCTAAAGATCAAAGGTAGGGTTCCAAATGCTCCAAGAGTACCTAAAAACCAAATCAACCACATCAATATGAACCTAATCTAGCATAGAACTACATGGAAGAAGAGGAAGACACATGTATGGGGTTCCAAGTTCCCAAAACAACAACCTCGTACAAATCCTAGGAGGAAAAATAGAGCACAGAGAACTTACCTAAAATGAGATTCCAATCGGTCCAAAAGAATCTACTCTTCGAGAGCTTCACAAAGGTATGCTTGAATCTAGAAAGAGATGAAGGATGAGTGAGAAAAGTTAGAGAGAAGGTAGAGAGTTTTGAGAGAAAAGAATTTTGGAGAGATAGTAAATTTTGAAATAATGAAGGTTGAAAGGTTAAGTTTTTTTATTTATAAATCTTTTTAAAACTTTACCAAACACTTTCACCATTCATTACTTAAGTCACTATCTCACTAAAACTAACTCACACTAGATTCTTACATTACTTAATAAATCGTACTCGCAACACAATATTAAAAGAAAAATTTCCTTCAAAATTTTGTATGAAATTTTGAGTGTTTATATTATGCTCACAATCAACATCATGGAGCATATAAGTTTGTTACCAGAAGTAGGAAATGTATTTTTGTGGGTTATCCCTATGGTAAGAAAGGTTGAAAATTATATGATGTTGAGTCAAAATCATTTTTTGTCTCAGATAATATTATGTTTTATAAAGACCAATTTTCATTTGCATCAAATTTATCTCTTAAGTAGGATTCCAATGTTTCAAATTATTCCCTTACTACACATGCTTCATTGATGACAATGTCCCTCTTATATCTCAATTACACTTCAACGAAAATATTTCATCAAACGCTGAAGTTATCCTAACATCAGATAGTCTCTCATATATTCCTATCCTAGATAGAGTCCCAAACACTACTGATATCACACTTAATTAGATCAGAGAGTGCTATAGATAAGGAGGATGCACCAAAGCCCATGCACATAGAAGTTTTGAGTTGTGGTTTTCGTACAAAGATCCCTACAATTATATTATGTGACTATGTGACCAATACCATGCAAGATTAATCTCTCTCTCAATTCATCCACTCCATCCAACTCAAGTATGCCATATCCTATAGCTAATTATATCAGTTGTACTAAATTTTCTTCCTATCTTAGGTGGTTTTTAACAACCATTACTGTAGAAACTGAACCATAAATTTTTTTGATATCGTCTAACATAAACATTGGCGGCAGGTGATGCAACAAGAAATTCAAACCCTTGAAAATAATGAGACCTGGTCTGTAGTATCTCTGTCTCCTAGGAAAAAGGCTATCGAATGTAAATGTGTTTATCAGGTCAAATATCATGCAGATGAATCTATTGAAAGTTTAGAGCCCACCTTGTTATTTTGGGGAATAAGAAGGTTGAAGGATTAGATTTTCATGAAACGTTTGCAATAGTTGAAAAGATGGTGGTCACAGTTCGTACTTTTCTTGTAGTTGTAGTTGCTAAGAATTGGACACTCCACCAAATAGACGTTCACAATGTTTTCTTATATGGTGAACTTGATGAGGAAGTATATATGAAGCTGCCTCCTAGTTCCAAATCTCATGATACTACTCAAGTTTGGAGGTTATATAAATTTCTATATAGTTTGAAACAAGTTCCCCATTGCTAGTTTGATAAGTTAAAGAGTGCATTACTAAAATATAGATTCATACTGTCCTACTTAGACTACTCTACTCCATCATAATGAGTTTCACCTTAATGTATTAGTTTATGTTGATGATCTGGTAATCTCCGAAAATAATGAAGAAATTATTTATTCTTTCAAATCTTACTTGAGTAATTTCTTTCACATGAAATATCTTGGACCCTTAAAATATTTTTTAGGTATCGAACTGGCTACAAGTCCCATCGGTATTTTCCTATACCAAAAAAATATGCTTTTGACATCATTACCAAAACTAGTCGCTTGGGTGTCAAGCCTACTGATTCTCCCCTTCATCAAAATCATCATCTTCCTCTTACCATAGGGAGTCTTCTATCTAATCTAGCCAAATATTAGAGACTAGTTGGTCATTTGATTTGCCTTTCAGTTAATTGACCTGATATTTCTTATAGTATTCATATGTTCATTCAATTCATGCAAGCTCCTTTTCAAGAACATTGGGATGTTGCTCTTCGCGTGGTTCATTATTTTAATGGTACTCTTGGACAAGGATCATGTTACGTGCAGATTGTGATCTTCAATTCTATGGTTGGTGTGATGCAGATTGGGCTACTTGTCCTTTAAGAAGACGTTCTCCTACAGAGTGGATTATTTTTCTTGAAAATTCAACTATTTCTTAAAAAACTAAAAAGCAATATATTGTATCTCGCTCCTCTGCTGAAGCGGAATATCACTTGATGGCTAACACCACATATGAACTTACGTGGTTAAAAAGTCTTTTACATTTCTTAGGTATTTGTCACCTACGTCCTATGATGCTTTATTGTGATAATCAAGCAGCACTGCATATTGCTGCCAACCCCGTCTTTCATGAATGTACCAAACATATAGATATTGATTGTCATTTTATACAAGATGCAATTTTGAATGATACCATTGTAACTAGTTATGTTACTACTTTAGTCAACTTATTGATATTTTCTCTAAAGTATTCATAAAAAGCAGTTCGATTTCTTTCTTTCTAAGTTGCGTATTCAAAATTTGCATGCACCAACCTAAGGAAGGGTGTTGGGCTGCAAATTAATATTTTGAGAAAAATATAAAATTGGGTAAGAATGATGTATATATATATATATATATATTATAATTATGTATATAATATTCTTTAACATATTTATAAAAAAAATAATAAAAATAATAAATTATAAAATTAATCCACGTCTAAAAAGGATGAATAAAATAAAATAGTATTTTACTGTATTATTTTTTTTGAGTGAGATTTACCTCTTATAAATTTCTGAAAGCTCCATGTTCACCATTTTGACATACCCATCTTCATCCTATGTTACACTGGATTGGTAATGTAAAAAAGAACAAGTTTCAAATAATTTTGATTTTTTATTCTAACTTTTTTCTTTTACGTAAGTATAATTCAATTATACATGGTTTTCTTTTTTATTCTTCTTTTTTATTCAACCCACCATTTCACAAGTAATTATCCCAGTCTTTGTCTTCTATTCTTACTTTATTGTGATTTATGTTTCCAATAATATTGTCTCTTTGTGCACTCTACTAAAATTTTATATATCTTATTTTACAATAACAAGTAATAAAGTATATCGTGATTTGTCATCTTAATAAACATTAGGTTTCAAGTAATATGATTTTTTTCTCATATTTGTTTTTATTTACACAATTTAATTATATATTATTATTTTCTCCCCTTTTCCTCTTTATTATTTTTTATTATAAATTTCTTTCAAAGAATATTTTGTTCTCATTCTAATGTATAAAATAGTAGCAAGAAATAAAAATAATTTGATTTGTCACCTAACTAAAGATAAATTTAAGGTCAATTGACTTTTCTTTTTCTCACATATTTCTTTATCCATATACAATTTATCTACACATTTTATGTACATATGGAATTATTTTAATTAATTCATTATTGAATTATATTAATTAATAATGAATTGCTTTCGACTTTTATTGAGACAGCAAAAGTCTACACTTACATTGGTTTTGATTAATGTAATAAAATTATGCACCATTGAATGTCTCTATTTTTTTAATCTTTTATTTTTCTTTGTATTGTATTTGTCACCTTAAAAAAAAATTCATGTAATTTTATTTTTCTTATTTTCACGTATTTGCTTGTGTATTATGTAATCAAATTATACATTATTTTTTGTTTTTTCATTTAACCTAATTTTTATAGATAATTATTACATTCTGTTTATTTTATTCTTACTTATGGATTATTGATTTTTTTAATAATATTATCTTTTTTATTTCTATTAAGGTTGTTTTAATTTTTTAAGTGCATTTTTCTTCATTTCTATTTATTTGTAATTTCAATTGAAGATAATAATAAACTTGTTAGTGTGAAGAAGTTTCAATCTACGGATATAATAGAGAGGTACATACTTTTCATCCATGTTTTTTCTCTTATCATTTTTCTAAACCAATTTTTTTCTTATTCATTCTTATATATCTTATCTTATCGTATAAAAAAAATAAGAATTTATGATTTTCCATAAACAAATTATTTTAATAATAATAATAATATATAAAATTTAAATAAAATGATAAAGAATACATGAATAATCATCAATTAAGTTGAAATTGTATATTTTATAGGTTAAACATAAGATTGTTGAAAACTGAAATGATCTAAAAATAATTAAAAATCAATATAAAAAATTAAAAAATTATTAAAATCAATTTTTTTTTTAAAAAATTAATATATATTTTTTAAATCATATTATTTAATTAAAATTATGAATTTTAAATAAAAAATTAAATTAAATAGAAATAAATCATTTATTATATTTAAATATAAAATTATATATTTAAAATTAAATAATATATATATATATATATAGTTGAAATATATTATATTTATAATATATTTATATTTATAATAGTAAATTTATAAAATAATTTTTAAATATAATATTACATAATTTATTTATAAATAAAAGTAATTAAAATTATAAATAAAATAACAATTATAAAAATAAAAGTGATAAGATATTTTATATTTAATATTTTTAATTATAAAATATGTAATAATTTTTTTGAAATATTTTATAATTATTTTAAAAAAATTATAATAAAAAAAACTATAAAACCAATTTAAATCAAACAGCGAAATATTAATTTGTAAAAAAAGAAATATTTATTTTACATTTATAATAAAATAAAAATCTATTTATATATTATTAATAATTTTAAAATATTATAAAATATGAATTGTTGATATATATATATATTTAATTTATTTAAATAAGATTTATTACTTAAAAATAAAAAAATATTTATAAAATTTATAATAAATTGAAAGTTACATATTATTCATCAGTACAATGTTATGCTTTCACCGTGTCAAGATACGATTATCGTAATATCAATAAAACTAGAAACACAAAATAGTAAGAATAAACTAATATAAACAAAACCAATCAAAATATATATAATTCATAATTTCGTCTTCACAATCATTTAACTAAACATATTTAGGCATTCAAGTAATCATAGTCGTACTCAATCACATGTATTCATCACACCCACTCATTCACATGTACCTAATATTCTAGATAAACTCTTCCGAACAATTATATGAAATTTTTGACCTTTGAGACTAGCACCTGAACATTTTTCTTTGGTTACCGAGACACAAACAAACCCTAAGAGTCTTTTTTACATCTGAATTTTCTTGCCTGTTCCTTTTTTTGGTGTTGACATGTTAGGGTTATCCCACACAACCTATCGAAGAACTTATGGCTCAATCGACCTAGTGATAAGTGCAATAAAAATCGTCATCGATTTCTCATCACATGATATTATTGTCTATATAACTAGAATACCATTGAAGTCTAGATACCCCATCTAATATCTCTAGATTTTCATATATACATTAAAGTTATACCAAATAGTACATCATGGTAACTATCACAATTCACAAATTTAATTCACATCATTATCACCAATCTCATTTTATAATCCATCACAAATCATAATGCATAAATCTCAACAATTTAGTATAATCAGTTTCACATTATATTTCACAAATTTCACAATTATATGGAATCAAATATTCAATACTCAATAATATTCACATCTTCATCCATTATATTGTACAAGTATTTAACCTCAATAATGTAGTACAATCTCATTTTTCATAACATGAAATACCAAATCTCACAACACGTAATCAACAATTCTATATAACATTTATCTCATCATTTTTTATCATAATCCACATATATAGACTCTTTTAGTTTAATTTAGAACTTAAATAATTTCACAAAAATAGTATATTTCCGCTCATTTTGATAATATAACCTTTAATCACAAAAAAATTTATATCTTAAGTTATACACATTTTTGCGTAAAACAAAGACCATTGGTTAGTTAACATCTAGAGTAAAACTTTGATAAAGGTCATTTTTCTAAATTCATAACAAAAGCATTTAAAAAATTATTCGTAATTTCAAAGATAATTAATTTCGTGACAACTTGATTTTTAATTACAAAAGAAAATTCATATCTTGAGTTATAAATATTATTTTTACATGAAACCAAAGCCATTAGTTAGATAACATCAATGTCTACAACTTTTATGAAGATCACTTTTTAAAATTCGAAATAAAAATATGTCAAAATGGGATCGCAATGTTGGAGCGAAATAATTTCTCACTTCATCTAATATAATTCTCACAATTAATTCATTAATTCATTCAATTCGTACTTTGATATATAATAATTATTTTATCAAACAAAATAAAAATACTTAATTAATTTCCTTTATCTCTAATCAATTTTTTCCTAAATTGAGATGGATGAAAGATGTTTTATCTTTTTATAAAAGATTTGAATACAAAATTATTTATATTACTAAGGATCTAAAACAAACTATTCTTTAATCTTGATAATTATTTTAAACATTTGGATAACAATGTTCTAAAAATTAAGAAAACTTAAAACTTACTTAAAACGAAATTCATTCATATAGGATTAATCTACTCTTCCCACTTTTTTTCTGGTGTTCTCGAATCTTTAAAGAGATAAGAATTGAATGAAAACTCTTAGAGAAAATTGAGAGAAATTTAGAGAAAGATTAAAAAGAAGGAAGAACAAAGTTTTTTTAAAATAAAAATAAAATTGAAAGAATTAGAAAAAATTAAACTACTTATAATCTCTCCCTTTCATAAATAAATTTAAAATTTATCTATTAGTTTATTTTTATAAATTTAGTTTACAATTTATATTAAATTAAAATTAAAGTAAATCAAATCGTATTTAATTTTATATTTTGATCTAAATATATATTTAATAAAAAATATTGAATCAAAAGATTCTTTAAACATGTTTATAATTTATAATTCATATTTATTTACTTAAAAAAAAAGTTATGTTATTATATATATATATATATATATTTAAATACTAGCCATTTTTAATAGAATCAATATTTCTATTTTAACAAAAACTAATTGTGAATACCAATTTCACTTAAAAATACCAAATTATTAATTTATACTTTTAATTTTTTTTATTCGTTACACATAATAAATTACAATTATTTACACAATAGATTTCAAATATTTAATTTACTTTTAATATTCAACTTCATAACTTAATAGAAGATATTGTTATTATATATATTATTGTATAAAAATTATTTAAAAACAACCCGTCCAAGAAACATACTAGTTGTTGAACTGCAACTAGATGCAGTTTAGTCTATATAATTGAATGTAATTAATGAGAACATGCGAGAACTAATTAAAACAAATAGAATATTTCTTAACATTTTCTTTAGTTCATTAACATTCATAATCTAATTCATAACTATTGTATTATTTTGAAAGATTGTAGATATATAACATTTCATCATCAAATTAATATATATAAATTAAGTATAAACTTCATTTCATAAATTAATTTTAAAAAATTGAGTTAAGTTCAAAACTTATTTTTATTATGGTTTGAGAGTCAATTCTTATAAGTTTGTTAAAGTTATTATGTCACTTTTTATCCACAAAATGTCTTATTTTACAAATATTTATTTCTACAACATTCTTATCCTACAAATGTCTAATTCTACGATGGTCTTATCTCACAAATGTCTAGTCTTATAAAAGTCTTGTTCTACAAATATTTAGTCTTATATTTAAATTAAGGAAATTTCAACATAAAAAAATATTAGAAATTTCACATTATCTAATAAAATGATTAAGTTAATATATATAAAATAGATACAAATCTCATTTTATAAATAAATTTTACAAGATTAAATTAGATTTAAAATTTCTTTCTATTAAATATTTTATCAGTTTATTACCGTATTTTTCTTTCAAAACAATAAAGATGATGCAAAAGCAAGACTCGTTAAACCAGACAGATCTGCTAAAAAACCACGCGAATTGTGACCTAGGATCAACTTTTGGCTCATTGTTTGCATATCAAGAACAGTGTTGGTAAGTTCAAAAAGAAGTAATATTGGTAACTTCTAACCCTAGAGAACTGAGACGGTCACTTCATATGACTCAAAAACCTAATATGAAACTAGATGCGTGTCGTTTTTTATTAGGGAAATCATATACAATTTCCATAAACCAATCTAAATACGACACCAAAGTGCTAAAACACAACAATCAAAGCATCTTTTCTCCCGCACGTGAAAAACAAGATGCTTTCACATAAACATCTTTGCGGTTCTTTAAGTTTGTCACTAATTCACTGTAAAACATGTACTGACCAACAGAATGCACATATCTTTACCAATATCTAGACATTCAAGACTCTTATCTTTTCATTTTTTTAATCTTGGTGATTAATCCCTACAAACAACCAATTTTGTGGTCCATAGTGAAATAATAAATAACAAACTTCTACATATATATATATATTTTTTAATTTAGCTTATAAATATATATATTTTAAAAAAATATTTAAACTGTTGTTTTAAATAATAAACAAACTATTTCCATGCATCCAGATTTTAATTTTAACATAAATAAAAATTAAACTTTTACACAAAAAATATAATATTTTTTTTTAAAGTAACACAACTAAGAATATTTTTAATCTCCAAGCCATTCTCAGAACAAGATGGCAAGTAAATTATTAAAAATCTCACCTAACCTAACTAAATTAATATATATAAAGTGATAAAAACTTCACTTTATAAGTTAGTTTTATAAAATTGAGTCAGACTTAAAACTCATTTCTGTTATGATATCAGAGCCTATCCTATTAAGGTTGATGGACCTATCACACCACCCCTCATCAACACATCTCGACGTGTAGTCTAGTTCCACATTCTAGTTAATAAAATCTCGACGTGTAGGAGGTGTGTTGGAGATCCTACATTACCTAAAATGGTGCAAATCTCGACATGTAAGGGATATATTGGAGATCTCACATCGCCTAAAATGATATACATCTCACTTCATAAACTAATTTTATAAGATTGAGTTAGACTTAAAGTTTATTTCTATTATAAATTTTGGATTAATACATAGGTATATCAATTAAACTTTTACCTTAACTTAGAGTTAATGTGTAGTTCTAAGTCTGTTATAAACCTTGGATTAATATATAGGTATATTAATTAATCTTTTACCTGGGTAAAAAAAAAGATAATGATTTGGTTGTCTAACGTGAGGCCATGAAGTTTTTGGAAGAACATGTGAGGTTCACTGAATGAAGATGCGATTTTTTTTTATATACTTTGAATTACACAAAAGTATTAATTATTACTACATTTGTAGCTCCAATTGTGAAGCAAAAGGAACACATAATTAATGTTTGATTTTCTCCATTTTGAAGCATTCCATGAGGAATTTTAGCATCCCCAAAAGCGTTGGTTTAGGTAAATGACCAGTGCTTCTCCATAAAAGTATCCACTCTTGGCCAGAAAGCATCACTAGTGTTTGAAAAATTGTTGAAAACCAATTAGAAGAAGAAGTAGTGGGGTCATAAACTACTGAAAAAAAGTGTTAGCTGATTAGCAAATTAAAGCTCTTTTTTTAAATTTCTGTGGGTTATCTTAATTGGGCATTAGGTTATATATTCTGCAGTAATCAACTTTAAAGCTTTATCCTTTTCTCTTCCACCCATCATGCCAGTGCTATTAATAAAAATTAACAACCACCCTTGCTTTGACACAATGCAATCCTATAAACTTTTGAATTGAAACCCCAAATATAGAAGGGAGAAAGATTTGAAAGGAAAATTTACCACATCATCACAGAAAGCAGATCATAATCAGAGATATTACATATTATAAAAAAAGTTTAGATAAGTTTTTGTTACTTCTAAAAATTTATTTGTATGGAAATTATACTTTAAAAAAATATTGTTTTATCTTCAATATTTAATAAATATACTAATTTTAGTTTAGTAATGATAATAACTATTAATTTTGAATTAACAATGTTAATATATAATAGTATATAACACCATCAAAATTAATATGTCAAAAATATTAATTTGGAAATAATATATTAATTATCAGGAATAAATTAACATATTTATTAACTATTAAAATAAACAAAATATTTAAAATAATTAAAAGTACCAATTTAATATGGGTCAATTTAATCAAATGTTAAGCAAGAATATCGTATTCAACATCAAGAGACAATGCTTTATATGTAGGTAAGCATATGTAAATTTCTGTACTGTATACACTATGTATATAAATTTCTGTATGCACTATATGCATAAATTTCTTTACTGTGTAATTTTCTAATTTCAATATTTAAGAAATTACACTACAAGAATCTCAGATAATAGGATTCTCATATCTATTATATATCCTCTCTAAATACTTATAGAATAATTAGGAGACTTTATTAGATTCATAAGGCACTTTAGAAAATTTCAAATGAGTTTCTTCAAAGATATTTTGTTCTCTTACTTCCTTTTCTTGTTTTCCATGAATCCTGATGGAATTTTATGTCTTTGTTTTTTATATGCTCTTTTGATTTCTTAATTGATTACTTAAAATCACTTCTTTCTTAAAATCTCTCTTTCAAATAATATGTTTCTCGAATAATAAAATTATCCTCAATGTGAGAATTAAAAGATTTATTTGAACAAATTAAAAATAATCTCTAACAAATACAATATAACTTTAAACCATTTCATTAAGCATGATTCATTAAAGTCACTCTATAATAATATGAATCAATATTAAATTAATATAATTAACATTCTTCTATTTAGTTTATGTGATAACTAATTAAAGGATAAAAATATACTATACATTAAAATTATCAATTCATTATTTTTATTGAATCAAAATATTGGATGATGGACTTTTTAAATCATAAAAAAGCTTTACTCTTTTAAGGATTTAGTAAAAAAAATAGTGAAGTAAGAAAAAAATTATCTGTTTATCAATCTAATTTTCAGTAACGAAAGGAATAATTATCTAATCAACTATTTAATTTTTAGCACTTTTGCTCAATTTTCTAATTTTTTGTACTTCTGATATCAATTTTTATTAATATATTTATCTTTGCTGATAAAAAAAAATAAGAAGGAAATTAATTTGAATAAAGAATGAAAGTTATTTAGTTAAGTTTTAAAAAACATATAAATAGAAAACTAAACATTTCATTTTTTATTATTTTAGTTTTACTATTTCTCTAAAACTTCTTTTTTTAAATTTTTTTTACTTCTCTCTAAGATCTTTTGACCCTTTTTTCATCCTTTTCAAGATCCAAGCATACCATTAGAAAACTCTTGAGAAGTAGAGCACTTTGAACCGATTGAAATCTTCATTTGGATAAGTTCCATACCCTATTTTGTTAGAAGGAGGTTGGGTGGGTATCTATTTGGGATTCTAGACCCCTTGCATATGTCTCCTTTTGCTTCAATGTGACTCTATGTTAGTTTAGGTATATAGTAATGTGTTTGATTTGATGATCAAACACTCATAGAAAAAATTAGAGTACTTGGAACTTTACTCAGTGAAAATAGCAGTAAGCTGTTTGGGAACCTACATTTAGATAAGGGAAGCTAGTTCTGAAAATTTTTTCTTCATTTACCCTAGTAAAGGAAAGCATTGTATTGTAAGAATGGTGGTGTATCCATGTTTAATTTTGGGCAAAACTAAGAAATAGGGAAGATTTAAAATTTGGGGATTTTGGATGAGAATTGTATACTGAATGAGTTGTTGAAGAATCATTGTGATTTGGAAATTGTAAATGTTGAAAGTGTTTGCTTTGTTTCTTGGACATGTGTGCATTGTAGATTAGTATAATCTGAGTTGAATGTAGTATTGACATGTGGATTGAATAGATGTTTGATTGATTTGGTTATATTGTGAATATGAGTGAAATTGTGTAGAGAAATTTCCTTGAGTTACTTGACCCATCATTTGTTAGAAAATGTATGATATAAACCACTTTGGAGAGCCTTTGGATGTGTAGAGGATTGGGTTAAGTGAATTAAGGTTCTTTATTTTGCAGAACTTTTTATCTGCATAATATTTGCTAAGCGCAACTAATCCTGTTGAGCGGATTTGGTTCCAGTGGATGGGGTGCTCTTGGGTTACAATTCGCTGAGCGGATGGGTCAATTCTACTGAGCAGATTGTCTCTCGCTAAGCGGATCAGTTTCAGTTTTGGGACTACTCTCTAGACTTCATCCATTGAGCAGAATTGGAATTTGTTGAGCAAATTTGCCTATTCCAAGAAGAAGATTTTGAGATTGAATTTCAAGTATGATAAGGTGGATAATGAATAGAAATATGTGATTGAGAATGAGGAACATGAAGTGGTATTGAGACTAGTGTGACTCCTTTGACAAGAGGGTTTATATATTGAATTAATAATATTGAATGTGGTAGCTTAGTGTGTAGGGATTAAGGGATATGATATGGGGTATCCAGACCTCAATGTTGATCTAAGTCATATAGACTAGGATCGCATGTGGTGAGAGGTCAATGGAGGTTCCGCCAATTACTTCGAAAAGACAATTGGATTAGACTACCCTAATATGGAGTTAGCTAGTTATGAGTAGCGAAAGGATGACCCTAAGGTAAAATAAACTCAGTAAGTCGGCCATAATGAAGGTCCGAGGTCCTTTAAAATGCATCAAGTGTTAGCCTTAGAAGTCTAAAATCCATACAGTCACTACTAGAAAAAACACATTTTACATCGGTTATTAGGTAAACCGATGTAAATATGAAAACAGTGGCATTTTTGTAAATAAAAGAAAAGCTGATCGCATATTTACATCGGTTCATTTAGGACCGATGTAATATTTACATCGGTTCTTCAATGAACCGATGTAAATATTCACATATTTACATCGATTCTTCAACGAACCGATGTAAATATGCACGTTTATCCAGTAAAACCAACTCAAAACGCAACTTGCAAATGCTTCCTTATGAAAATCAACGACTAATCCCGCAGCAAGAGGAGGGCTCTACTGTTCCTCCCAAGGGTGCTGCTCCTGCTCTGCGGGGCCGATGATCCTAATCGAAACCTCGTCGTCATTGTTAACGGCGTCGGGGGCGGGTTGATTGTGGTGGCTGGGCGAGCGCGACGGAAGAATGCCGAAATATTCCAAGAGCGCCGATAACGGAGCCTGAATGATATTAGACGGTGACAAAATCCCGGAAATCCTTCTGGAGTTGGGGGAAGAAGAGGAAGGTCGGAAAACGTCAGCGTTGTTGGGTTCCATAACCCTAACTGCGAATCATGAAAGAGGGGCTAGGGTTTGGGGTTATGGGAGAGGAAGATTAGGGATTGTTGAGGCTTGTGTTATGGTAGGAAAGTGAGGAGTGATGAGAGTGAAGGCGGTGGTTGAAGGAAGCGAGGGTGGGCGGTGGGTGGTGGATGGTGGTTGAAGCGCCACAAAGAGAGAGAGAATGATGAAAGAGAGAGAAAGAGAGAGACAAAGATTTACATCAGTTGTTTCATAACCGATGTAAATTTGTTTTTAAATTTACATCGGCCTTATTTACATCGGTTACATAACCGATGTAAATAACCTAAAATAACCGATGTAAATCTTCATTTTTCTAGTAGTGAGTCCTCTAGAAGTCATCAGCCTTGTTTGTACGTGTAGAATTACAATGTGTAAAGTCTTGGGTAGACTCTTATACTTAGGAATATGTTTGTCTGGAATAACATGAATGATTTTCACTACAAAAAAAAAACATATTTCTCATGGAACAAGTTTGTGGATAATACTTAAAATCAATGGGAAATACAATTTTTCGCATAAATTTACTACAAACTTTCCACCACCACAAATTTGTAAGTAAAAGGCTAGTAGGAAATTATTTTCCACAAAAAATTTATGGGAAATTTCCCACAAACAAATTCATGGGAAATTTCCCACAAATAAATCAATGGGAATGTTTTTCATAAACAAATTTATGAAAAATTTCCCACAAACAAATTTATAAAAAAATTTCAAAAAAATAAATTTGTGGGAAATATTCCATAGCTAAATAAGCTTATTCTTGTAGTGTTTTAATTATGTGTATCTTTTATATATCACTAACTTACCCTGTTCTTGTTATGTTATGTGTGTTTCACTGTTATGATCGTATATTTTGTCGAGTTTGGAGAAGATTTATCCTCAATGAAGAAGTAGAAAGTAAAACTTTATGGGGAATGATGTAATTATGTAGCGTAGTGAGATGTGAATTTTATTTTAACTCCTTTAGAGTATCATCTTGATTTTAAAACTAGAATAATATAACTATGGATTACATTTTGGGTATGTTACAATTTCTTCCTTATATTATGAATCATCCAACCCAACTTAACTTTAATCATATTATAATATGTCCTTAATGTCCTCTCAAAGAAACACTATATTATCTCACTAAAATAATAATATATATAATATAATGTTAGTGACTTACAATATAAGCATAATAGCTTAAATGTTTGTATACATCACATTATATTAACAAAAACTTATCCATAATACTCATTCTTTTAACATGGTCAATGAATGTCTTAGGTGGTAAAACTTTACTCAACAAATTTGCTATTATTATATTTTATCAATATGCTCAAGTGACATTTTATGTTTCTATACTTCCTTTTAGTCTAAAAAATATTTCAAATACACGTGTTTTTTTTCCTTTTGAGTATTTATCATTATTAGAGAAGAAGGAAATTATAAAATTATCATAATAAATTCTCGATAGTTTGGCTATGTTGTCAAAAATACCTTTTTCATTTTGTTTGTTCTTGAAGACCCATTTTATGCCTACTTTAGTCTTGTCCTTTGGAACATCATTCTTTTGAAACTAGTCTAGTTATTCTTGCATGGCCTTTTATCCAATTTCTATCTTCTAGTGTTTTGTTAACGTGCTTAGGTTTTATATCTAATATGAAGGTGGATTGACCTTGATGGTACCATATTTTTTATAACGTGGGCATGCCATTTAGTAGGTTTTTAACTTCTATTAGAACATCCATTGATTTTGTTTTACAGTTCTTGTTTATTTAAATTTGTCTTCTTTTTAACATTTATTTTATTATCTATTCTCAAATCTTCAAAAGAATCATCTTAATTTGATAATTTCTTATCAAACTTATAGTCATTGATTCTCACTAGAAAGACCTTTTCTCCAATAGTTAATTTCTTATCAAACTTATAGTCATTGATTCTCGCTGGAAAGACCTTTTCTACACTAGTTGTTATAGAGTTAAAGATTCTATAAGTATTGGATATTTTTTAGTATCCAAGTAAAATTCCTTCATCATTCTTTGACTCAAATTTTTCTAAAGTTTTATTTGATTTTTATAATAAGGCATTGATAGTTAAAAGGATGATAATATGATATGTTGGATTTGCTACTTTTTGCAAATTCATAAGGAGTCTTTTGTAACAAGGGTCTTATGTAAATTATGTATTGTAAATAGTAGTGTTTAGGTGTGATGTTGGAATTCAACATTTTTCTTGTCATTTCTTGTACAATCTATTTTTTTCTTTTCAAAACACAATTCTATTAAGGTGTTAATAGAGTTGAAAAATTATGGTGAATATCATAGTTTTCACAAGACAATTCAAAAATTTTATTTTCAAATTTACCCTTATGATCACTTTTGATTACAATAATAGATATGTCTTTTTTGTTTTGAACTCTTTTACAAAATTTATAGAAAACTTCAATAGAATCATCCTTGTGGTTTAGAAATTTTACCCATGTCCATCTAATATAGTCATCTACTATGATTAGATTGTACCTTTTTTCACTAACAAACTTAATTCTTGTTGGACCAAATATATTTAAGTGTAATAATTCAAGAGGTCTCTCTATGAAAACTTCATTTATACTTTTGAAAGATATTTTCATTTGTTTGTTCTTTAGACATGTATCATATAACTAGCAAACCTTTTACGAGGTTGTATTTTTACAATTTTGAAATAAATATCACACTTGCATGTCCACACTTTTTATGCCAAACCTAATTATCTTCTTTGAACATTACGAGGCCTGCAACCTTTTGTCTAATTCAATCTTATACAAATTTCCTAGTTTATTAATAGAAAATAGTATAAGATCATCATACTTTTTTACCATAAATTCTTCTTTGTTAAAGATAACATTATATCTACTATCACACAATTGAATTATGCTAAGTAGATTATGTTTAAGGCCATTAAATAAGTAAAACATTATCAATAGTAGGTAAAGAATATGTACATATATATTTGACTCTAATAATATTTCCTTTCTGATTGCCTCCAAATGTTACTGTCTCTCTTCTTTTATTTTTCAAGTCTTGAAACATAAAACTTTTTCTTATCATGTGTTGGAAACAACATGTATTATGTTTTCTTTAGGTACCTAGATTGACTTGGGTCCTTTCTTGTTAGTTTTTATATGTCTAAATGTTTCTCTTTTTGGTTCACTACTAGGTAATGCATGATGAAATTGTGTACGCTTTTGAATATGAGGCTTCTTTCTCGAATATCTTAATCTTATCTTTTCATGGAGTTTCTTTAATATTCTTATTTGAAGATCAAGTCTTTTTTTCCCAATCTCTATTTGGATATGACCTTTGAAAGTCTCTTATTTCCAATTAGTAGGTCACCTACTAATTGACTATGATTTAAAAAGGATAAACTTTTGATTTTCAAAAGCAATGATTTATTCTCTTTTTCTTTATTTTCAAAATTTGTACTTAGAATATAATGATTCTATTTCAAATTCTTGTTTTTTTTTACAAATTCTTGGTTGTACCTTAACTTTTGATTTTCAACATAAGACTGTTTATAGAACTATATTGGGTTTTAAAAATATTAAGTTCTTTGGTCAAAACTTTTAAATTCTTTTTGAAAGTTCTATATACTTTTTAAAGTAGAGATGAGTGTGAAAAAAATTCATTATATACTTGTATGACAAAATGTATATTAGTAAAATCTACCTTTTCATTTGAATCATCAAAAGACTTCAAATGCAATGTTTACCATAAAACAAAGTTGTCCTTCTTCCTCCTCTTCTTCTCTTGACTTGGATAGATCAAGATCTTCCCATGTAAACATGACTCTTCTTTATATCATTTTTAGGATATCTCTTCTATCGGTCTTTTTCTTGTTCTGGAGATTATAACCTAAAGTAGCTAGGTTTCTTGCATTCATAACATAAATTGACTTTCATACTTCTTTTCCATATGATCCATGGATTAATATTGTTACATTTTCTTCCCTCTTAATTCCTTTCTTTTTCACATGTTATGAATTTTTTTAGATATAACTCATCTTTATCGTTTGATTTGTCCTTTGTCTTTCGGAAGAGGATTCTTGTCACTATCATTCAAAATGTAATTCTTATTTTCCACCACATCCAGCACTTTAATGTGATAAGATTCAAAAAATGCAATCATTCTCTGTTTCCAATACTCAAAATTCACTCCTTTGAAAAAAAGGAGGTATGTTCACATATTGTCTTGAGTTTTCCATTGTTTGTAGGATCTCTCCTCTTGTTATGCAATGAACTAGCCCTAGTACCAATTGAAGAAACATGTTGACTCTAAAAGAAGGGTTGGCTAGATTCTAAAATAATTTCTTTTGGATACTAAGTAGGTGTGCTAAAGCATGAGAGATATTGTAACTAAATAAGATAGAAGGTCAAATAGAACTTGAGTTATGATAGTTCTCCCCCAAACTCTTGGACTAGGTCTAGTTCTCTTTTAAGAAACTCTTAAAGAGTTTTACTATAATCAACCTAATTACAATTAAGTATTTCCATTGTCACTATTGACTATAATGAGTACACCATGCGACTCCTATCTACAATAAGTACACCATTCCACTTCTAGCTACAACAATGAAGCTACTCTTGGTCATCCCTTCTTAATCTCCCCGTAAGACTAAGATCTATGGGTATTCTTAATTGTCACTCATGGCTATAAGGAAAAGAGTGTTTAAGGAAAGGTTACAAGAAAACTCTCACAAAAAAGGTATACAGTAAGATGCTCTTTATTTAGATTGTCACTTCATTAGTGAAAGATATAACAGTGACTTTCTCTTTATTACTAAACTTTCTAATGAATATGACTTCAGTGAGAAGCTTGTAAGTTGTGTGTTGTAGTTGTATTTTGTGTTCACCATCATCTATTTTTATAATTTTTCAAAATATGTCAGTTGTAGAAAAGTATTCATCTACGATATTCTTTAAATATTATAATCATAATCTTCTAATATCGTGATTGGTAAGATTATTGTAATATGCTTGTATTTGTTCTCTATAATTCTTCTCTGAAAATACTTAATATGATGATACTTGTTAAAAAATAAATGTAGTGCAAATACAAAACATATATTCTTGGTAAAAAATAGAATATTTTCTTTTATATAGGAGATAATATATTTTATCAAACTTTTCTTAAAATATGATTTCAATAAGTTGACTGAATAATGCAGTATTATAACAAGCATCCGTATCCACAAGAACTTGTGTAATATTTAACCAAATTTATAATCACTCTCAAAATTTAATCTTTTTGTAGTTTGATAAAGAAAATCAAAGAATAATAAAAGAAAGTTAAAAAATAATGAAAAGAGTATTGAAATTGAATTTCATCTACCATTCTCTCTACACTTCTCTAATTATTCATATATTAATCAATTTATCAATATTATTGAAGTCCCTTAATTATCTCTCTAAAAATTGTCTTGTCATAGAGTTTTTAAGAATATTTATTATCATAACGATTTCTCAAATTATCATAATGAAAAACTTTATATTAAATTAAAGACTATTTCAATAAATATATTCAAAATTATCTCTAGTATTCAAATATATAAGATGATTTAATTCAAAAAAAATTTAAGATCTATTTTTCAATAAAACCCTAAATCATGAATCCAAGAATGATGATCAATTCACTTAAACATTAAGAACATAATTAAATCATTAATATTAAATAAAAGATGATATAAAAATAAAGAAAAAGTAGTACAAACGAGTTTGATAGATTAATTTAATCCTAACACAAAGAAAATTAGCTACTCATTGTCATGAGTAACCTTGACACAAAGATGGATGATGGCAAAGAGGAATGAGTCGTAGAATCTGTGAGAGCCCAATTTTGAGTAAACCTTAAGCCCAATTACTTAGAAAGGGGAGAGATTATAAATAGTTTATTTAACCCTAATCCTCTCATTTTTCACTCTTGTTTTTAGAAAACCCTAATTTTCTTCTCTCCAATTCATCTCAATTCTAAGAATTCTCCTTTAATTCTTATCTCTTTGAAAATCCGAGAACACCGGGGGAAAGAGCGTGAAGAGTAGATTAATTCTATCCGAATAGAATTTCTTTTTGAGATCCTTTAAAGGTAAGGGAAGCTAATTATATTTTTATTATTTATGAATTAGGGATGAATTGAATTATTAGTTGACTTTGTATGAATTAATGGTGTAATTGTGTCGTTATTGATTAAACTGTTGAGTTATTCGGTATCGGTGTTTGATTAAATGAGATGATGCGTAATTAGATTGAATGTGATTGAATTAGGATTGAGAATTAAGCTTAATTATAATTTTGTTATTCTGGACGTCAAATGTTTCACTTGAGCGAAGGATTTTTCGCTCAAGCAAGTGACCCTGGGATTGCTCTCGGGTTGATTTTCGCTTAAGTGAGGAGAGCCTCACTTGAACAAGAATTTTTGTATATTTTTATTTAGAATTTCGGAAAATTGTCTTCATAAAAATTGTAGATATAAATGTTAGCTAACTAATGGCTTTTATTTCATATAAAACGGACGTGTGTAACTCAAGTTATGATTTTTTTAGTAATTAAAAGTCAAGCTGTCTGGAATTATATTCGTTTTTAACTTGTGAACCCCTTTTGACATATTTGTACTTTGAATTTGGAAAAGTGTCCTTCATAAAAGCTTTAGCCCTGGATGTTATCTAACTAATGGATTTTATTTTACACGAAAATAATATGTACAACTTAAGTTATGAATTTTTGAGTGAATAAAGATCATGTTGTGAGGATGAACGAAACGTTTTCGAAAGTATTTTTATTTGAGCAAAAGTTTATATTTTTTGGATAATCATTCATGTTCTAATCTTTATTAACAAAAAAAAAAGATATATATATGTGAAATGTAATAAAAGGTTATAATTAAATTATTGAGTTATGTAATGTGTGATTTGGTGATGTATTGTGATTGAAATTTGATTATGAGATGATATTTGTGATAATTATGTGAATTTTGTTTTTGTGAATTGTGATTGAGGTCACAAGGATTTGTGATGGCAGTGGTGCCAATAAGATTGAGATGGCAGTGGAGCCAATAAATTTGTGATGGCAGTGTGCCTAAGATGGTTGTGTCTATGATGGTTGTATGTCTTTGAGATTGTGATGAATTGTGAATTAGATTTTGTTGTTGTGTGTGAGCCAGATAGTTACCATGGGGTACTATTTGGTGTAGCTTTAGTGTACATATGGAATTCTAGATGTCTCTGAAGGAGGTATCCAGACTTCAATGGGATTCTAGTCACATAGATAAGAGTACCATGTGGTGGAGGTCGATGGTGGTTTCGACTGCACTTATCACTGGGTGGGAGGAGCCATCAGTTCTTTGATAGGTGTATATGGGAATCACCCTGACATGCAATTACCAAAATGGTGATAGGCGTGTAATCCTGAGGTAAAAAAGACTCTGAAGGGATTACCAATCCTGAGGTGAAAAAGACTCTGAAGGGATTGCAATCCTGAGGTGAAAAAGACTATGAAGGGGTTGTGTTTATGGCCCGGTAACCGTATGTGAGGTGTTAGCCTCTGAGATTAAGGACTCCATATAATTTTCCAGAAGAGTCTGTCTAGAATATTAGGTGTTGTGAATGAGTGAGTGTGATGAATGTGTGTGATTGAGAACGACTATGATGGTTTGAACATTTTAATATATTTAGATAAATGATTGTGAGGATGAAATTATGAATTATATATATTTTGATTGGTTTTGTTTACATTAGCTTACCCTTTCTGTTTGTGTTTGTGGTTTTGTTGATACTGCGATGATCGTGTCTTGACACGGGAGCAGATAGCAATGCAGGTGAAAGTTAAATAATAGCTTCAAGTTTTGCTTAAGGAGGAATTAGTTTTGTGCTGAAGAATAATTTTGCAACTTTCAATTTATTATGAGTTTTTGTAAAGACTTTTTATTTTCAAGTGATAAACTTGAATAAAGTGAATATTCTATGTGTTTAGACATTTTATATTCTATGATATTTTGAAAATTATTAATAATTAATGGGTATTTGTTCCGTTATAAATGCAAAATAGATATATTTTTGGTTCGTTACAGAATCACCTTTTCAGTTTATTCTAGATCTTCTTCCGAACACGTTTGAGCAATTTCTCACATCTTGAATCGGTACCACTACTCAACACACTTTTTTTCATCCCTCTTAGCTCCTTAAATTGATAAAAAATTAGGTTGAATCTCCCTTTGGGCCTTGGATCTCAAAAAGAAACATAAAAACTTATTCTGTAACTGAATATTTTCACTTAAGCAAAGGAAAACCGCTTGAGCGAAAATACTTCCACATTGTTGACCTATTTTTGTTGCTTGCTTCTTCTATTTTCCATCCTTTCAAAATTGTAACTCGTTTTCCTTTAATTCAATATTTTTTCTTCTATTTTTTATACCTACTCCTACACAAAAATAAAAACAAGATTTCTCCATTTGAAGTGGTTGTCAATGCTCTTTTTAAGAAGAATTAAGTGGTTGATAAAGATTTATATTTTATTAAAAAATTTCACTTAAGAACAACTCTCCTAATTAGAATTCTACTTGCCTTCAAGTAAAGTAATGCATTCTTGTCAAGATAAAAAAAAGAACTATGTTAAGTTACATTATTGTCTGTAATCATCACCTTTTTAGAATACTTGGCACAAAAAATATTTTTCTTCAAGGAGAAATGTACCACACAACTTCAAATGAAAATAAGGTGAGTGTACATTTCAACTAAAAGAAAAATTACGAGAGGAATAAATCATTAATTTTTCAATAAATTTTTCTAATTTTCTTATATCAATAGTAAGTGTTTCACTCATCTAATCACTTAAATCAAGTAATCTAAAATTAATTTTCATCTTTACCTTAATGATTACAATTATTAATCAAGACTTGAATTAAAAGACCTTTTTAAGCTTGTAATGAAGTTGAGGCTATCAATAAAAATTAGTTTTTCTTAATAATAAAATATTTTAAAAGATAAAAAATTTAAAAATTATTTTGTTTTTTAATAATTTTTATCACAACATCACAGTTTCAGTTTTCTTTTTAATAATTTTTATCACAAGATAACTATCAGGTTTAGAATTAATTTTTTTTCTCATTTTGTATGTCATTTTTTTTACTTTTTTTTTTATATTTCCCATTTTGTATGTACTTCTTTTTTGCTTATTTTTTTATATATTTTATTTTGTACACCATAACTTTTCATTCAGTCAAAAATTACTGAGCATTATTCCTAATTCATATATTCAATCTATATTTATGCAATTCCATTCATAATTCTTCAATCCTTCAAAATAAAGGTGAGGTTGGCATAATCTTTACTTTTGGTTTAAGTTTCTTCTTACAAAAATAAGCTCAAATAAGGTTCAAAAGTTGACTATTTAGTCATAACTTTTCTAAAAATACGTGTTTCTATCATTTTCAAATCCTTCTTAACTAGTAATGTAAGGAAAGAATCAAACCATGTTAGTTATTATTATTAAGTGATGACTCTCAATTATGATTTTTCACTCATTTTATCTCTCAATTTGCACTTTTAATATAGTTAATTTCTTAATTTAAACTATTTTCTTCTATTTTCTTTTAACTCTCTCATCCTTCCTTTAATCATCATTTGTATTAAACTATTTATGTCTTTTTCTTTTTCTAACTTTTCTAATATTTTAAAGTCTTTTTATTCTCATCATTCTCGATACTTCTTCGACTTTAAATTTGTATTGAATTTACTTACAAAAGAAAATTATGTTTTTTTTCCTCCAATGTCATGTATAACTATTTATGTTTTATGAATTTTATCAATTAAAAAATTATAGAAAGAAATCATTCTCTCACAACTTGTAAATGAATTAAACTCATACAAAATTTTCTTTTAATAAATTTACCTAAGATTAAAAGAACATTAGGTGATCATTTATAGATACTGAGTTTTCTAATGCAACATCTTAAGTTCCAAATATGATTTTCTTTATATTTTATCAAAGAATGCAAGTTATTATTCTTTTTCCAAAGTATTCAAACTTAAAACATGCATGAGATGATTACTAGAATTAATATCGCATGTATTATGTAAGCAACAAGCTATTTCTAATATAGAATGCATTAGGTTGCATGATTTATTCTTTTTTTTTTCTTGAATTTTTTCTTTCTTTCTTGAATTTCTTGCATCATTTTATTGTATATTTCAAGTTTTTAGACTACCATTTCGGCCTTCCTTGATTTTAGAGGAGAATTTTTTTTGGCATTTTTTTATGATTCTAATGAGTGATTATACTTAAAATATTCACGTATTTATCGAGATTACGTATTGATTACGTATAAAACTAAATTAATATATATATATATATATATATATAAATAAATAAAGTGGGTGCAAACCTCACCTTATTAAGTCGGTTTTATGAAGATAAGTTAATATTAAAGTTCACTTCTATTATGATATTAGAACTTATCTTAATAAGTTTGTTAGGCCTATTAGGCCACCTGCTATCGGACTGTTGTTGGACCACCCATATGTAGGTCCATGTTCGAGTTGAGACATCTTTGACGTGAAGAGAATGTGTTAGAAATCTCATATCAACTAGAGATAAGACTAAATTAATATATATATATATATAATAGGTGTAAATCTCACCTTATTTAACTAATTTTATGAAAATGAATTAGATTTAAAGTCCAATTCTATTATTCACTCAAACTTTATAGTAAAAAAAAAGATAAATTTTCTTTTTTATTATTTTACTCAAAAAAAATCTTAAAGAATTAGATAAATTTTTCTTTAAGTGCTAAATTAAGAAAGCATTTTTGGAGTGAAAAATGAGCAAATCTTCTAATATATTTGAATGTTCTTTTGAGATCCTCATCGTCCTCTCCCATGTACAAAAAATTTGACCAAAAATTCACATGAAACATATCTACACAGAAGAACAAGTATTAAAGAAAATTTTATCATTTTGGTTCATATAATATAAAATTTTACTATTTTAGTTTGCGATATTTGGATTTTATCTTCAAGTAATGACGTAACATATAAAAAATATGGTTCCACGGATGTTATATATTTTGATAATTTGACATTTCATTTGCAACATAATCACATAATGACAAGATCTTAATAAAAGAATCAAAATAATTAAACTTTATATTACAGGAACCAAAAAAAAAAAAGTTATAGAATAAAATAAGTATATTAGAAGGATGAATCTTATAATTTTTTTTTTATAAAATATTTTCTTTATTAATTTTTTTATAAAATATTTTCTTTATTAATTTTTTTATAAGATATTTCTATTTATTTTTATTACTACGAAGACAATGAGACTTTTTCATATAAATATTCTATTTACTTTTTTTAGATTTTTGTTAAAAAAATAATATATTTATTTTATAATTTCAAGTTATATATATATATATATATATAAATTTTTAATATTAAAAATAATATTTATTTTGAAATTAAATATTAATGTTTAATTTTTTATATTTTAAAAAAATTATTATGAATTTTATTTTTTTATGAATTATTTCTATTTGGTTATTAATTATTACGAACATAATTTCATTTTTATTTACATAAATAATCTATTTACCTTTTCTAGTTTGTTTGTTTTACAAATTTATTTATATTCATTTTTGTTTAAAAAAATATTTAAACTTTTTTTCAGTATTATCGTTTTATCATTTGTTAATTTAATTACTATAGAAATTACATTTGCAATACTTTTCCTTCTTTTTTTTATCATTTTTTTTATTATCATATTTTTTAATATTATTTTTTCAATTTTTTTAATTTTTATATTTTGGTATGTAGATTGTGATGTTTCTAGATGTTTAAGATTTTAAGTGTATGTATCCTAACACATTGCTATATAAACTTAGAAATAGAATAGACCAATTTCACCTTCTTTTTCCATTATTTCTATATGATCTTCTTTATCTTGCCTTATCATTATCAATTTTTTATTTTTTATTTTTATTTATTTTACATCACTGTAACAATATCTATGTGGATTTTCCATTTTTTTTAATATAAATGAAAATATTTCAACCTCAAATTTTGAAAAATAATATGATTGTAAAAAGTTAGTGAAGGAAAAGAGGAGAATGTAGGAGAAAGTTAAGGAATAAGAGTAATTTATACTAAAAGAATTGGATTTTAAATTTAATTCATTCTAATAAAATTGGTCCAATGAAATGAAGTTTACAATCAGTTTATATATATTAATTTAGTTTTATCTCCAGTTAATACGAGATTTCTAATATCCATCTCTTCTCACATCGAGACATCTCAACTTGAACGTAAGTTTATAAATAGGTAATCTAATAAAACCTAACAAACATATTACGATAAGTTGTTATATCATAACAGAAATAGATTTTAAACCTAACTTATCCTCATAAAATCGACTTAATGAAGTGAGGTTTACAATTATTTTATATACATCAATTTCATCTTATTTTTATTTAATATAACATCTCTAACACTTTCATATTTTTAAAATCAATATTAATGTTTCCATCTATGTCTATTAAGATAATATCTTTGGAATTGGTGACTTCATGATGGTTTTGTACTAAAAACACACTTGTGTAGATTAAAGAAATAGAGTATTTATGAATTATGTATAGTTTAAACTATATGGTTAAGATTATATTAGGCTAAATCAAACTTTAGAAGACATAATCCAAACTTATATCATTATCACTAAACATAAGTATAACTTAATTACAAGTAAATGTATAAATATAATAATAATCTTAATTAAACCTATTGAGGCTAAAATGGTGAATGAGTTTTATTCATCACATGAGTTATATTTTACTTTTTAAATATTAATGTTAAATAAAATTATAAAATTTTTAAAAGAAATAAACCACTATATTAACTATGGGATTAGATACATTGTCATCTTACCCCAATTTAAAAAAAAAATGAAAAAATATTTTAAAAGAAAAAAATATAAACCATTTAACTTTATAAGCCCATAAGTCTAAACATGGGTTATATTCTTGTCACAAGATAAAAGAAATGCAAACTATTTTTTATACGAAAAAAGAATTAAAAATAATAATATAGAATGCAAAAATTAAAAATGATAAAATATAATAAAAAATCAATAATAAATTTAATCAATCGTCATTTTCTATTGAATACCATGTTATTAATCATTGAATATGATCATAATTTCTCCCAAAAATAATATTAATTTAAAAAAAAAATTAATTATTTTTGTAATAAAATATAGTAATTAAATTAATTTAAATAAAAATTATTGATTAAAACTAAAAGTACAATATGGTTAGAAATATGGGTCAATGAAAGTTATAAAACGTATTATTAATGCTTAATAGTAAAAATATTGTCTTAAAAAGTTTGAAGAAGAATAGAAAGGATGAAATGGATTTATATGCCTCAGTTAACCATGTCAGTATTGGAATTTTCCTTATTCTTTGTGATCTCTCGAGTAGAATGTAACAAGTGTCTCATTGCAAGTGCAAGATAATGAGTACGGTCTCTTAGATGATGAATAACCTCTTGCATAATATCTAGGTTTGACCCTGCGAATGCTAAAACCAACTATATATGCATGTATTTATTAAAAAAAAAAAAAATATTATCTACAGTAAAAAATCTGTAACTAATTTAGTTTTACTTACAAATTTTCTATGGTAAAAAATTCGTAAATAATTTAGTTATAAGTAATTTATCTACCAATTTTCATTTATAGGTAATGTCATATTTATATAATAATTTATATATAAAATTAACTATAGATAATAATCCGTAGAAAATTTACCTACCTATTTAAATCTATAGGTAATAATATTTGTAAATAATTTACATATGACTGGTATTCCATAGGTAAATTACATAGAGTAAAAATCCGTATGTAATTTATGTGTGAAATTTACCTTCAAACAATAATCCGTAAGTAAATCTCGTAAGTAAAATAATATAATAAACCTATTTATTCTTCTTTTTGTTTAAACTATATTTAACCTAGTCATATTACATACATCATTTTCATATGCACTAAGTGTAAAATTCACATATAAACAAAAATGTCCTTAACATAATATGGATATATAACAACTATAAATTCAAATATCTATTAATATAAGTCAAATATATAAAGAAAAATTGAAATCAAAACTTTGTTGTCATAGCAACATCAAAATAAAACTAAAAGTATAAAGAAGGTTCAATATATCCAAATAAGTATGTCAATAAACATTACTAATATTTTTTCTCATGTTCTAATAATTTGAGTAATTTTGTTGTTCATTATGAGGCTGAGAAGGTGGTTGGTCTTGTTGCTCTATTGACTGTTGTTACTCTTGCTGCTATTGTGATCCTTGTTGGGGAGATTATTGTTATTATTGTTGTTGAAATACTTGTTATGCATCTGGTGGAAGAAAGGGAAGCACAACGCTTACAAGTGTTTGTAATTGGCGATTTAGTCTTTCATTATCCTCCCTATAAGTATGTACTTATTCCTTTAACTTTGTAATTTCATGAGAATCAATAAACATATTACATCTTGGATGTGTGAAGGTATCTCCGCACTTGTAATTCTAGGCAAGATCTCCAATCCCATCGATCCGACCTTTTTTCTTATCACCTGCAACAAGAACTCAACTTTCAATCCTTATTCTCTCCTCCTCTGCGGGATCTAGTGGGGATGACTCAACTTCAGCAGCAGAAGATGTTGTTTCATATCTTACTTGAGAGTATCTACTTTCAAATTCTTCCTGTTAACATAAAAATTAAAATTATGCAATGTAAAAACACAATATATAGAAATAATAACATGTATGAATGATAAAATTAAATTAACAACTCACATGAGTTTGCCTAGACCTTTCATCAACAAATTGTCCATTATCCTTTCGTATATGAGTTTGCTTGAAAACCTCATCAATATGTGCAGGACGAACCAACTCCTTTTCCTAGAAAAAGAAATAATTAATAGCATATTAAGAAGAAATTAAACAATTTTTTGTTATAAGTGTATTTACCATACGTATGACATGCTTGTGCATACTAATGGAACCACTTGTGTGTAAACTACCACCTGTCTCAGAAGCTCGATTCTTTTTAGCTTGTGCACACTTGGCACAATAAGTAGGTGAGTTCCACTTTTTTAATAAAGCATTTCACACATCATCGAACATCCACTTAGGCTTTTTTCCAGACCTTCTAGCATCCTTAAACATTTCAGATAGCCTATGTGAGGCTTTTGAGTGAAAATTCTTTCGAATTCTTTCTTCATCTTGAGGTCTCCAACTAACCGTTTTCTATGAAAATTATTTATACAAATAAAATAAAAAACTTTGTCAATGGATGTAAATAATAAAGTGAAGTCATGAACATAAATAAGACAAAACTTACTTTAAACCGTTGGAAGAAGATCATGTAAGCCATGGTTCAGAATATTGTTGTTTTATTGTCATTGTCATAAACATAAATAAGACAAAACTTACTCTTAGTCTCTCATATTTTTAGCTTAAACTTATTAAATTTATTAAAAAGATATGACCTAGGGTGTAAGGCCATTTTAATTCTTGTTATACTTCTACAGAGTGTATTTCTTCAGCAATTATTTCCATTTTAAATTTCAGTTACAGTAGAATATTTTCACAATTTAGTCTTTTAATGATATAGTTTATGGTTCTTAGTGTCTTTTCTTGCTTGTCTAATGTCACAATACTTTAATGGTTTATATTTAGTATGTGGTACACCTTGTATCATAGGTTTGCAATATATGCTTATACAAAACAATTTGCTTTTCAACAAGAGGTTATTCCCAATGGTAATAAAAACTTTAATCTGAGATGTTAGGATCTTTAAGCAACAATAAAATGCTAAGAAAATACCTATATATGTTTCTTGAGCTATCCTAATAACCTTAAGTTGGCCTAAGAACTTTTTCCATGAAAAGAAAAAATTGACGCATTTATGGATTGAATGCGAAAATTGTTATGAATTAAATTATCAAAAAAAATTTAAATCCAAAATGAATATTTGTGAATACTGTGGATATCATTTGAAAATGGACAGTTCAGATAGAATCAAATTTTCGAATGATTTGGGTACTTGGAATCTTATGGATGAAGACATGGTTTCTATGGATCCCATTAAATTTCATTTAGAAGAAGAAACTTATAAAGATCATATTGATTCTTATCAAAGAAAAACAAGATTAATTGAGACTGTTCAAATAGGTATAGGTCAACTAAATGGTATTCCTACTCAATTATAAATCTACCCCGAGACAACAAGAACAACAACCCCATTCCCTATATGTAATAATTTTTACAATTATAGTAAAAATAACAAGTTCAAATAGGACATTGCGTCAAAGAATTCTGGAATTAACAACAATAGTGAAATATTAAAGTAAGAAACTTATACACATTCAAATGACCAACATTGCATAAAAAATTAATCTTTAAATAAAAATTAATTCCTTCATTCATCCAGAAACAACAAACAGAATGTGATACAGAAGCTCTTAGCTCTTTTGAGCGATTTCCTAACAAAGGGAAAATTCAACAAATAGGATGAGTGGGTCAGTGGAGAAGAGAAGAGAGGTGAAAAGAGTGGTTCAAACCTTTTCAATTTTCGGTGAGACGAACGAGGTGGTGCCAATGGTGAGAAAGGGCTTCGTCGGGACTTCGCCTAGAGTTTCATCGGCTTTTTGAAGATAATAACAGCGGTGGTCGGCAGTGGAGGTTAAAGACTGTCAACAGCAAAGAGTGAGAAAGAAGGAAGAGGGAACGCCAAATAACAACGGTAGTAGAGGTTAGAGAGCAGTGGCAAAGGTTAGACAACATTGACAATAGAGTGAGAAAACAAGGAATAGGGAATGCGAGACCTAGGGTTTTAGATTTTTTTTACTTCTGTTTTGATTTTTTTTTTTTAAATTATCTATCAACTTACTTAAATTACCTACGGACTAAAAATTCGTATGTATTTATTTTTACGTATGAACATTAATATATTACATACAAACATATCTGTATATAAATACAAATTACCTATAACCTAAAATCTGTAGATAAATATTCATAAATAATAGTAAATTTTCTTATAATTACACATGCTTCCATGTTAGAGTGCCCTTAGAAGTTTCATCTCGATTCACTAACATCTTCGGCATTCATGTTATTCACAAATGATTAAAGTTTTACCTACTAATAACATATTATCTTAGATATGGGAACTCATATCACTGTAGAAAATACAATACCCTTTTCCATATATTTAAATAGGCATTGTAAGGGAAATTTAAGAATAAATGTGTCTAAGACTAGAAAAAGAAATAGCTAAATAACATAAAATAAAAAAGAAAAAAATATGAAATAATTGTAATGAACCTAAAATTAATCTATAATACTTCTAAATAATGTATTCAATTAACATCTTAAATGACATTTCAAAAAGATATAACAAATGTGTTGTAAACAATCAAAATTTAGGACATGCCTTTTTTTTTTTTTTTTTTTAACGTAACAACACACAATGTATACATAAAAAATATAAAAGAGAACATCTACTTTACAAATCTAAATAGTACAAATTCACAATTAGAACACAATATACAATATCATTTTTCCTACTATTCACACGGAATTTGGCTTATCACCTAATATATTATCTATTCTCGTGTCAAAACACGATTATAGTAGTAAAATAAGATTCACACAACAAAAGAAAACACAAAGATAATCTAATGTAATCGAATTTATGTCAATTATAGAACGTGAATAAAAGTACTATCAATCAAAATATATAGATAATCCAAATGAAGTACATGAGTCATGTTAGAACCCGGACGATCTATTAGATAACATGCATACAATATGTTTTGATGATAATAAATGAAAATAAGCTTTGAATAAATCAAAGGTTAATAGAAAAGCGTTTATAAATAATTATCTTATAATTGGTAATAACGCTAAATGAAATGCTGCTTATATAACATTTTATAAATATGTAAGAATAGTATATCGTATAACGGCTAGTTGGTTTAATATGAAAATCAAGTATTGAAATATTATTTGAAAGATAAAAATGGAATACTATATGAAGATTTAAATAAGAAGTTATAAAACCAAATATATCATCTCGTAAATAAAAGGAAATATTCTGTCTGTTATAAAAAATATATATTTCGTATTTGCACTGTATTTCCTTTTAATAGGTGTCATCAGATCAAGAGTTTCCAAAGAAGTATTATTGAGAGAAAAATCTTAGTAACCTGACACATGAAGATATTAGAAGATTATCATCAGAATATCTGAAGAATTTAAAGTTAAAGATTTTTCTTAGTCATATTTTTTAAAGCCTACAAAAGCAGAGGATGACAAAGACAAAAGAATCAAGCACAAGACAACAGAAACAACATTTACAATCATATACAAGCTGTTAGAAAGTTTAAAAAGAAAGTCTTGAGAAGATTCTGAGTTAAGCTGGTGCTACAGTTTGATATTTATACTCTAGGTGATATTGTTTTTGTCTTCATCCTCTAAGGCTGTTTAGAGGAGGTGTTTGTCATTCCTTGTGTGATTCAAGGAAGGTATTTTCATTCCTTGTGTGATTCAAGGAAGGTGTTGTCATTCCTTGTGTGATTCAAGGAAGGTGTTTTCATTCCTTGTGTGATTCAAGGAAGGTGTTTTCATTCCTTGTGTGACTCAAGGAAGGTGTGACAATCTCTTGTGGGTTACAAGAGATAGTGAGACTCAATCTTTAGTTTTTCTATTTTGCATGTTTCACTTGTATTAGTGGTTGTAAAAATCTGATTAATTAAAGATAGTGAGAGTGGGTGATCATCTCAAGTTGAGGTGATTGGGAACTGGATGTAGGGTTAAGGATTTAACCCGAACCAGTATAAATCTCTGGTGTTATCTTTCTCTTTTCTTTATCTTTTATTTTTCCATTGTGTATTCTATAAATTCTGCTTGACTAAATAAATCAAGAGGGATAAAATAAAAGAAAATGATTAAAGTTTTTCTTGTTATTTTTTTACATCAATTCACCCCCCTCTTGATGCCACTTGGTAACAAGTCAATCCATCACAAGTTACACATAACTCATACAATCACTAATTCCCTATCAGACTTTATCGACTCATCCGAATAAATAATATGAAATCTTTAACCTTAGAGACTAATACCTATCATACTTAACGGTAGCCGAATAATAAAGATAAACTCCTTATCGAATCTTTTTCATCTTAGAGTCACAAGTTTATCACCATACATGCCACACATAGGATGATTCTCAATCACTTATCATTTGTTTAATCCCACCAAAGACTTATGCAAGTGGAACCTCCATCGACCCCACACCACATGATATATCTATTTACATGACTAGGATAACATTTGAGGTCTAGATATTTCCTTACAACGTTAAGTCTCGCTAATTTCATGTAAACACTAAACTATATATGCCAAATGATATCCTATGATAACCATTTAACTTAAACACACTCAACACATATAATTATATGATTTCAAACCAACATGCAATTTATCACACAATAAAACACATATATGACATTAGCTACTTTTACACTAATCATCACTTCAAATCTCTTATAACATAATAATCTCACATTTTACAATTTCCTGAACGCCGTCATATAAAATATCCTTTAATACGCATACACCTACCAACCATTGCATTTCACATAATATTCATAACTATATCATTGTTTGTCTATAATCAACATATCACTATATCACATACATGTAATATTTAACTTTGATGATAAGTCACCAATATATTAACACTAGTAATAACCTTTTAGTTTAGCTCAGATACAATCCATAACATTTCATCATTTACAACAACAACATCTCCCTAATAATAGCTTCTAGCGTTTACATATTAATTATAAAAATTTCCTACTTACTTCCATAACTTAATAATTTCAATTCAACATAAACAAAACATTTCAGAATCAGGACAATTTTGCTCAAGCGAATTACTCTCACTCAAATGAAACTGTTCTTAAGAGTAATCTCAAATTTGAAACATTTTCGCTCAAGTCACACCTACTTTTGCTTAAGTGAGAATCTTGCTCAAACAAAAAGTAACTCGTCCAAACAAAAACATACCCGAGAACAATCATAGAATTTCACGCTTGAGCGAGAATATTTCCACTCAAGCGAAATTAATTACGTACAACGCAAACAATTTCACTAACTCAATTTAATTCATGAACATAATTTAATCGTAGTAATTTCTCAAGTTCCTAATCAATTCCATACATAATGTACCACTTAAAAATTTCTAAATCAACATTATACACAACATTTTCATCATAATTGTACATGAAACATTAAACATAAGAATTTCTCCCAATGTTATTAACTTTTCTTATCTTAATTCCTCAACAATTTTTGAAGATCCACATGGGTTTTTTCAAGGATTATTATCTAGTTCAATTTATACACAAAACATTTTAATAAAGATAAATCATCAAGAATTTTATCAAGATCCTCCAAAATACTTAAATTTTCCCCAATTTTTATTCCTAAATTAAGTACCCTAAATTAAAGTTAGATACTCACCAATGGTGAGATTAATCGGTGGAACTAAGTCTTCTATTGCAGCTCCACTTAAGAAGTGCATCTGGATTCTTACTTGGAAGCAAAATTGGAAGAGAAATTCAAGAAAGGAGTAGAGAGAGAGTTTGGAAGATTTGAGAGAGTGTGAGAGAATGAGAGAGTAACTTTCTAATAAAAATAATAAAAAAATGAGAGTTAGAAATTTTTTAGTTTAAATATCTTGATTCGCTTTCAAATCTCAATTTCTAATGTAATATTACAATAATAATCATGAAAAAAAAAGTATGAATTATACATAAATTTAAACATAATAATAGTGAAACCGAAAATGAAAAATGAAAAATCTATAAGAAATGTTCACATATTTAATCTCACAAATTTTCTATTATGAATTTTAAATAAATTTGGTTCGATTTCATCTACTCTTATGAATCATACAACAAAAAATTTATATCAGATAATTATATTTTATATTTTTAAATAAGTTATTTTTATATGTTCGATAAGATCAATGAACTATTTTAATCTATTTTACAATAAATAAATAAAAACTAATTTTAAATAAAAAACTTAAATAAAATATATATTTTAAATATTTAATATATATCAATAGAATTAATTTTAATTTTAAGTATAATGAAATTATAAAAAAAGTAAATGTTTAAATAAAATTTATATATAAAAAGTGAAAAAAATTCCTTTACTTTTTTTATGTAAATAATATTTAAATATATATATATATATATATAATATTCATATCTTTTATATCTTTCTATTAAGTAGTAAACATTTCCTATAAATAAATATATTAAGTCTATTCTTTTTCTAAAATTAATGCACAGTCTTAAGAAGAGAGAGAATGCAGCGAATGATTCCAATTTCTGCTACAAAGGATATGGTGCTATAGAGACAACAAAAAAATTCTTCATTCAAAATTATAGTCACAAAAAAAATTATAATATATTTAATAAACATATGAGTCATAAATATATTAAAGTAAATATTATATTAAATATAGTATTATATATTATAGTAAATATATTACTTTATTACTTAATAATATATTTACTAATAACGTTTTTTCTATTATTTACCATATATCCATATTATTATACTAATATTCATATCTATATCTCTTATGTAGTAAAAATTAAAATGCTATATTTAGGTAAAACTTATTTATATTATTAATTACAACATTACTTAAAATTTAATATAATTTTAATATATCTAATAATAAAGAAAATATATTTAAGTTAATGTATATATATATATATATTAATAAAATAAAATTATCTTAATAATTTTTAAAAATATAATTTTTATTATTATTAAAATTGAACCTAAATCCGTTTAAATCATATTCGATCTAAAATTGATCTAATTTAATTTAAATACCATATTTTTAGCTGATTTAATTTATTTTAAAAAAATTTCAAACTAATCCATCAGACTTATCCTGTTTTTAACAATTATATCAACTTTAGCTAGCAATTGAATTAACGTTTGAGACGTTTTTATTGTTTTTATGAATAATATCATTATACATTAATATTTCCTAAAATTTTCCCGCATATCACTGTAGGATGCGTTAATATTTTTGTTATTCTAGATATAATTGCATATATTATTTTTTTTATTATTATAGTTTATTTCATTTGAATTTTATCATAATTTACTTTTACAATACATTGTATTATGGCTTATTTTTATTTTATGATTAATGAATTTTTTTATATCGTTTTTCATTTTATATAATTTTAAAGAGTATTAGTGAGATTAATTATTTATAATTATAATTGCATTAATATTAATTAAAAAAGAATTAACTTAATATATAAATGTGAAATGTAGGTTTATGAATTTTTTATAGCCAATAAACAAATTTGTTATGATTAGAATTACTAAGAACGTGATCGTATATAATATATAATAATGATTAAGATTTTAATCATTATTGTCTATCTCTACATGAATTTAAATTCGTTTAAAATACGATTGTAATTTATCGTCATTATATATCTAATATACGAAAACAGTTTCTACCCGTTGTCAAATATATCAAAATTCAATGACTAGTATATTAAAATAGAAAAGTATCATAGTAGAACTTAAATAATTGTAGTTAATGATACGTGTACAATAATAACGATTTTTGTTTTAGAAAGTAATCTAAACATTTAAAATTTAAAATTTGGGGATGATCAATATAATTTTTAACTAAAAATTAACCCAATTATAATATATATATATAAAATATAAATATATGTTAAAAAGTTAAAATTTATGTTAAAAATAATTAGACACGTAATCTCATTTTATATATTATTAAATATATATTAATAAAATTATTAAACCTAAATTAAAATTAAAAATTTTGAAAATAAATTAGTTATAAGAATATGTCGTGGCTCGTGAACCCATAATATTAATTTTTTTTATAGAGAGTGTCTTGTGTTATTTTTTTTCTTAAAATATTGATTCTCTTAAGGTTATATATTTGAATCTCCATAACGCGTATCATTTACCAACTGAAACATATAGTTTTGGAACGAGATGTAGAACCTCTCTCTATCTCTCATCTCTCTTCTGCACCATATGGCTTCCTTCCTCACTCTTTCAGTCACTCATATCACAACCCTTCTTCACTCAAAGTTTCTTACAGCAACTCCTTCAATTTCACATTTCATGCGTTAATTAGTCCCTCAGGCACATATACCACTCTAGCTTCTACGTCTTTTCTCTTCTTTTCAACCGATGATTCTGTAACGCTTCCCTTATTCCATTACTGCTTCGTGTGCCTTGGTTTTTCCTTTGTACGTTACACTTCTCTCTCCCTCTCGTCTTCTCTTCTTTGTATTTTACTTGTATCCCTTGTTTTTTCTGCTTTGTTACTTCCCCTTAGCGCACTCAATTTCTTTCTGCTTCTGCAGAACTGAATAAACATATGAATTGAATAAATCAACCTGGGTCTCTTTCTCTTTTTTCACCTTTATGGGTCGAATGATGATGATCAACCCCTCCATGATATGAAGGTTGTTAATTTGTCTCTTGGGTAAGCATATATTTTTAAGATAATATGAATATCTCTATTTCAATAGCCGTACCGTACCTAATTCATTGAGAAATAGATTGGCACTAAATGCTTCTACTGTCACTAGTTCATATGGTGATTCTTTTTTTTTTCCATTTCTTGAATTTTCCTTAACCCTCGAATTAACCGAAGCGGTTGGATTTAGCCATTTGTACAATCTTTGGTTAAGAAAAGAAAACTATCTTTTTCCAACATCTGAATGTCTGAGACAACGCAATTCAATCCGTGAAAATTACTTGCCTTTTTCTTTTATTTTGCGTAAGATTTCTAAGTCTTAATTCCATGTCGGTGCCAAGATAAGAACTGTAGTTGTCCATTCTTTTTATTCATTGTATACATATGGTTTTTAACTTTTCCTGTTGACATTTTACCTAGATTTTCTCTCTACAGTTACAGATAGCTAGCGATAATATGCAAAGGCTTGGCTGGTAAACATTCAAAGATAAAGAAGAAGAAAGCAGAAAAAGAGAATTTTTCCTTCAAAACGAGTTAGTATGCCTCGCAGAAAAGTATCACCTATCTGGAACTTTAGTGGTGGCACTTGCAGGTTTTCTCATAATTCCTCAGATGAAAAAATGAGTATTCTAGAACTGCCACCTTCGAGTGGAAATGGTTCCTCCTCAGGTCAAGAGCCTCAGGATGCAGATTATGATGTTCCATGTCTCAGTGATGAGCTAGAGACCATGATATTGGCAAGATTTCCAGTATCAAAACATTGGAAGGTATGTTGTCTAAGCAAGCGGTTTCTGATCCTATTGAAGAGTGGTGAAATCTACAAAATCAGGAGGGTGATAGGGTTCAAGGAACCATTTGTGTTTATGCTAGCAAGTGGAGAGAAAAATTGGTGTGCATTTGATGGTCATTTCAGATCCTGCAGGAAGCTCCCTATCATTCCATCAGATTACAGTTTTGAGTCGTGTGGTAAGGAGTCATTTTCTGCAGGGACAAATCTCTTCGTTTCAGGCAAGGAAGTTGATGGTGGTGTTGTTTGGAGATACGAGTTAGCAACAAATGAATGGTTCAAGGGTCCTTTCATGCTCAGTCCAAGGTGTCATTTTGCATCAGCCTCTTGTGGTAACATGGCTTTTGTTGCAGGAGGAATTGATACAACAACTTTGGAAGTTTTGAATTCAGCTGAGAAATACAACTCCGACAGCCACACATGGGAGCCCCTTCCAAGGATGATACAGAAGAGGAAATATTGCTCAGGTTGCTACTTGGACAACAAATTCTATGTACTTGGAGGTCAAGATGAGCAAAAGAAAGACCTCTCTTGTGGTGAATTCTTTGATCAAGAGACAAACAGTTGGAACTTGGTGCCTGACATTTTGAAAGATATACCTCGTTCAACTCCAAGATCCCCTATTATTGCTGTTGCCAACAATATGTTGTATGCCCTTGATGCTTACTCAAATGAGCTAAAGGTTTATCTTAAGGGAAGCAACTCATGGAAGAAGTTAGGACCAGTTCCAGTGAGAGCTGATGCACAAGGTGGTTGGGGTGTGGCATTCAAATCCTTGGGCAATGAGTTGCTTGTTATTGGGGCTACCTCTGCCTCCTCTTCACAACGTGTCATGATGAATATATACACTTGCTTCCCTGATCCACATGTTGAGAAATTGAAGTGGAAGCAAGTTATATGTGGCAGCACCAACCTTAATCCTTTTATTCATAACTGTGCTGTGATGTTGGCCTGAACCTTGATGTGAATCTCCAAAAGGTAAAAAGGAATAAGAAATATATATGGAGCTGTGTTTTTCACTCCATGCTTCTGTTGTTTGATCTTTGTTTCTAGTAAGCGACTTGTTTATGTGTTTTGTTTCTTCATCTTCAACTTTGCATAGATTCAAAATGACAATTGCTATCTTTTGAGGGTGAAGAGAAGCAGATAATAAGTTTCTTAGTTTCATAGTCTCTTCCTGGAGATTTAGTTATTTTTATCAAAATCCATAAACAGAAAAACTATTTTATTTTATTATTCTCTATTTTCTGTACTTATTGAGTGGAATAACCTAACTTTCGATTCCACTAAACATAAATCCTGGAGTTTGTGAAGAGACATATATGTTTACGGAAGAATCAATGCTTACTAAGACATCAATAACTTGTCTATTTAAATTATTAGAATTATTATTAGTAGTCAAGTCTACATCACTTTTGGTCGCTTTCATTAAACATCTATCATAATATTTAGTAAAACACAGTTTACGTAAGCCTAAACGGTAATTTAAAAAGAATTTGTGATGGGGATTGTCATTAACTATTTAATTATGTGTAAATTGTTAGCCAAATAAGTTTAATGATAGGTAACTAGTGATGTGATTATGATTAGCATCGTTCAATTATGAATATTGTAATAATTGTAGTCGTACGGTACGTGGGTTTGTATTAAAAATCTGAATTCATTACAAACCAAAGGTAAAAAATATGAACCATTTTTAATTCGAGTTTGCATTCCGAATTCATCTTGCCATCAAGAACCTGAAACGTTGTTCTTCACTATCTCCAAGGAAGAAAGACGAAGAGGTTATTTGAGATGCTATTCAAGGGAATATAGAAGAAATTGCGCGTGGTTGGAAGGAAAAAAATACAAGAAAATTCTAAAGCCGAAGTTAAGATGCTTGAGGAAAATATTTTGAAGACTATCTCGTGTCTTAGGAAAGAATAAAATTGTTATAATTAGAGAAATAAGAATCATATATTTATTATTACAAATGTTAGTATCATTGTTAGTATCATATGTATGTAAAAGAAATATTAAAATTATATTATTATAGAATTATACAAACCTATTTTAAAAAAATTATTTCTAAAATAACCTAGAATTCTATAATAATTTTTATAAATTAAATATATATTTACATATAATTATTACAAAAGAAATTTCCATAATAAAAAATTTTATATTTATGATACAAGATGATAATATATATATATATATATATTTTATTTTGTAAAGTTTAGTTACCGATTTCACTATCTTAATTTTAAGTTATTTTGAAATAGTATTTACTTTTATATAACAAACATAATCATCATAGTTTGTCAATGGACAATAGAAAAAAATATAATTCAAGTTATGCATTAAAATTTCAATATAGATTCAAAATAATTATAATGTAAATCACAATTCACGTATATGAATAAAAATATTTCTAAAATCATTTGTTATTATACCTGAATTCAAAGACTAACACTTATATCATATTGTTATTAATATTATTATACATCCTCACCACCCTATACATAAGGTATGACTATTAACACTTTCTCACCCAACCTGACCAATTAGTAAAGTTTGAGATTTCATCTAAATTCACCATGGCATAGTTCAACACACTAGATATATATTGTGATACCTCAAATTATTATTCTTAATATTATAATTTTTAAATACTTTTTAGTAATTAATTAAATATATAATATTTCATATTTAAAAAAAAAAACTCTTGATTAACTTATAATAAAATGGATATTAAATGGATATAATGATCTATTTAATAAAAAGAAATAATTAATAAATTATTTAACTGAACTTAAATACTATTGATAAATATTGAATTAAAATTTATAAATAATAAATTTAAAAATAAATAATAAATTCTAGAAATGAATTATGTATTATTTATAAAATAATTATATGATATCAAATTGTATCATAATTATAAAAATTAAATATTTTATTTATTTATTTATTTAAAGAAAAATAAGATAAATCCATATAATTTCATAATAACTTAATTATATATGAGAAATAAACTATTCATAAGAATATTTATACATTATAAAATGATATTATAGTTAAGAAATTCATTTTTGAAAAATAAAATAAAATTATATACTCTTATTGTTTAATAAAATATATCATTAAATTAGAGTATAGAAATCTCTACTCAATAACATAAAAATTCTTTACTCAAAGGAAGTTTCAATCAATAAGAAATAGGATTGCCCTAAACAATCCTCATTTAATAGATGAGTATCTTAGACATCTTCCTATATAGCTTCCTAAAAAATTACTTGTAAGGATGAATCTCTTCCTCACCATATTCTTCCAACAAATATAAAATATTTATATTTAATCATCATAAAAAAATGAATATTTTTAATAGAGAAAATGATCAATATAATTGAAATTTATATCTTAATAAAATTCTTTAACAATCAATTTCCAAATGTTGCCAAATAAGTTTTTCTAATCTTTTTATAACATTATTATTTAAATTCTCTCATATTCCAAATGTCCATTGGTCATATACACCACTCATATCATTCTTCATACATTAATTTCGATACTTTAGATATTATGGGATCTCAAACATTACTGTCAACCCACCACCTAGGTGACATTGGTCTTACGTTGGTGTAGATAACCATCGGTTGGCAATATGCTCCACGGATATAACATGTGCGCATAAACCCTTTTGGCAAAAAGTGTAACCATCGATACAGTCGGATAATGGAGTGTGATGCCTATAATAGTCCCTATTGCACATTGTGTACATCATGGCATGGACCACTCCACCACACTCTCATTCCCTGAGGTTATTAAATCTTTCTAAACTATACCCTAGTGTATCTCTATAGCTCATCCACACGAAAATTAATGACTTTGGATGACATAAATTTATAAATTTTCATAATTTCTCCATCCTTTAGGTAGTTTCAAACTCTCATAAAAAAATATTGTTTCAATAGTTATCTAAGTCATTTTCTTATTTCATAACATCAATCCTCATTCTTGCATTTATAATCATCATATTATATTTAATCACCTTGATTTAATAAAATTTATTAACTACAAAAATATAACATAATCATATTAATTAAGTAATACTAATTTAATAATTATATCACAATAAATTAATAAAAAAATGATTTGGGTAAAAATAGAATAAATGAGGTTATGAAAAGTAATATAATTTTTTTAATTAATTTTTTAATTTTTTTTAATTTTTTTGAGCGGATCTAGGCTCCCCTAAGAGATTTTTTTTAGAAAGCACTCAATGAATTGAAATTTCGTTGAATGAATTTGCTCCAATGACCAAATTCAAATATCTTTAATTTGTTCACTGGATTTAGAAATCTGTTGAGCGGATTGGATCTAGTGAATTCTATTTTTTAATTTTTCTTACGATTTAGGCGGTGTAACTGATCACCTTAAAAAGTTATGCCATTTTGAGTGTAAAGTAATACATACAATACCATACATGGAATATTAGAGTAAGAAATCAACTTCTCTTACCTTAAAAACTTATAATAATCAAAGAGAGAGAAATTTAAAGAGATTTAACGTTCAACTTTTCCTAAGCTAAAAAAATTACTATTTATGAAGATAATTCAAGGTTTGAAACGATAATAATGTAATTGAAAGCTTAGATTTAAAGAAAATTACCTTGGATTGAGAAGAAATAGAATGGAATGAAGGAATTGAGGAAAATAAAGAAGAGGAAAATAAAGAAGAGGAATAAAATGAGAAGGAGAAAGAGTTACGGGGAAGAGAAAGTAAAGGTGAGAGGAAGTTATATCTTTCTAAAAAAAGAAAAATTAATAAATATTTTTTCTTTTTCTTTTTTTAATTTATTATTTTTATTATCATTTTATTAGACTTCAAGCTCATTTCCCTTTATCTCTTTTCTCTCTCTTTGTTTAAATATTTAAACAAATAATAATAATATTTTCTATTAATATAAAAATTTTAATCTCAAACACAAGTATAATTTATATCAAAATTAAGGATGTTACACATATTTGTACCACCTTGGATATCATGCAATCATACAATCACAGTTGGTTCTAGGTCCCAACCCTTATGACTCAGCTTGGTCAATAGCACAAAATAACACATATCTCGACCTATAACACACAATTTAGCAAAGTACACAAAGTTCCACCTATAACAAAACTCAGCCAAGTACACATAATTGACCTACAAGTCAAAGCTCAACCAAGTACATAGAGCTTGACCTATAACTCGAAGCTCGATCAAGTACATAGAGCTCCGCCTACAACTTGGCCAACCATACCCTTAGGTTGGCCAACAAAGCTCAACTTGACTATTCTACAATAGCTTGGCCATTAATACACTAAATAAACTAAGTTGCTTAACTCACACAATATAACATATCAAGCTCGAGCAACTGACCAAGTGCTTGACCAAGCCATTAGAGTACTCGACCGAGTTTGTCAATTAGTATTAAATAGATGCATAATTCCCTAGTACATATAAAATAAAAACTGAGTATAATCATCATGCTCAGCCAAACTCCACAAGTGCTTGGCCTAACCTATCGAGTACTAGTCTAAGCTTGCTGAATATGCTTAATATGAATGCACAACTCTCCTTATACGTGTTACATTAAAATCGAGTAGTATATTATGCTTGACCAAGCTCCCAAAGTGCTTGGCTAGACCAACCAAGTACTTGTTCAAGCTTAAAGAGTAACATTAATTTGAAGACATAACTCCCTCGTACATACTAATCAAACCGAGTAGAATTATTGAAAAACATAACTCTTGATAGTATCAAGTTTGGCCAAGTTAATTGAGTGCTTGACCAAACCATTCAAGTACTTGGCCAAGCTTGTTGAGTATTATTATTTGAAAACACAACTTTCCCTTCATCAAGATTCTCTTCTTCTTCTAGCTTGGTCAGTCAACTCAAAAGCTCAACTCCAACTTCCTTTGAACTCGATCAGGCTCTGTTTCTCTCCTATACTCTTTGCCTTTCTTCTTCACAACCCTCCCTCTTTTATAGGTGAAAAAAATCATGTTTTTTTATTTATTTTTAATGTTTGGCTGATGTCATAAAGGAGATATTGTTATCCCCTTATCTCTTACATTAAGTGCCCTCTTATCCGTCTAACTCAATGTCTTTATCCGCAAGTGGTTGAGTTGTGACCTTATCCACTATTGAGTTTTTTGCCAAGCTGTCAAATTGCCATTGGAGCTCAGTTGGAAGCCTCCACTAGGTTGTCGAGTTTCTAAGTAAAGCTCGACAAATTACCCACCATGTAGTCGAGTAGAGTTTGGAAATTAAATCTATAGTGTAACTGAGCTTGGCCAAACCATCTCCTTAGTTATCAACTAGAGCTCGACCAACTAGCCTACTAGGTTATTAAGTACCCCTTCTTACTAACTCAGTTTTTGAGAGGATGAATGTATGTGAAAAATGCGAAGTGCAATTCTATTAAATAAATAGCTAAACTTATGCTATTGTATTTTTCAAACCGTTACAATCTCCCTACTACAAAAAATTTCATCCTCGAAAATAGACATACCAACGACTAAGTAGGGATAAGGTTCTCGCATCTGGTCCTCCATTTCCTATGTAAAATCACCAGATTTGGTATCCCATATAATTTTGACCATGTTAATCGTTTAACATCTGAGTTATAAGTGTTCTACATTAAGGTGTTATATACTTCCTTTCATATAATGTTTCATATGGTGACATTCTAATGCTAGAGTGGTAGCTATTATTATAAGTGCATTGTATCAAAGGAAGGATTTCATCCCAACTCCCTAAATTATCCAACACACAAGATCTTAACAAATCTTCTAATGATTGGATTGTTCTCTTAGATTATCTATCAATCTAGGGATGATATGTCGAACTCAATCAAAGTCTAGTCCCAAGTGCTTCTTGTAACATTTACTAGAATCTAGAAGTAAATTTAAGATCTCGGTCAGATATGATACTAGATGGTACTCCATGGAGTCTAACAATTTCTTTAATATACAAATAGGCTAGCTTTGTCATGGAGCTTCTTAAATTTACTGGGAAAAAATGGGAATTCTTGGATAATCTATCAATAGTTACCTGGATAGAGTCATGCCCCTTAATAGTCTTAGGCAAGTGGGTAACAAAATTCATTATTATGTTGTCCCAGTTCCATTAAAAAATCTCCATTTTTTGTAGTAGTCCACCAGGTGCCTAATGTTCCACCTTAGCTTTCTAAACATGTCAAACAGGTAGATACATACTCTACCACATCTCTTTTCATACCAAATTACTAGTATATTTTCTTCAGATCTTGATATATTTTAGTCATATCAGGATGTAAACTAAGTCAACTTTAATGACTCTCATCTAATATTAACTTCAACTCTTGGAAACTCTTCTCACAGGTGAGCTTGCTAATCTAACTTCAACTCCTAGAAACTCTTCTCATAATTATTAGTTCAAGTTCAAGAAAACGATTGATCCTTATGGGTCAATTATGTTAAAGGCACAACTATCTTAGAAAAGCCTTCAACGAATCTCCTATAATATCCTATCAATCCCACAAAAATCCTAACTCTAGTTACCATCTTACGATGTTCCCATTCAACACAACTTCCACTTTGGCAAAAATCATTGAAATCCATTCTACTAAAAAAATCACGTGTCCTAAAAATTTTACTTTGTCCAATCAAAATTCACATTTAGATAGTTTTGCGTACAATTGTTTTTCTTTCAATATAGTCAATACCATTCTCAAATGTTCCTCATGAGTCTTAGAACAAATATAAATATGGTCAATGAATACAACAATAAACTTGTCTGAATAGGGATGAAATATTCGATTCATGTAATTCATAAATACTATTGAGACCTTAGTCATTCCAAGAAGCATAACCACATGACCAAAATGAGATCTGAATCTAGTTTTCGATATATCCTCTTCCTTTACTTGTATTTGATGATATCCTAATCTCAAATCTATCATTGAGAATACTATTGTTCCATATAATTGACCGAGTAAATTATTTATCTTTGGTAGAGGATATTTGTTCTTGATAGTCACTTTATTCAACTACTGATAATATATACATAATCTGGAGCTCCCATCATTCTTCTTCGCAAGTAACAGAGGTGCACCCCATTGGGACATACGTAGTTGTATAAACTTCTTCTATAATAAATCCTCTACTTGCTTCTTTTTCAAATTCTTATCTTGTCATGTTCTAATTTTTCTACATTCTATAATTCTAAATAAGTTTTGTAATTCCTATATTTAATTTAGTTTTTACCATTTAATTCTACAATTCTTTACTTTCTTGCGATGTAATATATTTCTTTTACTAGTTTTAGTTGTTCTTTAATGGTTTTTTAGATTCTAGAATTAGTTTTCTAATTAAATTCTTGAATCAATTATTGAGATTTGTTTCTTTATATTTTTCGAACACTTATAATCTAATATATTAACATGCAACTAAAATTATTCTGTTGAATTTGACCAATTACATCATGAATTAATTTTAGGTTGTGGTTATTGTTTCCTATTACTGAATCATGTTTTTCTAGAAGAATTGTATGAGGTTGCTCAATGATATATAGTAGTTGAATTGTAAATGTTTAGGAACGTAATAGATATAAATTTGTGATTACAATTTAGAGCTAGAAATCAATGATATTTATTGAGACAAGATGAAAATTAGGAAACTAACCATTATTTTCACTTAGATTTTTTGTTTTGTTTTACTTTTACAAAATCAAAATCACAAAACCCCTAAACTATACTCTTAGATTTTGAATTTCAAATCTGGAATAATTTTCTAATGCTTTTCAAGATCATGAAATAGGATAATCCTAGTTATTAGATTTATTTTTTGTACTTTAAATCTTTGATTACATTTAGGTGAAAAATTGTAAACTGATCAAAATGGTATTGTTATCAAGAAGCAATTGATGATTATTTTAGTTTGATTTTCATTAGATATGAGTTAGGTTCTTTTTTATATAATTTTAATTTATTTTCAATTTTTTTGTTATTTTGTTAATTCTATTATTTTTGTTCAGTAGATTAGTGAATTTTTAAGATTGTTTGTCTTGAGCTGTATTTTGCTCAACAAATTTCAATCTACTCAAAAAATTTAGTCCAGTGTTGGTTTTGAGTATTAGTTGTGTGTTTTCATTACTTTTTTTTTTTTCTTGATGTTTTTATGATAGAATACATAAATCTCACATTGAAAATTTATAATCATTTTGATCCAGAACTTGATAGGACATTCCATAAAAATATAAACATAAAAAATAATTGTAAATTCATCATTTTTTCACAATTGTCATATCATTTCTAACACAATGGATAAAAGAACACTTGAAGAATTTATTGCACTTGATCTTACTTATCATAATTTATGTATCTAATTTGATGATGATGTATCTTTTATCTTAAAGACTGGTTTAATACACTTGCTTCCTAATTTTTGTGGCCTTATAGGAGAAGATCCACATAAGCATCTTAAGAAATTCCATACTAGTGTTCAACAATGAGATGTTAAGGTATTTTTGAGGATCAATCAAGCTTAAATAATTTTAAATTTCACTCCATGATGGTGCAAAGAACTAGTTGTACTATTTACCACCTAAATCAATTACTAGTTTGGATAATTTCAAGAGACTATTTTTAAAAAAATATTTTCCTACCTCAAGAACTACCTCAATTAAAAAAAGAGATATGTGGTATTAGGCAATTAGATAGGGAAAACTTGTGTAAAAACTAGGAAAGGTTTAATAGATTATGTACAAGTTTTCCTCACTATCAAATTAGTGAACAACTCCCTATCTAGTACTTTCACGAAGGCTTAACCATCATGGATAGGAATATGATTGATGTGGCAAAGCACTTGTCAACAAAACTCTCATAATTGTAAGGAATTTAATTTAAATCATGACTACTAATTCTCAATAATTCATCACTAGAAACAATACAAATATTACGAAATTTTTTAGGTCTAAACTATCCAAATGGTATGGAACACCAACAACTGGAGGATAAATTTGGCATTCTTTCTATAGTGGTCAAACAATTGGCTCAAGTTCAAACACAACCACAACCATAAATGTTATAAAAAAACTTTCCATGGGTTGAGGTAGCTTGTAGGGTTTACTCTTGAACTTAACATGCTACACATGAATGTCTACAAACAAATAGCATGTTTAATCCAATAGAAACACTCCAAGTATTTTTAACTATACAATATATCAAACCTCCACCTAACCAAGTATTAGATCTTTCTAGCAATAGGTACCATCCTAATTGGAGAAATTATCCAAACCTTAAGAGGGGAGGAAACTAACAACAACAACATAATCATTAGCAACAATAACCTAATTATTCACCACAACCACCACTACAACCATTTTCTCCACCATAACACAATCCAAAACAACTTACTACATCCATGTAACAACTTACATCATCTATTCTACAATTTAAAAATCAAAAGAAAAAATAGTTCGATAATGCTAACACTACTTCACCCTCAGGTTTTGACAATAAATCATCATTGGAGGAACTTGTAAGACAAATAATTGTGAACACCTTGTAATTTCAACAAAGAATGGACGCTAGTGTTAAAGTCTTGGAAACTCATATTAGACAATTATTTAGTTCCATGAATCAAATTCAGATGAGGAATTATCAATTGGTTGCCCAAACTATTTTGAATCCTACAAATGTAAGTGCAATGATACTTAGGGTAAGGAAGAATGTTGAAGGACATGTCCAAGTAGAATAAGAAAAGGAAAAGGAAAAAGAAAAATCTGAAATTGATGCACCTAAAATGTTATGTAAGTTCCATAAGTCAATTTTGATGTTGGTTACCCTACCATTAAGAAAATTCATGTTTAATTCTGCCAAACAAAGGGTTATGTGTAGAGAAAGAAGGGAGACGAGATTTTAAAAGTCTTTTAGAAGATTGAAGTGAATATACCTCTATTAGAGGCTATAAATTTTTTTTTAAATATGCCAATTTTTAAGGATCTGAGTAATCATAGAAGGATATTGAAAGGGGTAAAAAAGTCAATTTAGGAAGAAATCTTTTTGCTTTAATTGCTATTACACCATTTATCGTTACTAAAAAGTACAAGGTTCATGGGATTTTACCATTCCATGTCTCATTGAAAATAACTAGTTTGATAATGTCATACTTGATTTAGGAGCTTTAATTGATGTTATGTCATTGAATGTTTATTCATCTTTATCCCCTGTTTCATTGAAGAAAATTGCTATATTCATTCATTGGCTAATAGAAGCATATTCATTGGCTAATAGAAGCATAATCTACCTAATTGGTTTGATTGAAGATGTCTTAATGAGACTTAATAATTTGATATCCATAGTTGATTTCTTTATGCTTGACATGGAAGGAGAGTAAAGAAATCCTTCAATAATTCTGGGAAGGTCATTTCTAAAGACTGATAAGATCAAGATAAATATTAATTCTAATACATTAACTATGGAGTTTGGAGACAGTGTGGTAAAATTTAACATACTTTATGTAATTAGATATATACAAGAGGATCATTCTTTGTTTCACATTAATATTATGATGATTTGATTGATAATGTTGTCTCCTTAATTATTGATCCATACATTTGTACAATATTTGATGATTTAAAAATAGAAAATATAGAATAAAATTTTATTAATTGAGAACCCATTGAGCGAGGCACCTATTTTTACAACGAAATTAAACCTAAGAGCAATCAAGTGTTTGAAATTTTAAATGGCAATTAGAGGAAGTTGAATCTGCTAAGGAAAATTCATCTTTGGGCAAAATCTAAAAGTGGTGCTAACCAAAAGTTGAATTCACTTAAGGAAAATTATGCCAAAGAGGAAAAATTGGATTTTAGTCATATAACTATCGAATTCGCTAAGTAAAGGCTATCCCTCTATGAGGATATTTTACTATGTCTAGAGGTAACTTAAAGCAGAGTGAAGACCCTATTCACTCTCTAGAATACCTCTAGAAATGAATTAAAATTTGAATTAATTGGTATTGAGTGAGACACTTGTTTGCTCGACAAAATCCTTCTAAAGTAGATTGATAAATATCAATGCGTAAAATGTGTCGAGAAAAAGTTAAATCCACTTAGCAAAATCTATTTAACAAGTGGTCTAGAAAAATTAGCATTTAGTGTTGAGCGAAGAACCAGTTCTTTTAGGGTGTGTTAGTTTTTTTCGAAATTTGTGTTTTCATTTTTCGATTTTTGAACTTTTTTCGCAAATCTTCACCCTCTATCTTTCTATCTGCTAATCCAAACAAACGCTTAACGAAAACATTTTAGAATTGAATATTTTTTCGAAAGTGTTGATTGAGTCACCTGTTTGCTTACCGAAAATGATCCAAAATATTTAGAAAATAATGTTGAAACCACTAAGCGATGTGCTTGTTATAATGTCCAAAGTGGAAGGATCCCAATGTCTAAAGTCTTGCATTAATGACTATATATTTCTCCTTCTTACTAAAACGGCCAAAATTTTGTTTCTCTTATTGGAGAATTATAATATAAATAATATTTAACTACAAGCTGACATATTCTTAACAAAAAGTGTTAGCTATGAAGATGATTTTGGGACCAACAAAATCAATAGGATGCATCACTGAAACTGTTGATTAAGGGAAAGACATAGAAGCTAGTAGTAGTGTTGATGACAACAATCTTGGCTAAACAAATTAATTATTTTTTCCATACAATCTTTTATTCATCTAAGAATCAAAATAGTCTTTATTATCTCCATCCTAAGTGAAATTCTAGGGCCTATTCTTCTATCACTCCCTCTTCAGACAACTACTACAATTGGAGTAAGGCTACGAAACAAGCTTTATCTTCCAAGAAGGAAATCAAGTTTGTAAATAGAAGTATCATTTAATCTACACAAAACTATTCTTTATGTGATTCTTGTGTGATAATATAGTAATTTTTGGGATCAACCACACTATTTTTCCTTAAATTTCATAAGGTATAATTTGCATTGATAGTACAAGAGAGCTTTGATAGATCTTTAAGAAAGATTCATCAAAGAAAACCATTATAGAATGTTAGATATTCTTCTAGAGATCCACTCCATGTGACAAGGTGAAATATTTCTTTCCATTTTTTTACTTGCATTAAATTTTCTAGGATGAATTGGAATAATTGTGGCCAACACCAACCTATGAATTATGGAGCTTTAACCAATCACTTAAATTATACAAAATCAAGGACCATATTATTTGTGTTTTAAAAGGTCTCAATAACTCATATTATGTTGTTCGAAATCAATTTCTTCTACTAAATACTATATCTTAAATCTTTCAATTTTTTTCTTAGGTTTTTTAAGAAGACAGACAACACTCAAGAATCCTACTATTGTTTCTATTACTTTTGCTACTCATTCCATCAATTATACATTACAAGGTAGATACAATTCTTTTCAAGGAAGAGGTTGATATCAATCACACAATAAGCAATAAAATTTATGCATTTATTATAAATTGTAATAGAACCGATCATATTATGAATAGATTTTATCTTAAACATCATCATAGTGATAAGTGCACGAATAAAGATTAAGAAAAATTCTTGTTCAGAAAACATTGTCATATTACTTAGAACTAGGAAATTTGGTTTTTTTATTTTTCTCTTCTTTATTTGTAATCTAGGCTTAATTTTTAGATTTGAGGAATATGTTAGATTTTGGACCACATTAAAAGTATTGAGTCTTGGCCAACCAAGCCCAATTAGAGAAGCATATTTTGGTCAAGGTTGAAGTAAGGAGACCTCATTTCAATTCCAATGTTTCATATCATTCTCAACCATAGCATGACTTGGCATGGAAGGCATGACTCATTTTCATAGTTTTTTAACTTCAAATTTTTAATTCTCCTTCTTTATCTTATTAAGATTAAGAACTTCTAATGATCATAATTTCGAGACTAATCATAAATTTAAATTTTGATATAAACAAATAAATCCAAATTTTGAATAAACTAATGTCTTATGAATATTTTGTTTGAAAATACAAGATGCTTAAAGACTTATACAACAATATGCACTTATTACCTAAGAGCCCCTATTTGTGTAAAGCATCTTCCAATTATTTAAGACAACTACCAAAGTTATAGTTGTTTTTGGTCGTTTATTCTTATACATTACTCAAAGAAGATTTGAACCTTGTAAGTTAAATTTCATCTTTTAAGCATCTCAACTTCTAGAAAACATTGATTGTAGAGAATGTTTATTCTTCTAAAAGGAAAGAAACAACTTTGTTAGGTTTTGCCCCAAGCACTAACATAATGCACGCTAAAAAGCTCTAAAAATCATATAACATTGATACTTAAAGCAAAAAGGACTATCTTGTGTGTAATGGTTAGCATCCTAAAGGACTTATAAATATGACATGGTTCAAACTTCATGCAGAAACAAGAATGATAATTTCATTGACATTGTCATGTCTTAATATTTTGTACTTAGTTTTGTTGTGTCTTATTGAACAAAATTTCTTTAATTGAGGATTTCTCTGTAAAATCTTCTTGTGAAGTTATCTCACTTTGGTACTTTTGTATCTATATTACCCTCTCTAAGAGAGTTGAGTTCATTATAACTTCTTTATTCAAACTTTATTTTTATTCTAAGAGTGACCTAGTGTACTTATTGTTTCTAAACTCAAGGCAAGTTAAGTGTTTTTTTTAGAGTGGTATTGTGTACTCCTATAAGCCATAAGTAGCAGATACTTTAATTGATTAGTGGAACCTCTTAAGTATTTCTTAAGGGAGAACAAGAGTAGCTTAGTTGAAGTGAACCTATATAAAAATAAGTGCTCATTTTCTATTACATGTATACTATGTTCATCCTGTTTAAACTTGTTTCAAAAAAATCTTGTGAGTATTAGACACTTTCTACATATCGTCTAACCCTTGCTTACTACATCTAATAACACATTTTTCAAAAATTTTGTTGCAAAGTTTTTAAAAAATCTATTCAAATCCCCTTTTGTAGAGTTCTATTTTATTTCCATTGATATTAGAGCTAGTCTTTTGGAACTAGTTCTTTGTAAGGCTTGAGGCAAAGATCTAGTTTTGCAATGAAAAATGAATGATAAGTTGTCAATTGTCCATCTCTCTTCAAAAGAGAGAAGTTTGACTATTGGAAGTAACCTATGATTGCTTTCTTTGAAATATGCCATATTAGTATGTGGGATATTATCGAAAATGGTAACTATATCCCCATTAATCACACAAGAGCCACCCTACTTAGAAACATGTGGTATGATAACCATAAACAAAACTATCTTTAAAACTCTAGAGCTTATAATTCACGAATGTGGTCTATATGAAAAAGAGTACAAGAAAGTGCATGCATAAAATGGAGCAAAGGAGATGTAGGACATCTTTGTAGTCTATGAAAAGTCATTAGAGATAAAGAGAAACAAGTTTAGTCTTTTAACTAGGCAATATGAGCTCTTCATCATGGAGGACACTAAAAGTATCCAAACCATATCTAGCGACTTTTGACCATTCTCAATGAGCTAAAATCTCTAGGTAAGTGCTATAAAAATTATGATCATATTGACAAAATTGTGTGCAACTTACCAAGGGTAGTGGAGACCACAAGTGATGGCTTTGAGACCCTCTAAAAGTATCGATAGGCTAACTTTGAAGGAGTTAGTACACATCCTAAAAACGCATAAATTAGAGCTATAAGAAGATGGGTTGTTCAAGAAAGAGAAAAAGCATTGCTTTCAAGGCTCAATGCCCTATCAACTTCACTCCCACAAAAGCCTTCAAGGTAGAAGAACTTGGACAAGTCTTCTTTTGTAAATAAGTTTGAAGAGGAAGAGGATGAAGTCTTGTTCATCTTGAGAAAGATCTACTCTATGTGGTCAAGGGAAGAAGGCCTCCCCAACAACCTAAGGAGAATAAAGATAGAATAGAAGAAAGACTCAATTAATTTACTACGAGTGCAAAATGCCTGGACGCTTTAGATCAACACGTCTAGTACAGGATAAAGGCAAGTTAAAAAGATCAAGCTTCGACGGAATATAAAAGAAAAGGTTTTGATGTCTACTTGAGAAGACCTAAACTCATCATTTGATATTAAAGAAGATAAAGATGAAGAAGCCAACTTGTGTCTCATTGCAAACACATGCTTAGGAACATCGTTAGATGACTCAAATGACGAGGTAAATTTTACTAACTTTCACTTTGTAGTTGAAGCTTATAATGAACTTCTTTCTAGTTCCTCTCATCTATCTGAAGCTTATAAAGTTTCAAGAAAGAAATTAAGGAATATTTCAAAAGAGCTCACAACTTTCAAAAATCAATTTACAAGTTCAAAAGAACTTCAAGATGAAAGTGAAAAACTAAATGAGGAAAACAACTATTTGAAAAGAAAGTAGAATAAACTTCTATTAAAATTTCAAAAGAAAAAAAAATTAAATTTCCTTTAGAAGCTTGAGAAGAAAGCCCATTAGTGGATATTCTTCATGGAGTAAAAAATCTATTACTTGAGAATGACACATTAATTAATGTCCTAACTTGAATCTTTCAAGGCAATGAAAGGTTTAATCAGTTGATTAAGATCTTTAGACATCTCTTCAATAAGTCCGAGTTAGGCTTCAAAAGAAAGGAGGATGCATTTAAGCCAACAAGCAAATCTAGTAATTTCATTAATGAGTATAAGCTGGTTACCAAAACATGATCAAATATATTTATCTGTCTTCGCTACCATAGGAATTATATAACACTAGCCTCTTCAGTGCCTTGACTTGTGCCTAAGGGGGTTTCTATATGGGAGACCGGGTTAAAGCATATAGTTGTGATCCGTGTGCCTTGTGAAGGCCTCGCGATTACGGGGTCTTGTGTCTAGAAACTAAGTTAAAATAAGCATTGCTGAGAACTCTACGATCGAGAACATCTCGGTCATCTCCAAAAGGTACTTGACCTCATCATAAAACCACATAACAAGGCTCAATAAATTGGACTTAACGAGTTAAACTCACTAATCTATTGGTTAAGATCCACAACACCAACTAATCTATTAGTTAAGATTGATAATACCCACTAAATTTATTAGTTCGGATCTATTAAAGTAATTTGTTACTAAGTAATATTATAAATAGACAGTATTAATAAGGTATTTTCATCTATCTCTGATCACATACTAAACACTCTACATGTATTATATTACTAACTTGAGTGTCGGAATACAATTGCAGGTATCTCTCATCGTGGGCTAACAAGGTTTTGGAGTATTTCAAGAGATGTAAAAAATTTGTAAGAAGACTATTTTAAGGTACACAATCCTAGTAAATACAATTTAAATTATAATAAAAAGTTAAATTTATATATTTAAGAAAAAATGAGAATTAAAATAGTTATAGTAGAACTATTTAGCTAATTAAGTACAATTTTTTTTCATATTTGTATATTTATTTTAATTTATTTATTATTACAAGTTTCAATCAAATTTTTCAATTTTAAAAATATAAGAATATGACTCTTTCAAAATTCAATCAATCCTTTTAACTTTTTAAAATATAATAATGTAATTCTTTATAAATTAAAATTGATATCATTAATTTTAAAAATTATGATTATATGATGATTACAAATTATATTGTACATAAATTAAAATTGTTTATATTTGTTAGTTAATGGATTTACTGCTAATTAAATTAAAAATAATTTTGATGTTATGTTTTAAAAGATTAAGCAGTTTAATTAAAACTTTTATTAATAATAAAAAAAGAAAAGTAGATAATGAGACTAAACAATAATGAAGTACATTATTAAAAATATCTTTCCGAAATATCATACATTAAAGAAAAGATACGAACGACGATGATGCAACAGGAACGACACCGTTTTGGTGGAAACCTTTAGAAGGGAAAGGCACACTCCCATTCAGTCACTAAACTTTGAAGTTTGACCTCCCGAAATTGGGCCATTTTCCTAACCCTAGCCACGCTTCACCGCCATCATCGTCCACCTTCCGGAAAAGAACCAACCCCAATCTTTCTCACTCCTTTCCCCTATCTCCAATTCACAACTCTCTCTCTCTCTCTCAAATTCGAGATCCTTCCCACCCATCTCTCTCCCAACGAAACCCTATGCACCGAAGATAATTTCGAGTTCTTCTACCCACCTGGAGTTCTGTGGATCCTTCTAAAGCCAGATCGAGGTAAACCCTACTCGATTCAGTGGTTTTTCATTTTCATTTTTATTTTATTTTCCTGGCAATGCAAATTCGGAGTTGGTGGTGACTCACGCAAGTTATGAATTTGGACGCTTGAATTTGTTGGTTATGCCCCCAGTTGGTTCACTCGTTAAGATCGAGAGTTAAAGATAGGATCTCTTCATTTTGGTATTGAGGTCTTTGCATTTGTAATTGTTTTGCCCCTTTGTGGTTGACCAGTGAATTAGGTTTGGGTAGTGATGTCTGTGAACAATAATAATCTTTCTAAGGGCATTGGGGCCTCTTCCTCATCCTTTGGCAATGCTGGAATACCCTCCAATTCTATACCTTCAAACCATGGTTTTTCACAGTCCCAAGGACAAGCCCAGATTCCCGTTGGTTTTCAAGGGCAATTTCCAATGTCCCAGGCCCATGCTATTGTTCAAGCTCAGTCCAAGGCCCAGGCTCAGGCCCAGGCCCAGGCCCAGGCACAAGCAGCTGCAGCCCATGCTCAACTCCATGCTCATTTGCAAGCACAGGGGTTGAGTCTAAATCAGAACCAGGGTGGTGGTTTGGGGACGTCGCCTATTTCCACACCGGGTAATGCAAGTGGGAAACGGATCCCTCTGAAACCCCCAATTCGACCAGTTGGATTTTCCCCTATCAACAGCTTCTCGCCTTTGAGACCGATGGAGCTCACACCTGCTGCACGGAGGAAGAAGCAGAAGCTTCCTGAGAAACAGCTGCAAGATAAAGTGGCAGCTATACTGCCCGAGTCTGCACTGTATACACAGCTTCTCGAGTTTGAGTCTCGTGTTGATGCTGCACTTGCTAGAAAGAAGGCTGACATCCAGGAAGCACTCAAAAACCCGCCCTGTATTCAGAAAACTCTTCGCATCTATGTATTTAACACTTTTGCTAATCAAATTCGCACAATTCCAAAGAAGCCTAGTACGGAGCCTCCAACGTGGACGCTGAAGATAGTTGGAAGGATATTGGAGGATGGTGTAGACCCTGATCAGCCAGGAGTGGTTCAGAAGTCGTCTCCTTTGTATCCAAAGTTTTCAGCTTTCTTCAAAAGAGTAACCATTTCTTTAGATCAGAGACTATATCCTGATAATCACATTATTATGTGGGAGAATGCTCGATCACCTGCTCCGCATGAAGGTTTTGAAGTAAAGAGGAAAGGGGATAAAGAATTTACAGTGAATATACGGCTGGAAATGAATTATTTGCCAGAGAAGTTTAAGCTTTCGCCCGCTTTGACAGAAGTTCTTGGTATTGAGGTTGATACCCGCCCAAGAATTGTTGCTGCAATCTGGCACTATGTGAAGGCCAGGAAGTTGCAAAACCCAAATGACCCTTCTTTTTTTCACTGTGATCAGCCTCTTCAGAAAGTATTTGGAGAAGAAAAGATGAAGTTTACAATGGTTTCACAGAAAATATCTTCGCATTTGTTCCCTCCCCAGCCTATTCTTTTGGAACACAAGATCAAGCTCTCGGGAAACACTCCAGCTGGGACTGCTTGTTATGATGTGATGGTTGATGTTCCTTTCCCAATTCAGAGGGAGTTGTCTGCTTTGTTGGCTAATGTGGAAAAGAACAAAGAGATTGAGACATGTGATGAAGCTATATGTGGAATCATTAGAAAAATTCATGAGCACCGTAGGAGACGGTCATTCTTTCTTGGTTTCAGTCAATCGCCGGTAGAATTTATTAATGCATTGATTGAATCTCAAAGCAGGGATCTGAAACTTGTATCCGGTGAACCTAGTCGCAATGCAGAAAAAGAGCGTCGATCAGATTTCTTCAACCAACCATGGTAAGCTTTAAGGTTTATCTTACCTTTTGTTTATCCAATACTGTTTTTGTTTTATTTTATATTTAGTTGCAATTTGCAAATGAATACTTGACAATCTGTCAAACATGGCTATGATTGATCTAATGAGAATAATTTAAAATCGAGCTTTAAAGTTTAGAGATTAATACTTTACTTCCATATGTTGCCTTAGTTTAGGCTTATGTATGACATTACTTGTACATTTATGCTAGTTGATTAATACACTTGAACCAACCCATAGCCATGGGAGGGTTTCATTTCAAATTTTAGATGTGACTAAAAGTGCATGATATGTTTTTCCTTTGAGCAAATTATTTTGACATCCCGAGACTTCTTGAGATTGCACTTAACCCGTCACAGCAGTTTAAGTCTCAGTAATTGTTAGTATAATTTACTCTTTTCCTTTTTCTTCTTCTGCCAAGTAAAAGTAGACTTGAATACTGTTCATGTGCTTTTTCTTCATTGTTATTATATATGTCAATTACCATCATTGTAAAATTTTATATCTTGTTTGACAACTTGAGCAGGGTTGAAGATGCTGTTATTCGATATCTGAATCGCAAACCAGCTGCAGGAAGTGATGCTCCAGGAAGCACATGACACCAGGAGTTCTAGGGCCCCATATTTAGTAATTCATCCCTTTTGGCGATGTATTTGAAGATATATATTATGAGAATTTCTGAAGTAGCTAGTTTTCCAACTTCCATGCTGTATTAGTGACCGGAAGGAATGCTGCTCCATAGTAATATATACAATATGTTGTTGTATGGGTTAGTGTGAGCACAGGTAGTTGCAGTGCTGAAAATTGTTTGTTAGGTGATAAATGGTTCCACAGTTTCACGTCTAGTTGTAGTCAACTGTGGTGGATTCTTTGGTTACCTCAACAGTTCATTTCTCCGCGCAAGATACTTATCATTATGAAAAATTGTATTAGGAAGGATTGATTGGTGTACAGTATCTAAAGTTGTCTTGCGACAACACGAGAAAACAAATGTTGCAACGCATGGCTCGTATTTCATCCATCCATAGGTTCTGTTGACATTGAATTTTGCACTGTTACTTGCCCAATATGAATCTTAGTGGGAGGGTTCTGTAACAGTAAATTATGGTCGCTTTTCTTCGTTTTACTTTAATTCAACTTCAAACAATGCAACAATTTTTCATGAAAACTGTGTATGTAAGAGTTGTTATCAAATAACACGTTTTACAAATAATGATTTTGGGTTAGTTGATAATGTATAATTATTTACATTAACTGTAATAGAAGTGATTTCTTTTGGATTAATTGATTATATATAATTATTTATACTGATTATACATGAAAATTAAACTCAACAATCTGGTTAAGATTCATTTATTGGTTTCTTAACATAGTTTCATTGATTAGTTATCATAACGACATCACATTTTAACTTTTGAAATAGTTTAGATAATATCCAGTACAGTTGTTTGTTGCTTAAAATAATTTAAACACTAATGCTTAGATAAACAACATTGTTTGAGAAAAAATTATGCTTTATGTAAGAGAAATTAATGGAGATATTCTTTTAAGTAACGATATGGAGTTAATTTTAAGACTAACAAATTATATATATATATATATATATATATATTGCAAGTGTATTGGTAAGGGAGTAGTTTTCCAAGAATAGACAAAAGGTGTTTATAACGTTATTTTTCTTACACGGGCGGGTCAAACCTAGTCTTGTTTTGTTTGTATAATCTATATGATATCTGAGAACTCTAAGTAGAACTTGATGACATCCTTATATCGAAGACACCATTCCCTACTTCCCTTAGAGACGAAACCTTTTGAATATTGAGTGATATGACGGTACAATCAACCTTGGACAATCAATCTTGATGAGTACGAGCGGATTCAGAAATTTTAAGTGAGGGACGAAGACAGAAATTTTAGGTAAGGGAGTCGAATCCGAACTAATTAATATATATATATATATATATTAAAATTAATTATCCTGTAAAACTAAATATAATAAATAAAATTATTAATAAATTATACATCATTTACATATATTTAAAATTAATATAAATAATTATATATATAAGGTCAAATACATACGTAATACATTTAATTTTTTAATTGTATTCGATGATACTTCATGTTATAAAAATCATTAATTATAACATCTGTATTGAACTTTATAACAATTTTTTTTTTCAATATAATCAATAAGAAAATCTGATAACTTGAAAATTAACGAAAATAATTATTTAAACCAGAAAGAGAATACATCCATAAAATAGTGATACGGTTCAAACTTTATATAGACTCTACGAATTTCATTTATTTGACTTACAAAATAATCACAAAATTTCCAAGATCACATCAAAATATCAATATCAATTTTTTTCTTGTATCTTCATAATTTTAGAAGGAGATTGTTGAATAGGTTAATCAATTATTTGCATTATAGATTCTTCATCAACACTATTTTCTTCAACATTACTAGTTGAATTCAAATTTGGTAGATTAGAGGTTATTTCATCAATCCTATCAAATTATCTTTTCTTAAAAAATGATTTTATAGTTTTCTTCTTAGACATCTAGACCTCAACTTGAATTTTTAATATTTTAACATCGAATCAAAATAGAGCATCATAACACATTAAAACAACTAACGAATTGATAATAAATAAAAAAAATCATATTACACATGTTAATATGTTATAATAGTGAAAAAAAATAATAAAGAAAGAAATTTTCTTACCTTATTTCTTCACTACAAGAAAAATATAGTTGACATCGTGTCTACTTTGTTTTTTAATTTCTTATTGTTTAGTTTCTAATACTTTACAATCTTCTAATATATATTCATATAATATAAAAGATTATTTTGGTATGTTTTGATTTTCTTTTTAATTGAAGATATTTGTTAAAAAGATATACAGTACACATACAAAAATTTATCTTTTTGGAATTAGACAAAATATTTTCTTTTATATATAAGATTATATATTTAATTATTTTAAATTAAAAAGATTTAGATTTAATCTATATATATTATTTGTATAAAATTTTATACCGTATTATGGAATAATATATTTCATAATTTAATTATAATTGTATATAGTAATAAATAAAAACTAAAATGTTAGGGGGGACATAGCCCCTGTCCCCTTTGACTCCACCCCTGTTTTGAGTATTTAGATGATATTATCTTTATAGGGTTTTTCCTACTTCACTTTAAAAGAGCAACTTTAGTCTAATAATACACTTAGTGTTTTGATGATAACAAATACTATTAGGATTTCAAATACTAATATTCTAATAATATATATTTTCGACTTGAGTTTTAAGAATTAATTTTTCTAAGCATCAAAGTGCAAAAGAAGAACTTCATGTGTCATAAGACCTTTTATGATGAAGAACAGACAACAATCTATTATTCATTCGAATAATTCCTAATCAAAATATGATTATATGAAGTAACGAAGTAAAAAATACGATTACGAATCCTTCTACACGTTACAAATATTTTATTCATATGTCTATAATAGATGGTGGGGGATTGAATAGTTTATTACTATAGAATAAATATTTTTAAAATCAACATTAAATATTTTGTAACAATAATGTTACAATAGAATTGCATCAAATAACGATAGATGAGTTATGTAGAAAATATCATTCTAAAGATATTTTCTCGAAAGCTTTTTTTAAAAAGGACTTGTGTGACTTAATGTGTAAAGACTGACACAAAGAATAAATATATTCAAAATAAAAAGAAAAATATAATACTCAAATTTATGTTGCTTCAACTAAATGTAGTTAGGAGTAGTTTTTCTTTACAAATTGTAAGGTGTTTCACTAATAAATTTGATTGCAAGTATTTTAGTTTGTTACTCCAGGCTTACAAGTATTTCCTATCACTTTTGACTCCTAAATTTTTAGACATCAAAGTATTCTTTTTAACAAAGTCACTCATGCCTTTCACAAATAATTAAGGATGAATACAAATATAAAATACATACACACAAATCTAGTACAATCTTTTCTTTCTTGGATGAAGATACAATTCATCTTAATTTCGTCTGTTGTAGGTGTAGTACTGGTTGAATCTTCATTTGTTATTGTAGTTTCATTTGCTGATTATGCATTTGGAATATATTCGGTTATTCCAAATCCCAAAAGTTGGGATTCTATCTTTTAAATTGGATAGGTTTGCTCCTTCTGAATGTCAACTTTGAGATAATAAGGTTGATTCTCAAAGAAAGTGACATCCATGGTGAGGTAAAAATTCTTAGATTGAGGTGAATAACATTTGTATCCCTTTTGGTATGGGGAGTAGCCAATGAAAATATATTTTATGGATTTCGAGTCAGGTTTATGATGACTAGGTTGAGGTTGTGGATAAAGGCTAAACATCTAAATATTTTAATGGGAATGGATGTAAGGATACAATTAGTAGATATGAGGTTTGAACAAGAATAGAGTAAGGGGTGTTAAAATTGAGGATTCAGGAGGATATTATGTTTAGTAGGTAGGTTGTTGAGAGGACAACTTCTCCCCAAAAATGGTTGGATAAATTTGTAGTTAACATGAGGGATCTGGTCACTTCTAGGAAATGTCTATTCGTTCTCTTAACAATCTCATTCTATTGAGGGATATGTACACATGAACTTTGATGTATGATTCCATTCCATGTTTCTGAAGGTAGGAATTTAGTGTAGAGTGATAATACTCTCGACCATTGTCACTCCTAAGAACCTTAATGCTGCTTTGAAATTGTGTTCCCACCTTACTTTGAAAATTTTAAAATATTGACAACTTCTAATTTCTCCATCACTAGAAACACCCATGTGACCCTTGTGTGATCATCAATGAAGGTGACAAACCATTTTGATCCAATGATATTAGTTACCCATGATGGTCCCTATATATCGTTGTTAACTAGGGAGAAAGGTTGAGATAGTTTATAGGGTTGAGGCATGTAGGAGTTGCAAGTATGTTTGGACAGTTGACATATTTCACATTGAAACAAATCTTGATTTTGATTGAATAATGTGATAAAACATTCATTTATGCTATGCTAAGTGGATATAATGAGATCCTAAACTTTACTGATTGGCTGTGCCATATGGGCTATAAGATTAGGTGGTGAGGAGTTGATGGGAGGAATATTAGTGACCTGTCCTAGGACTATAGATTCATAAGCTAGGTGGTGAGGAGTCGATGTGTTGCTAATAGTCCTACCCTATGTGTAGGGTGGCAAAGTGGTACTTGAATCATCTGTATTGGTCTAGTATCCAAATCACAATGTGATAGGTAGTTCATAGAGTTGTGGGCAATTCAAAAAATAATTTTGTATTGTACATTATGTAGTTTTTTTTTATCTTTCATATGAAGAATTTCATACTAGTGAGAGTTCTTCTTTTGTAATTAATACAAATTCATGTGATATGTTATTCAGTCTGTAGAGTTTATTATGTTGCACTGTGTACTATTTTAGTCACAATTTCTAGGATCGTTACAATTATGGTATTAGAGTCGGTAATAAATATCCTTGTTAGACCTAGTGGGAGTGAGTTTACTACATTTCTATTGTATGGTGATTGAGTATGATAGGGTTAGGGAAGATAATTTTCAGAGTGTTACCATATTTTTCCTAACCTATGGTTATATATTTTGGATGACACCATAACCATCTAGTCCTCTTACTTCATCTCCTTCGCAAATATAGATGCTTTGGCTAGGGCAATGGAAATGACAACCAATTTCATGCAACAAGAGAATGTTGTGATGGCACGACAATAGTTTATTTTATATCAATAGTGGAGGCCAACTATAATAATGTCCTCTACTAGATATCATTAAATTGAGCATATGTGATAGGTTGAGTTTATAAGGCACAATCTTCTTAATTTCAGTGGTAGTTCAAGATCAAATGAAGTCAAAGAGTTATTGTTAGAGGTGTATAAGATTTTCAGTGTTATTCTATGTTCTAAAGACATGATAGTGATCTTTTCCACATTTCTCTTATTAGAAAAGGTTGAGTTCTAATGAATAGGGACTTAGTAGATGATGGTAGCTAGGGGAGAGTTCATAGACTGGGAGAGCTTCTAAAGTAAGTTTCTAGAAAAAGATTTTCTCAATAGTACTTAGTTTGAGAAAGATTTATAACTTTTTAGACTCAAGCAGAGTGGCATGTTAATGGATGACTATGTCACAAGATTTTAATACTTGAAATGATTTTACACCTAGACTACTTCTGATGCTTGGAGGTGTAAGAAGTTTGGATAAGCTAAGCTCAAGTTTTTTGGTGATATCATTAGTCATTAGAAAGTTTCTAGTGCTGATGGAGAAGGCGAAGAGAATGGAAAGGCTTTAGGAGGGCAAAGAAGAGTTTACAATGCCTAATTTAGTGGCTCATCCAATAAAAGGTGGAAGACTAATAAGAAGAAATCCTATTCCTAACCATAACATTCTAAGAGTGGAACCAACACCTCTCAAACACTCATAACCACTACAATTAGGAGTGAGGTGTTTTTTGTGTGGAAGGAAACACTATAGGAGATAATGTCCCAAATGTCGACTTCATCAACACCTTAGAAAATTTTTTCTAGGGTTACTTTACACACAAGAAGCTTGGCCATAGAGATAAAGATTTTGATTGGAAGAAAACTCCCATAACATTAGTGGAGCATCCTTTAAACCAAAGAGTGGTGATGCTAAACCCATAGCGGTTGAGCAGGTGCTTGCTTTGAGTGGAGTTGAGGCTTCATGTTCAAATAATCTAGTACAAGGTGTTTGTTCCATTTCTGATACCACTTTGAGAGTGTTATATGATTATGATGCTATACATTCTTTTATATCAGATGCATGTGTGGATAGATTGAATTTGTTTATGTGTGATCTACCGTATGAGTTGATAATGACTACACCAAAAAATAGTCTGATGATAGCTTCTTTTATATGCATTTGATTTTCGATCATAGTAGAAGGACATAAATACAAGGTAAACTAAATTAGTTTATCTTTGAAGGATTTAAATGTGGTCTTAAGATGGATTGGTTATCTACTAGTCGCATGCTTATTAATTATTCACAAAAAAGGTTAGTACGTAGGAGGAAGTGGTTACTTCAACTTAGTGAACTTGGAAAGAGATGAAAATTGGAGCACAATGTTTTGTAGTCTTGACACAAAAGAGGGTTACAGGAGATAGACCCATGGATGATATTTTAGTGGTGAGTGGATCCTTGGATGTCTTTATAGACGAAATACCGAGATTACCACCTAAGAGAGAAGTGGAGTTTGGGATTGATCTAATTCCATGAACAAGACCAATTTCTATATAGGATGACCTCGACTAAACTAGTTGAGTTAAAAAAAAACAAGTAGAAGATATGTTATAGAAGAAATTTATTCGACTGAGTGTATCTTTGTCAGGTCCACTTTTGTTACTGGTAAAGAAGAAGGATGAGAGTTATAAGTTATTTATTGATTAACGACAGTTGAACAAGGTGATCATCAAGCATAAATATCCTGTACCAAGGTGATGATGAATTCATGAGTCCTAAAGAGAATAAAGAGAATAAAGAAGAGTTTCTAAGAAGGATTACCAAAAGCATGACAAAAAGGAATACTTCCTCTCCATCTCCATCTTTTTCCTTATTTTCTATTTCCATAGTTTCCTAAAGACTTAAACCCCCCCCCGCTTAGTTTCTCCCTTAGCTACCTTGGGTCTTTTTGAAGACTTGTTGGAAGTCCATCTCGTCATTGCTTGGAGCACCCTCCTTTCACACATCTCAGCCTAAAGATGGAGTTTCATTTCAGCTTCATTTAATTTGCATCTTTTGATCCTAGAAACCTATATAAAATACCTCATTTGCTCTTTGTAAGACAACTTTGATTAATCACAAACTGAGATATTACTAGAGCATTTGTGCTTGTGTGTTCTTTTCCTCTTGGTGTCGTAGGAAGGATCTCAAGTGGCGGCAACCATAACACTAATCCTACACTTCTCCTAGTCAAAGTGGCATGTAGAACATCTATTATCTACTTTTATTTCTTCACTCTCTTCATTCCATTAATCCTTCCATTAATTTCCTTGTTAAATTTTTTTATGCTTAAATGTCGTTTGCTCTATTATCGCGTCATATTATAATATTTTCATTGATTGATTTAATAGTAACCCTCCTATCCTCCCTCTTGAAATCCTTAAAATTGAACCTCGACACATAGATAACTCCATTTCGATTTATCTTCGTGTCCAGTGGAGATCTTCCTTGAGTTTTCTTATCATTATCTCTTAATCAAACATCTTGCCTATGATGTCTTATTACATTATGCTATCACCTAGTTGACTTCATGGTTGGTACCAAGAACCAACTAATGTATTTACATAATATATAAAATGTGTTTGTTGACCGAGTTGAGTTGGTAGTTGGTGCCAAGAATTAGCTGTGTTATGTGATGTGATTTGAGTATTAGAGTGTTATGGATATTATAAAATTTCTCTATGTACTGAACTATTTTATAGAATAACATGTACTAGGTGCTTAACATCTGATAGCTTAGATAAGTTGAAAGAGCTTGTAGAGTTTGGTCAATAGGTGTATGTTTGGTTAAAACATCTTGTATATCAAATGTTATTTTAGGTTATGTTTCAATTAAGCTAGTTAGATGTTCTAAGTGCTCTAACTAACATGTGTCAGTCTTATGTTTATATAAGTCTATGCATGAAAATAATGTGAGGTGCAAATTTTGAGTCACGATGTAATAAACGAGCCTTTGTATCTTTATCTTCTCCTCAAGCTTTCTTTGTGAGTTCTTTGTTCTTATCTCTTGACAGTTTGTTCTCTTTTATTGTTCTTGGACTAACCTTTTATTGTGTGCACTATGGATACCATAACAATGTATAGTGTGGTGGCTATGCCATAGTGAATTCAATGAGATCTCAAACTTCACTGATTAGTTGGGTCATGTAAACTATGGAATCAAGTGACGAGGATTCGATGGGGGGATTATTAGTGGCATGCCTTAAGACTACAAAAATCGTAGGCTAGGTTGGGTAGGGTTGTTAGTAGTCCTACCCTGTGTGTAGGGTAACTAGGTAGTATCTAGATCACAATGTGATACACAAATTTTAGTCTCTGAGTTCAAGCATGTCTCTAAGAAGATGTTTATGTTATGTTGAATATGATCAATTATTGATGTAATGTAATGATATTGAATATGTTATTCTTTTTTTATAAATAATTTACCCTTTTCTTGTTGGTTGACTTGATTGTGATGTTTGTGTTGATTACACGAGAGTTGATAATATTATAAGTGATGAAGAGATGTCTAGAACGTAAGGGTAGTTTAGAGAGTTGTGAGGAGTTCAAAAAATAAATTTGCATTGTATATTATGTAGTTTTGTATCTTTTATATAAAGAATTTCATACTAATGAGAATTCTTCTTTGTAATTGATGCAAATACTATTTAGTTTATAAAAATTTACTATGTTCCATTGTATACTATTTTAATAGCAATTTCTAAAGTTGTTCCATATAAAATGTGTTCATCAAATACCCACACACTTAAACTATTTCACATCCAAGAAAACATTCAACAAAAGAATTCATTCATTTATAGTTTAGACTTGTACAATCTTTTAATTTAATTTAAATTAAATACACGAAATATACTTACATATTCACCAATAAACTTAAGTTAGTAAAATTAAAATAAACTCAAAGGTTAACAACAAATGTGAAAACACAATTATTCTAACATTTATTCCAGTAAATAACAACTGATCAAGATTAGTTTAAAGTGATTCAAGAATAGAAGCCTCACTATATCAAATTTACTTTATCTCTTAAGTTAGATTAGTGTCTACTCTTAAACCATAACTTAAAAAAAAAAAAAAATTATAGGCTTGACAAATTGAAACATATGTAATTAAATATCAAAATACACTACAAAACAAAATTTTATTACCCATGGAATATTTTTCACGGAATTTTTTTCACGGAATTCTTTTGTGGAAAAAAATTAATTACTCATTGAATATTTCTCACAGATTTATTTTTAAGGAAATTTTTCATAAATTTATTTGTGGGAAAATTTTTATAAATTTGTTTATGAAAAAGTTTCCCATAGATTTGTTTGTGAGAAATTTCCCATGGATTTTTTGTGGAAAATTTTCTACTAGCTTTTTACCTACAAATTTTCCACTACCACAAATTTGTAGGTAAAAGGCTAGTAGGAAATTTCCTACAAAAATCACAAAAAATTCATGGAAAATTTCTCACAAACAAATCTATGAAAAATTTCCCACAAACAAATTTATGAAAATTTTTTTCATAAACAAATTTATAAAAAATTTCCCACAGATAAATTTATGAAAAGTTTCCATAAAAATAAATCTGTGAGAAATATTCAATGGGTAATTAATTTTTTTTTCACAAAAAAAATTTCATGAAAAATATTCCATAGATAATAATTTTTTTTTTGTAGTGATATTTTTTATTTGTAATGAGGTGGCATGATATATACAAGGAATTCAAAACTTATAAATAACTAAAAATGAAAGAAAAAAGTGGGAAATAAAATCTGAATAAGTATAGAAATAATTCCAAATATACTTTTTATTTCTACTTTCATATTTCTTTCTTCATTTTGTCTCTTTTTGAACCATTTTTTTTTCTTTGAATTTTCAGCCATTCATTGAGTGAAAATATGCTCACTAAGTGAGTCTGTAAAAAATTTTCCTTTCTATTATATTAATTTAAACCAGATTTGTAGAATGGCTCAATGAATTTTATCTCATTTAGTGAATTTTCTCAATTGCATAGTTTTCAGTTTTGATTGCAGTTAATACTTCATTCCCAAGGCAAATCCAAAACTTTTCTAATGTTGTTGATTTAGGTATATCATGGTTTTTCACTATGTTCTCTTATCATGAGTTTTAAAATCATTGAAGAAATGAAATATCAGACTCAAAAGAACTACATAAAGTAAATTTATTACAAGGTAAGTTGATCTAGTTATATCATGAGAATGGATGCCTATATGTCATTTCCAAAATGAATGTCTATGTCACAAGAGGGAAGGTAAAAATAGTTGCTACAAAAGATTATTCAATGTATCATTGTAGCAAAATGATATCCAATGATTTTGTTATAGTTGGAGGCTCATCAAAAGGTTTTCATGTGGCCATTAACTGTAAAATTCTTACTAGAGAATTCAATTTAAATTTCAATAGCCCCAAGGAATGTTGTCATCACAATACATGTACCGATCTATTTGGATCTTGATTTTTCAGCTATCAATCTTAATTTTGAATTTAAAAAAAAAAAAAATCACATGTTAAACTCCTTTTGACGAATATTTTGATCATAGTATCTTTTAGTCCTTTCCATGTAAATATGTGAGTTCTCATATGCTTCAAGTTTCAATTACACCAACTCTTACCATTGAAGTAATTTATGCTCTCCAACTTCATCAAATGAAAGGTTATATGCTTTGATTATTCAGTGTCTTATGTTCTATTTTAATAAATAAATGGCAAACTTTGTGATGAAGTCATGAATAGAGAAGATAAAGACGTTTTCAAATAATGTGGAAATAGTAAAAATATTTTTTTTGTAATAAATCTTGTTTGAATAGGAATATGTATGAAAATCTTCTAGAGTTAATAGGGTTGTTTATCTTGTTTAGTTTCTTAGTACTAATTTGGAGGTTAAGGCAAGGCAAGGATTTTGTTGGCAAACACTCCCTTATCTATATATTAATTTCCATAACTTTGAAATGAATGAAATTAGTTTGAGAACTTTTGATAAGAGTGTAAGTCTTTTGAGTGATTTTATCTTATTAAGGATTCCAAGTGGTTAATCACACCCACTTGTTGTTTATCCTAAAACGGAATCCAAATGATGCATTGAATCACATCAAAGTTCATTTAATTTTTCTTTGAATTTTTAATTTAAAAAAAAACAAATCTTCTTTTATTTATCAATTAATATTGATTTTGATGTTTTCATTTTTTTTTTCATCTTCTCATTTTAGTCTGTATTTTTTTATTTTTTAATTAATTCAGTGAAATTAATCGGAAACTATTGGTGAGATTTGGGAACCTCATCATATGGATTCAGAATTTGATTCTGATATTTCTGTACCAGTTTCCCAAATTTGTAGAAGTTTTTCACGAAGTACTAATTATAATGGCGCATTTAGTGAACGAGACACGCAAATTTTAAGTAATTCATTCTCCTCCAATTCTAGAACTGTTTTTTTATCTTTTTCTTACTCTTCGGTGCCTTAGTATGGTGATGAAATAGTTGGGTTCATTCGGTGCTTTGATTCAATCGTGAATCTTGAGTTGCAATTGAGTGTTATTCAAGAACGTGAATTTTCTTGAGATCAAGAAACATGTGTGGTGATTCTCACGATGCGAACATTCGATTCGGTCAAGAACCTGAAGCAACTGCTCGTTGCATTCTTCATTCATTTGTTTGATGCAAGTAGCTGGAATCATGTGGACTGTGCTTCGGTGCAACGCTGGATTCTTTGGTTGCAGTGATGAATTTCATGAGCGCAGGGATTTCATTGGCAACAAAAGTCAAGTAGCTGCACTGTGTGACAGAGATCTACCTCCTTACATAAAATTATACAATATTATGAAAAATTAAATTAATATATATAAAATTAATATATATAAAATTAATATAAATAATGAAAGATATAATTAAATTAATATATAATATTTATTTTATAGATTACTTTTATAAAAGTTGAATTAAAATTAAATTAAATTTAAAATCTATTTTTATTATAAATTTGATTCGATGAATCGTTTTAATAAAAATAAATTAAATTTAAAATTTATTTTTATTATAATATTATATTAAATCGATTTTTATTATAAATTTTATTTTATGAATCATCTTAATAAAAATAAATTAAATTTAAAATAAATTAAATTTAAAATTCATCCCTATTATAATATTGCATTACATAAATCAAAGTTATAATTCTATCTATCCGCTATCGAGAGATGTATGATCATGGTGACATGAATCCATCATGAGATTTTGAAATGTTGATCAATTTTGGTTCATCTTTTTGAATAAAATTGAAGCGCGGTGCAGTGATGTGTTAATTACATGCTTGAATTCTATTGAATGGGAAGGGCTTTTGATTGGATTCATGCAATTGAATTCATATTGATTCCAATCGATTTTGCTATTCAAATTAGCCAAGCAAAACTTAATTGAGGTGAGCACTGTTTTGAACTGGTGGAAATGTTTGAAGCTAGCGGTGTTGAATTGATTAAAGCATCTGGCATGTTCTTGTTTTTGCTAAATGTTTTAGAAGAGATTAATATATAAACATGAATATTCAACCTCACATAAACTATCTCTATTTAAACAAAAATTTATTATATGAAATTCTATTTTTTATTTTATTAAAAAAAAATTCTTGATGTTCTTTATCTTTATTTCTAATCAGTTTTCTTTTAAGTTATTCTTTAATTTAATTTTTCTATTGGTATTTCTTCATTTTAATGTTGAAGCAATGAATCAGTATCTTGCAACTACAATAGGATTTGTAGAGATGAAAAGCATGATGCAAAAATGAGAAAGATAACATTCTATATCAGTTTACCAACTATTACAGTATCTATATATATACATTTGGATGTAGAAAACATATGAAAGATAAAAACAGAAATAAATTTAATTTGTCATAATAGAATAACGGTTATTGTTGCACCATGAATGTTAAGGGCGTTGAGCTTGCTAGTGATATCATTGAATGTGCTAGATTCAAAGAGTTTCGTGAAAATGTCTACGAGCTGGTGCTTTATGAAAATGGGAAGGAAATGAAATAGCTTGACTTGAAGTTTCTCCTTTATCGCATGACAATCGATCTTAATGTGTTTGGTCTTTTCATGGAAGTTAGGATTATTTTCTATATGTCTTGCAAATTGATTGTCACAATAGAGAACAGCAGGAGAACTAACTTGAATGTTTAAATCCCTTAATAGATAACTAAGTCATTATACTTCACAAGTGGTAGTAGCTAGTGCTCTTTATTCTGTTTCAGAAAATGATCGAGAAATGGTAACTTGCTTTTTTGACCTCCAACTTATGAGGGAAGATCCGAAGAACACAAAGAAACCAGTGACAGATCTTCTTGTATGTGATATAAGACCAAATTAATGATATAAATGGGTATTAAATATAAGTCCAGTCGGAATCACTAAAACCCTTGAGCTATATCTCTAAATCCTTTGAAAAGAACAAACCTTGAGCTGATACTTGTTTTACATATCTCAATATTCTTTGTGCTTCCTTGTAGTGCTGGACGGTGGGTGCCTGCATGAATTGAATAAGACATTGGATTGCAAAACTTATGTCAAGTTGTGTATTGCTTAGGTAGATTAATCTTCCAATGAGTCATTAATACATAGCCACATCATTCATGGGTTCTCCCTCATATATTCTCTTCAAGTCTTTAGTTATAGGAGTCAAACAAGGCTTGGAAGTTTCCAATCCAGTTTCTTCAAGTAAGTCGAGAGCATAACGTCTTTGATGGATGTGTATCCCCTCCTTTGATCGGGAAATTTTGAATCCTAGGAAGTACTTGATATGGATTAGGGAGCACAATAGAAGATGATGCTAAGAAGGGACATGTGGCACATAATCCGATTGATGCGGTAATAGAAAATGGTGAGCTAAGGCACAACACTTGTGAGAAGCACAAAACGTGGAAAATGTAGACCAACATAGAAGCGAAATGAGAGCATCTAATGAGTGGAAGTATAGAATAAGGGGTGTGGTATTTTCTTAAATATTCTTCTCTATCTCTTTCCTTCTTTGTACGGGCCACTCTCATGTCATGAGTTGGTTCACCTTTTTCTCGTCTGACAATTTTTGACATTTTTGCATCCTTACTACTACTATTTTTAGTTTATTAATATCCGGAGAGGTATTTCTTATAGCAATTGTGTTTGTTACTGTTATATTACTAAGAACCACATCAATTGGTGCTTTCATTGACCTCTCTCATGGTTGAAAATACCCGTTTAAAAGAGTTGGCAACAAATATTCACAACCTTCAAGACGCTATGACGTTGCAAGCAACTCAAGGTTCTGCTCTTATTTCCCAATTGGAGCAGGAACTTGATGCTTTCACAAAATCAAATGATCCCAATCGTATGGTTCGTTTGGAGTCATCTATGGATATACTAACTCGATCGATGGGTGTAGTTTCTCATCATTTGGAGCGCATTGTGCACATTGATCCTCCATTGCATGTGATGGGTAATACCCTTCCCCTTCGTTCGATGAAACTGGATTTTTTGAAATTCGATGGCGCTACTGTTGAGCTGGTTATTTCGTGTGGAAAAAGTTTTTTCTCTATACCAAACTTTGGAGCCTCAGCAGTTATTAATTGCAGCCATTCATATGGAGGGGGATGTTGGACCCTGGTTTCAAATGCTTCAACGTTCGAATCTTCTTCCGAACTGGCAGACCCTCATCAATGTCATGGAAGCTCATTATGGGTCGTTCCCCTTTGATTCACCTAGAGTAGCTCTATTCAAGTTGGTCCAAACCAAATTTGTTCATCAATATTATCATCAATTCGCGAGTCTTGCTACTTGTGGGGAAGGTTTCCTAGATGCATTACTTTTAGACTATTTTATTAATGGGTTGAAAATTGATATTAAATGTGATGTCCTAGTCTAAGGACTATCATTGTTGATTAGGGTTGTGGACCTTGCGAAGCTATATGAGAAGGTCTCCTCTATGACCCACATTTCCAAGATTCGTTATCCCAATTAGGCCCAATACCAATCTAGACAGCCCAATTCACTTTCGGGTGTACTACCTACCCCTTCGACACCAACCGCTTCTACCACAAACCCTAAGGTTGTCGTCAAATGAATGTCCCCAACAAAGATGCAGCTCCGACGTGAGCGTGGACTCTATTATACGTGTGATGAGAAGTTTACCCCTTCCCATCGTTGTCCCAACCGCCAACTATTACTCCTCCAATATGATGACGACCCTTATCCAGAATCGTCAAACTCTTGCGGTACTGATTTTGAAGTTCCTGTCACGGAGGTTATTGTTGAGTTCATCATCTATCCCATTATGCCTACAATGGTGCGATAGGGCTAGACATCCTTCGTTTTCAAGATTTCATTTTAGAGCGTTCAGTTCAGGTTCTTTTGGATAGTGGGTTCTCCAACAACTTTATTCAACCCGTCTAGCTAAATTTTTTACGCTTTCGGTAACTTGAACCTAATTTCAAGGTGTTTGAAGGTAATGACCATATTTTAACTTGTGAAGGGAGTGTGCGACAAGTTCCTCTTCAAATTCAGGGCCACACTATCAACCTCTTTGCTTTCTTGCTTCCTGGTTCTCGCGCAGAAGTGATTTTGGGAGCATCATGGTTGGCAATAATTGGGCCGCATGTGACCGATTACAATAAGCTCACTACTAAGTTTTATGTTGGTCCCACGTTTGTAACTCTAGGTGGTGAGTCTCACATTGCTGCCTCAGCTTCCCAAACCCAGTATCATCATTTACGACAATTACACCATACTCATGCTATTTAAGAGGTTTTCACACTTTATCCACAACCTATGATTTCTTCGATGGATCCATTTATTGGTCTGGAACCTTGAAAGACTGTTCGTCAGACAATCTCCAAAAAGATTCCCTCAACAAATAGGATGTAGTATAATGGGAACCTGAGTATCAATCCTGGGAAGTAGTGAGAATAGGTGATGAGAAATGAGTGATTCAAATGAGGGAAATGCATTGTTGACATCTAGCTGCTTTAAGTGCTAGTTTTGGATTGTTGTAACTTCCAATAGGAGCCTCACCATAGTGATTTTAGCCACAAGGGATCGAGATATTTTATCCCTTCCATTTGTGTATCCCTTTGCTACCAGTTGTGCCTTATACCTTTTTATACTTCCATCAATTTTGTGCTTGATTTTATATACCCATTTGCAACTAATAGGTCTCTTACCTTGTGGTAGATCAGTGATATCCCAAGTCTTGTTTGATTCTAGTGCCTTGATTTCTTGATCCATAGTTGTACGCCATTATGGGATACTCTTTTCCTCTTGATAATTTTATGGTTCCTTGTCCATGCTTATAGACTTTTTGTACTTTAATTGTTTCTCCGAGAGCCTCTCATAGCTCATAACCTTGGATACAGGGTAGATTTTCTTACCATTATGGAATGTGTTGGCTACTTCATGATGACAATCTTTTAGAAATGTTGGTACCCTCCTGTTTCTTGTGGATCTTCTTGGGCTATTGACTACATTTGTACTTGTCTCAGGCTCATTGTTGTCAGTTTATGTGTTACTACTAATATCATGGTTGTTTGCTTCCTGATCACTGTCAACATGATAGTTAGGCGAATCAATCATATGATTGAAGCAATCTTGATCCAGACCTTTTTCTTGCTGCATATTTGTGTTAGTTTTGAAAGGAAAAATATGCTCATAGAATATTATATCCCTGGATATGAATATTTCCTAGTTTTAAGGTCCAGCATGATGTAACCCTTGGTTCAATTTTTAGAGCCAAGAAGAACACATTTTATGGCTCTAGATTAAGCTTTTTCCTATGTCTATCAAGGGTACAAGCATAACATATAGAACCAATGACTCTTAAATCTTCCTAATCAGGAATTTGTTTGTGAATGAGCTCATATGGTATCCTATTTTCAATTACCTTTGAAGCAGTTTTGTTTATAAAGTGTACAACATGGGATATTATGTAGGATCAGAAAACAGTGAGTATTCCATATTCAAAGAGTAAACTCCTAGTTACATTTAATATATGTCTATGTTTGTTTTCCACAATAGAGTTTTGTTGTGGTGTTTTGGTGCATGATGTTTGATGAAGGATGTCATACTTATCATACAATTTATTATAAGTGAATTATTTTCCATTATCACTTCTTATTATTTTGATTTTATTATAAAAAAAGTTATTAACCATTTCAATAAAGCTTACCAAAGCAGGCCTAATTGTAGTTTTATCATTCATGAGAAATATCCAAGTGTATCTACTAAAATCATTCACAATAGTTAAGAAATACTTGTGACCATGTATAGATGGGACATCAAGAGGTCCCCAAATGTTAATATGAACCAATTCAAAAGTATGCATTGTTTTAGTAGTGCTATGATTGAAAGGTAACCTATGTTGTTTTACTAAATGACATGAATCAAATATTATATTTCTATCATTTTTCATATAAAGGAACATTTTACTCATGGTTTCCAGCACCTTGTCTGAGGGATGGCCAAGTTTGTGGTGCCACAAGTCAATATTAGTTTCCTTTGCATAGCTTTAATCCGCATCAATAGTTATGTTGTTCATTGAGTATGTTGTTTTGGTTGTCTTTAGTTGATATAGTCCATCCATTACTTCAGCTTCTCCAATCATCCTCATCAATGTAGAGTCCCTGGTCTGACATTCCTCAAGAGAAAAAATAAGTTTCCACTACAAAGTTTTAATCAAATTTTGAATCGATAAAAGGTTAAATGAAAAAATAGGCACATATAGCACATTATGGATTAAAGAATCATCAAATAGCTTCACAGATCCAGCATAATATGCATTGCCATTAGTTCCATTAGGCGGCTTGACTTTTACAAGTTTGATTCTAAAGAAACTAGTGAATTGTGAGAGATCATATGTCACATGGTCGGTTGCACCAGTATCAAGGATCCAAAATTTATTCTTACCTTCTTGAATTTGATTAGAAAATGATTCACCAATCAAGTTATTCACCTAGTGTTTTGAATCTTTTTTCGGATCTTGTAAGAATTTCAAGATTTGTTGTAGTTGATCATATGAAAATCATGTATCACTAATGTTTTTGTATTTTTGGTGATCTTGATCACTTCTTTCTACCTTACTTTCAAAATTCCAAGAAACAACATTGTTCAAAGCATGTTCTCTTTTTTGTTTGAACTAGGAAGGATATTCGTGTTTAGCATAGCACTCATCTGCAATGTGATTCATCTTGTGGCAATGATTGCATTGTTTTCCAAGGTTAGGATTCGTTCCTCTTCCTCTTCCTTGATATTTTCAACTACTCAAATTACCTTTAATCTACGACTTTCAATTTTTCTGGGATTCAATGGCATTAGCAAACACTTTGTTATCAATAAGGTTTCCTCCACTTACCTGTCTTTCTTGTTGAAGAACAAGTGAAAAAACCTGGTTGATGCTTGGCAAAGGTTCAAGAAGGAGTACTTGCGTTTTGAAAGTAGTAAAGGTCTCCTCAAGGCCTTTCTAGAAGCATATAACATATTCACATTCTCTCTGCTTGATGATAGTATCCATTGTTTTCTAGCCACATTTAATTTCACATGTACATATGGGTATTGGTCTTAGTGATTCTAGTTCTCCCCACAACACCTTGAAGTTAGTAAAATAGTCAGATACCTTTCTTTCACCTTACCTGATTGAATGTATTTCTTGGAGTAGATATGAAATTCTAAAGTTGTCTCCTTTAGAGAACCTTTCTCTCAAATCACTCCATATTATCATCACATTGTACCTCTCCCAAACATCATAGAGGGGTGAATTCTTATCAAGTTGAAGGATCTTTCCATCCACAAATTTCTATTTGTTCTTTGTGAGTAATTTGTGTCTCATCATTCAGCTCCATGAATGATAATTGCTACCATTGAGTTGTGAACTTACAAATATCATGCCTAGTGTGATGCTCATAATTTAGAAAACATTTTTATTTGAATATGTGGAATTTTCGCAAATTTTTTTTTTTGAAATTGATATCATAACGTTGTAAACATTTTATACTTGCACAAATATAAAAGAAAAGAAATAAAGAGAATGATAATTTACAAGGATATATGCATTTATATATATTATATAGGTATATGTTCCAGGAACCATAAGATAACATTTACAACTCAAAAATGATGGGTAAAACATTTAAACCAAAAAGTGTCACATATCTAGCCCATCAAGCAGGTTCTTATTAATTACCAAGCATCTATCACAAACTATGGGGAGAAGTCTTCATTCTCAGCTTCGTACAAAGCTTCGAAAGCCTCCATCTCGTCAGATGAAAGATCAAATAGTGAGATGTCTCCTTCGTCGGTTGTGCCCTCCACTGATGTGTTCCTCCCTCCGGTCACCCTCGTCGGCAGTCCAGTGGCATCATGATCAAGAAACTGAAACTGGTATCGTAGGGGTCTAGGGGGTCGCTCGGTTCCTCTATATATGTCATAATTATATAAGTGGGTAATCCTCCTATTACCTTCCATGCAAAAGGGTACACTATACGATACATGGGCATCCACAGTGATGACTGAGTCGGGTCCATCCATCCTAAGTGTTAACACATATTTATACAATCCTACCTGCTGATACTCTCTGAAAAGTTCATTATATCTAAAATTATACTGTACATATGCTAACCTAACTCTGCGGGGTTGAGGTTGGGTAGTCATTGTTCTGTCCTGAAATGTTGGATGTAAGGGTGAGACTATTCCTATGCATAATCTTAATGTATACAGTGAAACAAGAGAATAATGGAATATAAACAAGCAGAGTAATTTCAATCAATTTCATTAATATAGAATATCAGTCAATCAATCACTCAATCAATCAATCAACAGTCACTGAACATGCAAGTAAAGGCTAACATCAACATAATATAATCCTAGGTAATTATGTTATTCGTCTTTCACTTCCATCATGATTCTCAATTTCCATTCTTATCTTGGGCCCCTAAACGCTGCCAACCTCACCACCCAGATGGTGTTGGCCTTACGCCGATGTGGATAGTTGCCAGTTAGCACTACGCTACACAGATACAACGTGTGCGCACAAGCCCCTTTGACAAAAAGCATAGTCAGCGATTCAGTCGGGAAAGAAGTGTGAGGCCTGTGACAGTCCCCAAGCACATCGTGCACCTAGATGGCTGGGCTACTTCACCACCCTTCATTTCCCCCAGGTTATGAACCTTCCTGAACTACACCCCAATGTATCTCTGTGACTAATCCACATGGAATTCAACTTGAAAAGGGATTTCACCGTCCAAATCTCACAACTTTCTTACTTTCCAGGTGATAAATTTCCAACTTATCAAATCCAAATACCATTTAATCATAAAAGACAATCTCATCGGGGTGCAAATAACAAATTAGAGCAAAATACAAAACAAAAGTGCAAATAGAAAAAACAGGGGGTACGAATAGTAAAAACAGAAAATAGGGGGGTGCAAATAGTAAATTTTTTTTTTTTACAATGCGCTGAGCGCACGGCTGCGCGGCGCGCTCCAAAATTCGCTGAACGGATTTTTTTTTTTTTTTAGATGCGCTGAGCGGATTTCGCTGCGCTAAGCGAATTTCGCCCGCATTGAGCGGATTCGCTCCAGTGTCAGTATTCTTCAGTGCGCTCAGCGGATTCTTGCAGAGACACGAAAATGGTCTCGGGTTCCAGTGTTTTAACTGATCATTTTCAGAAGTAAATACATCCAGGCAATAATCACACCACAGAACATCATACATTACAGATTAGAACACGAAATAAACTCCCCTTACCTTGAAATTCTTCAAAAATCCAAAAACAGAGAAACTTTGATTTTTATCTCAAACCTTCAAAAATCAATGAAATCTTACGGTTAATCGAAGATTTTAATCGGTAGAAATGGAACTAGAAGCTTGGATTTAAGTAGTATTACCTCAAATTGAGAAGAAACGGAGAATCAAAGCAAGATTTTGAAATGGAAATTTTGAGGCAAAGTGGAAGAAGAAGAGAAAATCACTGTGTTGTATATTTGAGAGAAGGAAGAGTGCTTCGCCAAGAAGAAATCAGAACGTGAAGAAGAAGAAAAATTCGAATGGCGGTTGATATATAATATATCTGAGGCGGTGAAGTTTTAATTTTTATTATTTTAATACTTTTTTTTAAAATTATATTAATATTTATTTTTCTTTTAAAAAAAATAATTATTATAATAAAAATAATTTCTATTAATTTCAAATATTACACACAAAATAAAATACACATCCAAAAATAAAGGGTGTTACACCTAAATTTTCTCTAGGATAAATGTAGTATGGGTTGGAAGGATTCGCAGAATTCTCAATCTCATTGTTGAATGCCTCCATGATCAAGAATATCAAGAATGGAGACTTATACTGGGAATCAACTTAATTTCTAAAGAGATAATCGTGCAGCACAAGAAAAGCGAACATCAACCTGCTTTGATACTATATTGATATATTGTTAAAGCAATGAAATAATAATGTTACAACTAGAGTATGAATTGGAAGATATGGAAAACATGAGAAAAAAAACAAGAAAGAAAAAAATAACATTTATTTATATTAGTTTACAAACAATTACAATATCTATATATATACATTTGGATGCAGAAAACAAATGAAACATAAAAATAGAAATAAATACAATATGTTATAACAGAATAACAGTTACACTTAATATAATTATTCAAATATTTTCCTCTCTAAAATTACATCATCATCCACACAAAATATTTAATGTCATGTTTTATTTTTTTATTTTTTTTAGTTCCTACGTAAAAGATAAATAAAAAATAATAATAAAATTAACTAAATTTGTAAATCACCGTGTATAACTTAAATTAAAATTGTTTTACACATAAAATATCTTAGTTTGACTCCAAAGCTTAAATCAAATTCTTACAATAATGATATCCAATTAATTAATCTTAATTTGGGGTCTTTTCTCCTTAAGTATTTAAGAGTTGTATAATCAATATAAATAATAATTTTAGAACCATGTAAATAATATCTAAATTTATTTAAAGTAAAAATAATGGCTAATAATATTTTTCTATAGTAGTATAATTAATTTAAGTTAACTCTGAAGTTTTAGAAACATGATAAATAACAGAAGAAACTTTTTTTATTCTTTGGTCGAGGGTTGCTCCCAAAACATAGTTGAAGCATCACAGGTTATCTCAAATTCGAGTGTTCAATTAGGAAATTGAATGACAGGGTTTGAGGTTAAAATCTTCTTTAAATAATAAAAAAAGAATACTACTTTTTTTTATAATAATTGAGATAAAGGAATATTTATTTTGTTAAATTCTTTTATAAATCTTTTGTATAAACTTACATGAATAAGAAAAGAAAGAATTATTTAAAAAAAAAAAAAAAGAGAGAGAGAGAATAAGATGAGTATATATGGCTAAGAAAAGAAAGAATTCTTAAAAAAAAAAATAAGATAAGTATATAATAATATGTAATTTAATATGATCTATTTGAATATTATTTTTAAGAAATTATGTATCCTTAAAACATGTTTATTTTTATCATAAAATGACGTTTTTTCAAAATTTAGAACAAAGTGACTTGCAACATATTTTTTTCAAAATTTTATTTAAACTATCAATAGAGTGATCAAATGATGAATTAAAAAAAAATTATCCTTAAAAAATCTCTTTGCACTACTTTAATAAAATTAGAAAGAATATTAAACATATACCCTTAAAAAGTGCAAGAGTATTATACAAATTAAATATCGTGTAAAAATAGTTGTATTCTAATTTTCTAGTGTTTTATATAAATTGGAAAATATCCAAACATCCATTAAAAAATAAATAATATGATTATCAATGAAACTTCTCAATGATGAATAAATGGAAGTGAAAAATTATTTTTCTTGTAACTTAGTTAAGTTTTTTTATAATTTATGCAAACTTTTTGAACTTTCAACTCACTCATAATTTTTCCTTTTTTAATTTTAACCAATATCAAGTCTAATTTCTTTTTTTACTATAGTTATTTCATATAAATTTCTAGAAATAGGATTATATTTAAAATACATTTTTTCACAACTTAAATTTGATACACTTATCTAAAAGTATTTTATGTACTAGTAATAGGGGTATTGTTTTTTTTTAATGTTATTTTTGTTTCTTTATTCCACTTTCTTATATAAGTGGCCCCTCCTTTATACTGTAAATATAGTTTTCTAATATACATAATTTTTGTCTTTTCTACGTGCATAATACTCATGTATTATCCTTTTTTTTCTTCTATCATAGAACCATGGGAAAATTCAGTCTGTTTTCCTCTTTCATTTTAATTAATATTCACTTTATGGTATTAGAGCTCTACTATACATAAAAATTCTATTCTTTTTGTCATTCTTGGTTTCTTCCTATATTCTTTATTGTTTTCTTAATAATTATTTCTATTTTTTCCTTAGTGAAAGTCTTACTATTACTAAAAACAAACTTTAAATTGTTGATGGAACCATAAAAAAACCACCACAAACTAACAAGATGTACGTCTCATGGAAAAGATGTAATAATTTGATGATGTCTTGGTTTGTTCATTTTGTTTCTACATCTATCAGGAAAAGTATATTATGAATGGATAAAGCCAATTATATATAGAGAGACCTCAAAGCGAAGTATTCAACATGTAATTTTTTACGAATATCAGATTTGCAACATGAAACTTCATCTATTAAATAGGAAGAAATCAGTGTAACAAAATATTTTACGAAATCAGGACCATCTAGGATGAACTTGATAGTTTTAAACCCAATCCATTATGTTATTGCGTTCCTTGGTGTTTATGTAAGTTTCTGGATGGTGTTCACGAAAGAAAATTACAAGATCAAACCATGTAATTTCTCCACAGATTGAATGACCATTATAGCCACTTCAAATCTACAAGACTTATGATGGAACCTCTACCGCAAATGTCAAAGGTATTTTCTTATATTGTGCAACAAGAACACCAAATTCTAGGAAATAATGGTGTTCTGGGAAACTTTAATCTAAAATCCAAAATGCATTGATCAACAACACTAGTACAAGTTCCTCTATTACTTGCAATTTTTGTGGCAAGAATGAGCATAATGAAACTATCTACTACAAGAAGCATGATTATCCTATTGATAGAACTTCTAATAAATCAACCAATAATCGCGGTACTAAGCTATGTAGTCATTATGGAAGAACAGGTCATACCATTATATATGCTATAAAAAACAAATCTTCCCATCAGGACATAGACATACAATAGTAATAAACAAACCATTATTAACCAGACTATGACAAATTTTGATACACGTCAACAAGAGTATCATGATTTTTGTTTTACTGTTCAACAATACAAATCTTTACTTGCTCTCATTCAACAATCAAATCAAGAAAATTCTCCTACTCCCCCTTGTATCAATCATGTGAGTATTTTTTTTTCTCCATCTTCCAATTATATCCCTCACACTATAGGTAATATACTTTCTTTTAACTTATGCTAATGATGATAAAATATCTTCGATGATTGATTCCGGTGCAACTGATCATGTTACTTCATCTTTAAAAAAGAATCTACTTATAAATCAATTAAACCTATTTTTGTTTGGTTACCCAATGGAGAAAAGATTATGGCAGCACACTCTAGTTCTATAAATTTTTCCAAATCCCTTTTTTTTGTTGAAGTTTTGTATATACTTCATTCACATTTAATCTTATTTCTATATCTAAACTTATTTTTCTATCAATTGTAAGATCACTTTCTTATATGATAAATGACTTATCGAGGACATGAAGATCAACAAGATGATTGGTATAGTTAACCTTGTTGTTGGTCTTTACAAATTCAACATTCTTCCTCAATTTTCTGAAACTGCTACTATTTTGCATACTGGTAACATTACTAACACTGATATTGTACAATAAACTTATTCTCGACTCCCTATTGATCTTTGGTACTTTAGACTTGGTCATGCTTCCTATAGTTGTATATTCCTAATGAGAAACAATTATTCATCTATATCAAGCAATAAAGATTTTTCTCTGCATCACATGCCATTATTCTAAACAACATGAATTGCCTTTTAATAATAGTGTTTCCCATGTGTCTACACCTTTGAAACTTCTGGGGTCCTTGTGCTAAAGTATTTATTCATGAACACAAATATTTCCTTACCATTGTTGATGACAACACATGCTTTACATGGATTTTTCTTATAACTCATAAATCTAAAACAAGAAGTATTTTGCAAACCTTTGTTACACAAGTTGAAAAATAATATTTTCTTGATGTTAAAATAATAAGAACCAATAATGGTACAAAATTTTCCATGATTGATTTCTTTAACAATAAATGCATTATTCATCAAACCACCTGTAATAAAACTCTTCAACAAAATAGAGTAGTTGAACGAAAACATCAACACCTTCTTAATGTGACTTGTGCTCTCTTATATTAGTCTTATCTTCCACCCATGTTTTGGTCTTTTGTTTTGTTACATGCTACTTATATTATTAATTTTTTTCCAACTCCATATTTGAAGAATAAATCTCCTTATGAACTTTTACATAAAAATATTTGTGATCTTTCATTGCTTAAAATTTATGTTGTTTATGTGAGATGAATACTAACACTTCTAATAGTCTTAAGATTGATCCCCACGCATCTCCTAGAATTTTTCTGGAGTTCAAACTCCACACACAAAGGTACATCATTTATAATATAATGTCGTATGATATTAATGTCTCCAGAAATGTAATTTTTCATGAAAATTGTTTCCCATATTATAATTCTTCTTTAGTCAACAAAAACTTTTTCTCCATCTTAAACTATCTACATTGACAATCATTATATTCATTATGATATTCTTACATCTATGTCTAATTTTGAAAATAATGACACTGAGAACATAATTTCTCTTCATCGATCTAAACATACCTCACGTAAACCAACTGTCGCAACCAGGGTCATGACGGGACCAGCAAACGTAAAAAAAATTCACCCTTTTTAGGGAAACAAAGGAGTCGCCACCATAGTTTATTAGGGAAAACTATGGAAAAAACTAAAATGATCTTTGAAACAAAAAAAATGGGTTCGGGAGTCGATTACATGTAAGAAAGATATCAACACCCTATAATGTCCGTCTTAAGACTTTTTTGTTGTAAAGTCAATCGCTGGTTGGGTTTACCAATCAAGAAATGGGACTTTTGGGAACAGCGTTTTTCATTCAAAAAAGATTGGAATGCTTATGGCGCATAGGAGCAACTTGTTAATCAAATCGGCAGTTTCATTCGAAGGTCTCTCTTTTATAAGCTTTTTAAAAAAGAAAGAGTTTTGGTCGGTTACCTTTCAATTAAATATGCAAAATAAATATAACCTTATAATGTTTGTTTCCCCTATAAACAAATAAAATATTATAATGTAAAAATAATTTCAAATTATTATTGTTAAAAAAATATATATTAAATTAAAGTTTATTTGGGTCCGACAAGATATTAACCTTACTCTTACGTATTTCCATTTAGAATGGAAAATCAAGGTTACGTAGTTCTTCCTAAAACGTTGTTTTTTTTCTTTTATGATTAGTAATTTTAAAGAGGAATGAGCTTTTTTTTTTAAAAAAAAAATAAATTATATATTTTATTCTCTTTATCAATCTTATAATAAATCAAGATAGTGTCAACTATATATTGATATTATAGATTGCTCTATAAATTAGCTTAATATGATTGAAATATATTTATTTTATCTAAATAAATTTTAGTTAAAGGTTAAATATAAGATGACGCGTATAGCCATACATATATTTAAATGATTATATTATATATAAGTGATACAAAAATACTTAAATATAATAGGCCATTGGATGTAAGACAATGTACATGATTATACAAACATCTAAACAACTTTTTAATATGAAAAGGAAAAGTAAATTTCACAATCATATTAAAAGTTGGTACTATAATTTTTTTGATAAAAAAAAGAGTTTATTATAGAATCATTAGTAAATATTTATAAAATTAAAATTATAATTTGAGTAAACTTTGAGAAAATATAAAATATACAATGACATGTTAGATATAAATATATCAATTAAAATAAAAATAAAAATGTATAGATATATTTAAATTTTTAATAAAATATAATATATTATGTATAAGATGATGCGCGTGATCCTACTCAACCCTTATCCTTCTTATGATAAAACTATCATGGTAACCTAATATATAAATTTATTTAGGCAAGTATACTTAATTAATTAAAATTATTATTCAAAAGCCGTATATTAAAATTATAATACTAACTATAAAATGATATGAGTAGTCATATATATATAATTAGATGATCTTATCATAAAATAAAACAAATAAGAAAAGTTCCAATTAAAAAATGAAATGAAATAAAATTCAAAAATTAATGTAATAATACAACGAATATTTTCATATAATAATATATTGAATATTATATTTAAAACTAAATATCCGTAATTTGAAATCAAATATAATAAATTAATTTCTAGATTATTAATTATTATTATTTTTTTAATAAATATATATTCAAACGATAAATGAAATGAAACTAAATAAATGAGATAATGATAATAATAATAAAAGAAAAATACAAAATAAATTAAATAAATAAAAAATAATAATAATAATAATTTGACATAATTTAAATTCTTTATATCAATTTAACTATATATCTAATTATTACAAATTTCAATACAACAATGAAATAAAAAAAAATTAAAAAAAATTGGACCCTTTACCATTAACCTAATTTTTTTTTAATCTATTTATTGGCTAGTACCGGTATAGGGGTGATTGTCATAGCTTCATCGCCGGGCGGGGATCAAATATCTTTGACCATTCCCTTTCTTTTTCTATTTTGGCATCTAGTACCTTTTTTGGTTTCTTACCTTTTCAAAGTCATATCCGAATGGAAAGACAACCTCTAGTCCCCTTCCTTTTTTGGGGCAGTCATGTTTTTTCTACCGTACATGCCAAACCTGGAATGGCTATTACCAAGCGAACTGAAAAACCTTCAGAGCATACACAACATCCATAGCCGTAACAGTCTTTCTCCTTGCGTGTTCCGTGTAGGATAAAATAAAGGACAAAACAAAAGAGGGAGGGAAGGGGAGCGGGGGTTTGAATCGGTTCAGGGGAGTGAACCGGAGCGCGCCTGAAGCGGGCATGGCCTGTTCGATTGAGGAGGAAGATGAGTTTCTTGAACTTGGAGATGGTAACGTCAGTGAGGTCAGTGTTCAAATGAGAGGGTTGGTGGGAGAGTATTCGGATGAGGTGTTCCATGCCCTTGAGGCCTTCTGATCATCGATTTTGGGGAAGGTCATGAGTTCCACAACCATTTGATGGAACAGAGATTTGGGTTTTGGGAAATTTTGAGACTAAAATCACAATGCCATGGAATCCAAGGACCAGTTTATGGGTTTGGAAGGGTATAGTAATCTACGTCAGTGGTGATTGGAAAACTCTTTACTCCCTAGTCCCGTGAGCGGAACCGAAAATCCCCAGTGAGTAAAAAACACTCGTGTGAAGCTACGGTGACTTCTGCCCTCCCGGCCAAAGGACGGCCACGCGTGCGGCGGCACCACCCTTGGTTGGGGAATGGGAAGAATTCCACCTTAAAGAAACTTACCCCTTTTTTTTTAAGAAATAATTTCATTTTAAACATTCAATGCAGGACCTACTACAGCAACTAACATAAATAATACAACAAGACCTTGAATTAAGAATTACCTCTAGTTCTCCTTATGCCTCTTTTTCTCCAACAAAAAATGACGCCCCCTCCTCTTTTCCTTTCCTCCTTTTTTACTCATTTACAGTAGTCACCCCCTTTTATTACATACCCCTTCCCCTTAGGTTAAAAAATTAGGTTAATTTTCTTTGGGCCATGGGTTCATTGGATTTGGGTCTCCCTTTTTTTTTTTTATATATACTTCATTTTTTATTTGGGTCCCTTTTTTCTCTTTCTTTTCTTTTTATTTATTTATTTATTTTATCTTAAGAAAATAGATAAATACATAATAAAATAAAATAAGTAAATAAAAATAATTATTTCTATTTTAGTTTTAGTGATCTCTAACTTTATAACTCTCTCTTTCTTTATTTAAAATATTATCTTTTATTTTTTATTTTTCAATAATAATAATTAATAAATAAATAATAATAATAAAAAGAGTATACATATATTTTTATTATTAATTTTTTTTTTTTTTTTTTATCTTCCGGACGAAATTGGGTGTCAACACCAACCTTTCTTCAAGATTTTCATACGTCATTTCTTGATCAATAACTCAACTAAAATTTGTTTATAGGATCAAACATAATTCTAATGGTATTGTTGATTCATATAAAGCTCGTCTTGTAGTTAAAAGATTCACTCAAATGGAAGGATTAGACTATCTAGATACATATTCGTTAGTTGCGAAATGGACTACTCTTTGTTTTCTTCTTGCCCTTGCATCCACAAATGTTTGGTATATTAAACAATTAGATGCCAATAATATTTTCTTACACGACACTCTCAATGAAAAAGTATGCATGCATTTACCTCTTAGACTTCCGACAATCATCCTCATCAAGTTTGTAAGTTACAACATTCCATATTCGGCTTAAAGCAATCGAGCCGCCAATGGTATGCATGACTCTCTTCTTTTCCTATATCTCACAATTGTAAGCATACACATTTTGATCACTCTTTGTTTTTCAAATGGTTTTTGTACTGGATATTCCCCGGCCAATATCTTCGTAGGCCAAGATACCCCCAGCCCAAGCATTAAGGGAAGATCCCACCATATTCGGGCCGAATCTTCGCTAAGAGACAGGCAATCTTATAAAATCTTACAATATCAGGCCTAAATCCATCATAATGGAAGATTCGTATACAATCTCAAAAAGGATACCATGTTTCGGTATCCTGCAACACACGACTGACATAGTATATGGGTTTCATTTCTCCATCTTGTTCCTATGTTAACACTAAACTAATTGTATTATCAGAGACTAAGAGGTATAAGATGAGAGTCTTACCCAGTTTCGATTTCTGAAGGATGGGAGGGGGATGCCAAGAAAGTCTTGATTTCAGCAAAGTTCTCATTGCATTTGGCGTCCCAATCGAAGGCAGAAGCTTTCTTCAATAACTTGAGTATGAGACGGATCTTTCCGGATAATGCGAGAGTGAATCGGGAAAGCGACGTTAGTAGGCATACTAATTGTTGTACCTCTTTCAGGTTTGAGGGACTCCGCATGTCGATGATAGTTTGACATTTGTCCAAGTTGGCTTCAATGTCCCTGTTAGTAAACATAAAACACAAAAACTTACCACCTTGCACCCTAAAGACACATTTTTCTTGGTTTAACCGCATTTTGTATCGTCGTAAGACCGTGAAGATCTCGTCCAAGTCACGAAATTGTTTTGCACATGAGTTGAATTTCACCACCATGTCATCTACATATACCTCTATGCTCCTACCGATTTGTTGTGCGAACATCTTGTCCATTAGTTGCTGATACGTGGCACCTGTATTTTTGAGGCCGAAAGGAATAACCTGGTAATAATAGTTGGCGTCTTCAATAATGAAGGCGGTTTTGGGTGCATCTTCGGGATGCATAAGTATCTGATTATATCTAGAATATGCATCCAAGAAACTTAAAATCTAGTGCCCTACTGCGCCATCCACCAGTCGATTAATGTTAGGTAGAAGGTAGGTGTCTTTAGGACAAGCATTGTTCAAGTCAGTGTAGTCGGTGCACATGCACCACTTGTTTGCTTTTTTAACCATAACCACATTGGCTAGACATGTCGTGTAGCAAGCCTCCCGAATAAAGTTGACCTGTAATAGTTTATTTACTTCTTCCTTCACTGCTGCTCTTCGTTCCTCGCCCATCTTTCGTTTTTTCTATGTTATTGACTTGGCTTCCCTTTGGATGGAAAGTCGATGTGTTATAACATCTCAACTTATTCCTGACATGTCTACCGCAGACCATGCAAACGAATCTACATTCTTTTTCAAGAGTGTCATCATGGCTGAAGTCTCTTCCTCAGCAGCGAGAGAACTAATATATGTCCTCAACTATTCTCCTCCTATGACAACTGCTCTGATATCAAATAGAGTCCTCCAAGGTGTAGGAGGCTCTTAAGAATGTTTGGAAGGCTTTAGAACAAGATTCCACTAGTTAAAATCACTCAAATCACAAGAATAGATGAGTTAGTAGAGTCTAGTAATTATTGACGAAAATACCAACAAAAAAATGCATCTCTAAACTTGGAAAAAAGATTTTAGTCATGGAATTTGTGTCACTAGAGATCTGGAATGGTATTTGTGACAAAAACAGTTTGTAGCAAAAATAGTTTTGAAAATAATTGAAAAACTATGAAGGAAAGAAGAAGAAAGTGAAGGAAGAACTTCACCAATGAAGAACAGCAGAGGAGAGACTTGAAAGGGAAGATCTATGGATGATTCTACGCCACTTGGAGAAGGATTCCAAGATGAGTAGCCATGGTCGCCACTTACACCACTGGGGGAAGATAAGACCTTACAAAGAGTGATGAACACTCTAGTCTCAAGAATGCTGAAGAATTCTCTCAAATTTTCATTCAATGTCAAAAGTGATTACAAAAGAGATGAGACCCCTATTTATAGGTTCTCCTTGGCTGCCAAATGAAATGCAAATACATCTAAAATGCAATTCAAATGTATACATGTGGAAAGTGTGTGCCTAAACTAGCCAATGAGAGCCCTTGATTGTGCCATGTCATCTTCTCCCATTTGTAGCCCCCATGTGCACGGCTTTGGAGACTCATGTGCTTAGTTAGAAAGCACACCTTCCTCATTTAACATGTGCTAAATGTGCAGCCCTCCATGTGCATGATTAGGAGCCCATGTGCATAATTAGAAAGCACACCTTCCTCATTTAACATGTGCTAAATGTGCAACCCTCCATGTGCATGGTTAGGAGCCCATGTGCATAGTTAGAAAGCACACCTTATTCATTTAACATGTGCTAAATGTGCTTAATTCAAGAGCACATGTGCTTTTCTCCTTTCCTCTCATGATCAATGTGAAAAACGTGTCAAGCAAGGAATTCTAAGTGAAGATTACAAACAAAAAGTGCTTTCTAACATGAATCCTGAGCACCACAATCAAAAGGAAATTATTCTAGAATATTTACAATGAAATGGAAAACAAATTCATGCTTCTAGTAATTCTTTTAGAGATCTCTTGAATATTCTTTACTTTCATGGTCATGGTCTCATCATCCTCCCTTCCTTGGAGAGAATTCGTCCACGAATTTGCAACACCCTATTAAATATGTACTTTTAAACAAAAGATTAGGAATTAAACTAAGAAATATAAGAAACAACAAATAAAGAAGAAAATCTAAAGGATCAATTGTGTCTCCATTCATGGCCTCATCACTTCCCTATGGACGGAAAGTTGATGTGTTATAACATCTTGACTTATTCCCGACATATCTGTCGCAGACCATGCAAACAAATCTATATTCTTTTTCAAGAGTGTCACCATGGTTGAAGCCTCTTCCTCAGCAGCGTGAGAACTAATATATGTCCTCTTCTGTTCTCCTCCTATGACAATTGGCAAGATTTCCTCCTTTGGCTGAACGCAAGTTCCATCATCAACTCTCAGATCCAGATTAGTCATAGTCATCATCTCATCCCTTCTCAATGATCCACACTTCTCCTCCTTCGACCTGACTTTGAATGTTGCATTAGCATTCTCTGACCGCCTTTTGGTCTCCGTGGATGGTGATGATCGTCCAATCCAAGGCTATGGCTAGGTGTGGAGTAAATACTATAGCCCCGATTTTGTTAAGTGGTGGCCGCCCAAGAAGCATATTATAAGACGTGTCTGCAACAATGATTAAATATCTTACCTTGATCGACTTGTAATAAGTACCTCGTTCTTCAAACTTGGTATGCAAATCAATATATCCCTTGATATCTACTCATTCTCCTACAAATATGACTATCTGATCATTGTAAGGTTGCAAAGCTTCTTCTGACAGTTTCATCTTTTGGAATATAGTATATCAACTGAACTTCCTTGGTCTATCAACGTCTTCCGGACGGCGAAATTGGCAACTTCCACTGTTATGACCATAGGATTGTCCTGTTGAGGATCGATTCCTTTAAAGTCATCATCAGTGAAAGTAATTGGTGGCATTCGTGGCCAAGTATGAGTGGCCACATTTACCAATTATATGCTTCGTAAATGTCACTTTCTTGTCACATTAGAGGTTCCTCCTCCTGCGAACCCTCCAAAAATGGTATTAATCACTCCACGTAGGGGCTGATGTCGGCTTTCTTCTCCTTTGCGTTCTCAGCTTTCTTTGATGTCGAGGATGATAGCTTCAGCTTCATTGCTCATCTTGGTCATGGTTTCTCCTAAATGGTTCTCCCTTTTCCTATTGTTCCTTTATTACAAGTTTGCGTAAATGGTCAGCTTGTATAAACTCTTCAATTTTATTCCTAAGGGTTTTGCACTCATCGGTCGTGTGACCGTAATTTCGATGATAGCAGTAATGCTTATTGTGGTCTGCGTTAGATGGTGTCGATGCTTGCACAGTTTGAATTAGATTTGCATTAAGCGCTTCTTCCAAGACCCTTCCTTGGTTGGCCACCAATGGAGTAAAATGGCTTAAATTTGGCCTCTCTCTTTGTGTCTTTCTCTAGGTTGCGGTTTGCTTCCTTTTTCTTTCGTGTGTGCCCTCTTCTTGGCTTCCTTCTTCCAAGTTTGGCAATACATTCTCATCTCCTCCATCTGCATGAACCTAATAGCCCTACTTCTGACCACATCTAAAGTAGAGGTCGAGTTTTTGGACAGATCATCAAAAAATGGCACTAGCCTCAAAGACCTCAAACAGGTTGTGTTAAGCGACTTGAGGGTGTAATCTTGAAATTCTCAAATAGGTCTGAGAGTACCCATCCATGAATGCACGTAGAGATTCTCCTTCTTCCTGTTTGATGTAGATTAGGGCTATCTCAACCAACGGGTGTGCTACGCTTGCGACGAACTAAGTAGAAAACAGTCTATTGAGTGTGTCAAACAAGTCCACCGAATTGGGAGGGAGGAATGCGAACCACTTAAGAGCGACTCCTTTTAAAGTAGTGGGAAAGACCTGACATAGTATTGTATCGTCTCCTGAGTACAAATACATATGTGTAAGGAACGCATGCACGTGACTGTCGAGGCAAGAAGTTTCATCATATGCTTCCAGGTTCAACCCTTTCCAAGTCGGTGGGAAAGGAGTCTCGATTATTTTTTCTGAGAAAGGATGTCTCCTTGATTTGGAACCTAGCACTTGGAACGTCAACATTGTGACTGGTTAAGATATCGATTTGTTGCTCTCTACCTAAGGGTGCTCTCTCGGTGGCTGGGATGTAGCCGCCTTAGGGACTGGTGATAACAATCGGGCCAAGTTGGAAGGATTCCTGGCTCAGTCAGGCGGGGGTTCTCGCCGAGTCCGAGACTCTGTTGGCCCCTGAATGTACATGGAGGCTGCTTCTTGCCTTACAAACTTTCATTGAAGTAGGGCATTTTGTTGCTCCAATCAATCAATTGCTTCCATATTCCTTTTCTATTTTTACTTCATCTCCTCGAATTCCTTCATGAAGGCCTCTAGTAATTGCTTTTCTTTCGGGGGGGAGGCCTCAATCAGCCTCCTCTTCTTGACTCATATTCTTTGTGATCACCATAACTTTGAATTTACTTAGTCCCAGGGTGGGCGCTAAAATTTACTTATAAGGGTCGAGTACCTTCAACACTACTCGTTGCTCCTTCGTGGTCGAATACTCCTTTGCTCCAATGAACCACGTGGGGAGGTACCTGCGATTACACTCCGACACTCAAGTTAGTATACAATATTAGAGGGTTTAGTAATAGGTTTTGAGATTATGCCTTACCTTGGCTAGGTGGGTCTATTTATGATATAGAGTGATACAAAATTACCTTTCGTGGGCTCTAAGTGTAGAATCCACTATGATCATATGTTTCCTTTCTAGGATTGTATATGAATCTTCCATTATGATGGATTTAGGCTTGATATTGTGGAATTTTTTTAGATTATCTGTCTCTTAACGAGAATCCGGAACGGGTCTTTAATCTGAAGGATTCGACCTAGATATGGTGGAATCTTCCCTTAATTCCTAGGCCAGAGGAATCTCATCCTACGAGGATATTTGTCGGGGAATATCTGCTATAGTCTTCTTCATAAACTATTACTATTTTGCTTATATATGTGGATGATGTCGTGCTTTTTTAGCAACAATCTTACTAAGATTTTCTCCATTACCAAGCTTCTTGATCAAACTTTTCACATTAAATATCTTGGCAATCTACATTTATTTTTGGGAATTGAAGTTGCACGAATTAAAAATGGAATACATATACATCAAAGAAAATATGCTCTTGACATTTTAGCTAATACTAGAATGATAGTTGTGAAACCTGCTACTACTCCTATTTATCATTCTACAAAGCTTCATTCCAACTCTAGTGATAGCCTTCATGATCCTTCGATGATTGATTGGTCGACTAATCTATCTTACCACTACTAGTCTTGACATAGCATATCGTGTGCAATTTTCAAGTCAATTTGTGCACTCTCTTACTTTAGCTCATTGTCAAGTTGTCATGCATGTTGTCTGATATATCAAAAGTTCACCAGGCTTAGGATTGTTTTTCCCTAGTAATTATCAAATCCACCTCAAGTTTAGTGGTTTTATTGGGTAGGTTCTCCTACTACAAGACGTTCTATTATCGGGTTTGCCTTCTATTTGGGTACATCTCTCATCGCTTAGAAATCTAAGAAACAAATATTGTTTCTCGTAGCTCTTCGGAGGCTGAATACACGGTCTTGGCCACTACTACTGGTGAAATCTAATGTTTAACCTCCATGCTTGAAAAATTCAAAATACATTTTGAGAAGTTTGCATTACTATACTGTGACAGCCAATATGCCTTGTATATTACTGCTAATTTTATCTTCCATGAGAGAGTCAAGCATATCAACATTGACTGTCATATTGTACATGAAAAAATTCAATTAGGATTGCTTAAGTTACTATTTGTTTTTTCTTCTTTACAACTTGCAAATATATACACAAAATCGTTGCCCCCTGTCTTGTTCCGGTCTTTTATTTCCAACCTCAGACTAATGGACATCCACTCTTCGCTTGTGCGAGACTCAACTTAAACCTGATACAATTACGTAAAAATATTTTATATTAGCAATGGGGTCACTATTTTTTGTATATTTGTTATATATGTTTCTTCTATTAGAAGTGAACTTTAAGCCTAACTCATCCCCACAAAATCAGCTCATGAATTGAGGTTTGCACCCACCTAATATACCCTAATTTTGACCTTATCTCTAGGCAATGTGGGATTTTCAACACACTACCCTCACGTCGAGACCTCCCAACTCGAATGTGGGTCTACATATTAATGGATGGTCTGATAGTGGCTCGGTAGCAGGTGGCCCGATAGACTTAACAATCTTGTTAGAATAGGCTCTTATACCATATTAGAAGTGAACTTTAAACCTAACTCATCCTCATAAAATCGGCTCATGAGGTGAGATTTGTACCTACTTAATATACTCTAATTTGGCTTTATCTCTAAGCAATGTGGAATCTTTAACACACCCCCTCACATTGAGACTTACCAACTTGAACACGGTTTTACATATTAATAGATGGTCTGATAGCGGTCCAATAGCAAGTGACCTGATAGGTCAAACAACCTTGTTAGGATAGGCTCTTATACTATATTAAAAGTGAACTTTAAGTTTAACTCATCCCCACAAAATCGGCTCATGAGATGAGGTTTGCACCTACACTACTAAAAAATTACAGATTTACATCGGTTAAAATAGGTTATTTACATCGGTTCTGGAACCGATGTAAATAAAGCCGATATAAATGTGGGGCAGCAAATTTACATCGGTTCTAAAATAACCGATGTAAATGTGGTAGAAAATTTACATCAGTTTTCAAATAACCGATGTAAATTTGCCTCTCCGCTAAAAACCGGTTCTGGTCCTCGATCACCACCACCGATTTCGGAGTCGTATTTCAGAGTGAGCATCACTGTCTTGAATGGTGTATTTGCATTCACCAAGGGTGTTAAAATAAAATTATACGTCGAACAACTGAAATTACAGCCTGAGCATCTGCTTTCAAGTACAGAATAACTTGAATATCATCATTCTTCCGTGACTGCTGCTGCCTGAGAGGAATAATCATGCTGCAATTTTCGTGAGAGTTGGTATAAGCTTGTCCCTGCCATTGCAATGTTTTGGGCCCAGCAGGGTGATTCCATAAAGCTTGAAGCTTTGCAGCCGCCATGAATTGAATCTTTGTTTTCCCTTCTGAAAGCGAAACGGATGAGCTTCTGTCAGATCCACATAAGAGGCAAATATATGATATGGCATGAAAGGGTTAACTTCACGATCTGACGATTGTCGATGGAGAACGCCACGGAAAGGACATCCTTGGTGTGTCCAACAAAGCGGCAGGTGCGCGCATGGTGCTGCAGTGTGTGCGCCGTGACAACGTTTGTGTGTGCGCGCATGGTGCTACGGAGAACTAAACCCTCTGCCACTTTTGTCTCACAAGAATAGAAACACAGAGAAATGAGATAACTAGGGTTTTCGAGTTCCCTTACTCTGTGAGAGGCTTTTGGAACCAATCTTAAAAAAATTCTAGTAAATTTACATCGGTTCTTTTGAGAACCGATGTAAATATGAACATATTTACATCGGTCCTAAAAGAACCGATGTAAATATGCGATCAGCTTTTCTTTTATTTACAAAAATGTCATCGTATTTATATTTACATCGGTTAACCTAATAATCGATGTAAATTTAACGATGTAAAATGATAATTTTCTAGTAGTGCTACCTAAATATCCTAATTTGTTTTTATCTCTAGATAATGTGAGATTTTTAACATATTCTCTTTATCATGTTCCACTTTCCTATATAAGTGATTCTCCTTTGTATTGAAAATACAGCTTTCTAATGTACATAATTTGTGCTTTTCTACATGCATGATACTCACGTATCATCCTTTCTCTCATTCCATCGTAGAACCATTTCAATCTATTTTTCTCATTCATTTTAATCAATGTTCACTTCATGTTTAACAATTTTCTCTTCAAATTTTAGTTTTATCGAAAATTTTAGATAAAGATTTAGGTTATAGAAAACTTGCAATAATCTATTCGATTTTAGTCCAAGGAAATTTCGAACTTTTTGTTCATCACTTGCATAAATTCGTCAATTTTAGTAAAATCTAATACTTATTCATATTTTTCTAGACTTCATATAAAAACGATATGAAAAAATTTACTAAAAATATGTAAGTTTTATTTTTATGTCATAATAACTTGTGACAGTAAAGTTTTTATCCATATAAATATTAATATATTAGGTTTTAATATTGAGTAATGGAATTAATTATTTTATGTAATTCACATGTTACATCATTATATAAATTTAAAATCTTAAAGATTATTTAGGTATTAAAACAAAACCTACATGGATTTATAAAATTTATTTGTTGGAAAATTTAAAATATTTACTTGAATTCATAAATATCTCTTTTTGAGGAATAAATATGTTTTCTTTTATCACATTTCTCTTTAATAGTTTTCTTAATCATATGAAAAATGATTATGTATTTTTTTTCTATAAAAGTTTTTGTTTTTTACATTCTTTTTATTTGAAAATACAACATTATTCTTTTTGAAGAGAACATATGTTTTAAAATAACTTTCAAATTTCTGATAATCTTCAAATTTAATATTAAAATATTTAATTTAAAATAAATTTAAATTAAATTATTTATTAAAAAATTATCATATTTAAAAATGAAAAGAGAAGAAATTAATTTTAATATATTTAAAATCATTTTTATAACTTTAATATAATTATAATTAATAATAATTATATTAAATATTTTTATATTAAAATAATTTTATAAATTACATGAATCATTATTTAACATTGATTTAGATTTTTAGTTTTTGACTCTTAAATTATAGATTCTATTGTTTATAATAATAGATTTTGAAACTTAATAAATCAGTTTATTAAATAATTGATTATGTTAATTATCCTTCATCTAACCGGGTAACTATAATACAAATAATCAATTATTAAGTTTTTTTTTTAAAAATCAACTATATTGCATTGGCTTATGTTGATAATCGATTAATTAATTAATTCTGATTTAAAATTGATTATTTGCGATAGTATGAATTTTTTTTAGATAAATTTGTTTTAGCTTTTCATATATTTGTCATTAAGCAAATTTTGGTCTAGTTTCCACAGTTTTCTTATATTACTTTATTTTTCTTTTTAATGCATTTTTAAATGTGTTACAATATATTAGTGTGCTAACATAGTTGGAACTGAAGTTTCTATAGTTATATTGTTGCACACCAAGCTTATTAAAAAAAATTATTAGTAACTGTATTCAACTATTTAAAAAAATTTGTAATTAACTATCATTTAACCAATTATTTTTCTTTCACTTTAATAGAATCATATCTCATAAAATATGTTACAAAACTGAGATAATAAAACAGTTAGTCTAACCAAGTTCACATTTAATAAATTTGTATCCATCCAACTTGATTCAATTTTAAATGAATTATTTTTTTTTTCTAATTCGACCTTATGTCAAACTATACTTTGATTCATTTTTAAAAAATAAAAAATAAAAACTAAAAATAAAATGAAATGAAAAAAAAATAAAAAATTAGATATTTATTTTTAAAATTTAATTCATATTCATTAAATTAAATTTTTATTTTAAAATTTATTTAAATCATTAATTTTTAAAATTCTAATATATATATTAATAAAAATACTATTTTCATTTTTAAAAATATACAATTATTATTTTATAAAACAGATCCATAACCTATAACTAAATGTAAGGGTGTTCAGAATCGAACCGATAAAAAAATGAAAATCAATTCAAAAAATCGCAAACCGATTAAAATCGCAAGTTTTTGGATCATTTTGAATTTTTTTTTCAGAACCGCACGGTTCGGTTCGATTTGTAGTTTGGTATTTCAAAACCGAACCGAACCAAATCCGCAATAATTAAATAATATTATATTTATTTTTAATTTTATTTTATAAAAAAAACCTACTGTTATCTATTACAACTTTCATTTTGTTAAATGACTAGGGTTCCTTACTTGAAACTCTCTTACTTTGATTTCATTATCTCATCATTAACTCTTATTCAAATCCATCTTCACCACATCATTTCCTACTAAAATAATTTATAAACTAATATTGTAATCATATAAATCTAGTCAATATTATATTTTTATTAGTTTATTATTTAAAAAGATAAAAATAGTTAATTATTAATAAAAAAATATAATTAAAAATAAATAAAAAATCGCAAAAATCGATCCAAACCAAACCGCTAAAATTGGTTTAAATTGGTTTAGATTTTTATTTCAAACCGAACCACAAATAATTTTTATATTTGATTCGGATATATCTTAACGAAAAACCGAACCAAACTGCACCGCGAACACCCCTAACTAAATGAATCAAACAAAAATTAACTTAATTCAGTTTTGGTTTAATTTCACGTATATTGTGAACTTTTGAAATCAATTTATCAAACCAAATTTATTTTGACAATAATACTGACTTAACAGTATATATTATTACAGAGGTTATAATATTTAAGTGAAAAAATATTTTGTAATCCTATTTCAATCAATATAACCAAAATCTCATGATCAAATAAAAATTTAGATGAATTTAACTCTTCCTCCTAAGAGTTTTCATAATCCTAAAAGTAAAAAAAAAATAATTAAATCAACATAATACATGAATATGAAGAGAAAGGTACTTTATCCATGTTTTAGCAACAGTATATAAATTAAAAACATTTTACTTTCTTTTCTCATTTGAAAAGAAAACGGGTAGCTTTAACTAAATTCATGTTAGGCAATAATTTCTGCACTTTTATGTATTCGCAAACCTCGTTACATAACTTAATATCAACATGCATATATTTATTCAAAGAACTGGATTACGTGAAATCACGAATAATTACTTAAAAGTTGAGTTTCATATCAGCGTGCAAATAGAAAGACAAGTTGATATATAGAAATTTTAAACTCAAATTATCATATGATCAAAACCACACGCAAGTCATTAGAAAACCTTGACTAATTGGTTAACATAAAAACACATTTCAAAAAACCAAACTCTTCATCAATTACCCATCAACTAATTGTAAGTGTTTTTATTCTAGGTAGACATTTTGCAACAATTTTAACATTGCATTGCATCACATTAAACCAAAGGAATTATGAAATCCCAAATAACCATGAAAAATAAATAAAAACTAAAACTACTCTAGGCTCTATTAAAGTAGTAATATAACACTAGCGCCAGTAAGGCATGAATTACTGGATAACTTGTATCCAAATGCGATTGTTATGGCAAAATGTTCCATTTTTTGCGATGTATGCATTCATTGCTTGAGTCCTTGAAGGGAAACGTGCTGTGGCAAATTTAATGGGATCTCCAACCCCACCTTCTCCTTGCCTGAAAACAAGAAAAGAACCATCATTTTGAGAATCATAAAATCTAGCAGGCATTTGTTACATGGTATCCAGAAAATATCCCGAGAAAGTAAACTTGAGAATATGGCATTCTCATGTTTCAAACAAGTTTCGTAAATACATTCTGATCTCTTATTCCATTATGAAAGGGAAGTATTTTGTATTCCCATTAGAACAAAAGTTACTTCCTACAACAATTACCTACTAAACTTCATCCTTCACTCTTTTTTTTTATATTTATTTTTTTATAAATTACTAATTTCAAATATACTTGTTCATGGTAACAACATTCAGGTTTAAAATTCCTGAGAATGTGATTCAGGAGAAGAGGAGCATTAGGAACATAGATACAATTTATTAAAAAGTACAAAATTGAGAGAGATCCTTAAATAGACCTGCCAATTTTATGTGATTTTCAATAAATTTCAATCAGTGAGAGAGTGAGTTCAAAATGTTAGACTTTATTCCGAGCATTGCTCTTTCTTGAAAACAATTTTATACCCTGAGACAACCACCCCAAGGGTTAAACATTATTTTAATCCTTACAGGAGTAGAAATGTTCACCTTGAGACCCTCGGAGTAAAATTATCTCATTTGGTCCATTAGTTTATGAAAATATGTCAACTTTGATCCATGTCCATCACAAAATTCTTCTCTTTTAGTCTCTTGTAAAAATGGGAATTGTTAAGATAAATAATAAAAGACACATAGGCTGAAAAACTAATGTGTTGAGCAGACAGGTTTATATGCATATAAATATAAGAAAAAAATACAAAGAGATGGGCTTAAACCCATTACATCTATACTCTACCTCAAACTTGTACATATAAATAGTATGCACCAAGTTTGTTATAAATATAATCAATTTTAAGTCCCTACAATAATTTAATGAAAACATTAGTTAGTTGATCATGAGAATTAACAAACTGAGTTTTGATATCTCCAATCTTTTGTCAGATAAAGTGACCATTAATTTCAATATATTTGGTCATTTCATGAAAGATAGATATGAAAGACAATTTGATTGTCACATATGAAGAGAGAGGGGGAATCTATCACTGAGCCAACATGAATAGATGTCCGAAGATGGTAAATATCACAAGACTCGCATCTGAAGCCAATCATCCGTCCCGAACTCCGATCTCATAAAAAAAAAGCTGAATCTTTACTAAAAGAAATAATACAATCAAGGGAACGGGTAAGACAATTAAGGGATAATAATTTAATGGGCCCTAAACCAAGAGACAAAAAGAATATTGTCAGTAGAGAGAAGTGAAAAGGCAAACAGTACTAACACCATGAGAAGGGGTCCAAGAGCCATTAGCTATGGTAATAGATGATAAATCACCTGAAATAGACAAGAAAGAGAAAAGAAATTTATTACTAGAAATATGACCAGTGACATTTGAGTCTAGAACCCAACACCAAGAGAGTTGGAGTGAGTGAGGCCAACAAATGAGGTACCAATGTGCGCAACAGAAACAGTGGAACCATTTGAGAAAGTTATGGAAGATAACAAGTTGTCCTAAGTTATCAGATGGAGTAGGACCCAAATTAAAGGGTAGTGAAGGAGCATCCTGGGCAATGACAACAAATCGAGGAGGGCAACCATGTAAGCCATAGCACTAGTTAATTGTGACCTAACTTGTTACAATGATCACACTTGAGATGCCCTTTGCATGATTGCAAGGGCGATTGCAATCATCACTTTGAGATACCAATGTAGAAGATTTAGTAGAGGTGACTAAAGATATTTCAATGGACAACTAGCTCGACATATGCAACATGGTGGACCAAGTGGAGTTCAAGGTAGGCACAATTGGGGACCCCAAAATCTTATCATGGACTAGCAAGTACTCATCGAGAAGCCCATATAAGGCCATCAATATGAAGAATTTTTGGTGTTACTTTAGTTCTTGAGAAGAAGTAGAAGTAGGAGGCAATAATTCATTAAAGTCATAAAGAAGACCATGAACTTTGCCCACTTAGCTATTGAATCATCAAGCTATTTAGGAGCAACACTCAGGAGATTTTGATAAACACCATGAATACGCTAAGTGTCATTGGTGTACAATAATTGAGCATGTTCCCGAACTCTCAAATAGGTCTTATAAGTACGAAATATTTGTTTTAGTGATGGATGAATTGTAGACTTGATTATACTACACATTTGAGCATCAATTTTCAGACCAACAAGAACGATCATTTTCATCAATGGTACCATCTGAGTAAGATGATCAACATAATCCAGACCTTTAAGCAAAAAAATTAAGTTAGATACCCAAGTATCATAATTAGTTCCATCTAACTTGTCAATGGATAGAGGAACAATGACATAATTGGTAAAGATGGATGGGTTAGACATAATAGCACTAGAAGAGGTCACAGATGAAGGTGGAGAGAAAAAACAGCCAAGAGAGAGAAAAATAGTCTTAGGAGAGAAAAACAACCCTAAAAAAGATGAGAAATTCCAAACTGGCTACAATCAAATGGAGGTTTTAGTTCTAGAACAAGGAGAGGGAGGCGACTCCGACGACGTTGGTCACAAATGGAAACAATGCCAAACACACCGCCACATGCGGTGGTTTGCGACGTCATGAATAGTGCATGAGCAACGGAGAAGCAATGCATGAGGATGCATGGTTGGTCCGTTAGGCATGGGACTAGCCATGATGGTCACTTGGTTGAGGTGAGTTGGATGGTGGTGTCACTGGACGAAAAGGCGATGACAGACGAGCAATAGCGGAACATAGTGGAAAACAACCAAGAAAGAGGCACTAGTGTAGAAGAATGCCAGAAATGGGAATGAGACAAGATTTCCAAAAAAATTGAACAGATTAACAATGGATCCATTGGGAAGGCAAGGATTTGACCTAGACTCTCGATGCTATGTTAAGATTAATAATAAAAAGGCATAGGCTAAATCCCTAATGTCTTTTGATCACATAGGATTATACCTATATAAATATACGAAAAAAATATAAAAAGATGAGCTAAGTCCGTTACTTCTAATAGGGGATCACACATGATACATTTCCATAAATGAGACCAAAAGCACTTCTAAAAGAAGACAATAAGAAATGAAGTAAACTTTTCTAGAGCTAAAATTGATTTACGTAAAAACTAATTTATAGAAATTTTCTCATATTAGCTTCTCTAAAATCAGATTTTTAACTAATGCATTAGTTGTTTTAACTTATGAAAACTTATCTCACCTTTTTCTCTCCTAGAAGTGTTTAGGAAGAAGTTTACCCAAAAAAACTCTTAACTAAACAAAAAACTTACCTTATTTTCAAGGACTAAACACATGTTTAACCCTAAAATAAATGTAAAATACTTTTAAGGTATACTTGATGTTAACCTCAAATACAAGTTGACTGAGGAGGAATCAAATTCACAATCAGACAGGATGCGCGCTATATCTTCAAATGTAGCAGTTCGAGGCATTCCTTGAATCAAAATCTAACAAAATTAGGCACTGTTAGATAAATGTGGTATTCCCAGAGTAATGTTTGCATAGAACAAAAATTATAACTCTTCAACTACTAGTCTTCAGTTCAAAAAGGTAATTTGAAATATAATTTCAGTTTTAGCAAGCATATCAAAGATTCACTTAGCCAGCACATCGGTGGTAAATAAATACCAATTTCTTTTATGGCATGCACAGCGCAATCCAAGTGATCTTCTGATTTATATATAATGAATTCAAGAAGTTACGCATAAATAAACTGAAATAATTTGATGTTGCTCATACTATTACGTTGTTCTAACATGGAGACTGTAGTGAGACTTGCAATATTTTTTCACAAAAACTTAAAACCTTAAAAGAGATCTTGCTACACAAGCCTTGCAGTACATCACGCATAGAAGCAATTATCATACTCTTTTAATATCAAAGTATTTCCTAAAACCATGTGCTGCAAGGGATTCCAAAACAGAGCGATTCTAAATGACATCTATATGATGCAGTCAGTCAAGCACAATAACATGAAAATGCATCAGAATGCAATGCCTTGCTTGATCCTGACTAACAACAACAACCTAAACTTTCAAAATCTGAAGGGGACTAATTTTTTGGTTAAGATGGAACAAGTTTCAGATTTTAGACTTTCAATAATAGTTCTGATTTTCCTGTTGTTCCTCACAAAATAGAATTACATTTCTCAGATTATTTTCCATCAGCATTTGTACTTTAATTTCAAAAAATTCTTGTAAAAATGTGCACAATAAACATTCCTTATTTATGCAAGTCAACAAAATGAACCAATGTTCTAAATTTTCACTTATCCAGGGAATAATAATAAACAGAAAAACAATAATCTGCATCTCTTAACAAAGTAAAGTTGTAGGTCTTACGTAAAATATTAAAACTTGTAAAGCCTTTACCTCCAAATTAGTGTGATCTGCTCACTATTTATAAATCAAGCAATAAGAAAATCCTATGGTCCTGGGCAAAAACTGTATTACATCATGCTCTCTATTTTACTCAATCAAAATTTCCAAAACACAACTTCTATATAAAAACTTTGTAAACACAGTTCAATAATGGTATGAATTTCTAGTAAAACTTTGATTAAAAATCTTTCAAAACCTAGGCATTGATTAATAGGCCTCTAACAGTTTCAGCATTTGGTTATTTCAAACATATGACAAACCATCAAAAAAAAAAATTACTACTCTAAAAACAAGACAAGCAAGGATACGTAAGAATCAGTACTGACAGTTTTTCCATCATATGGTTTTACTTTGTCCCATTCGGAACGATCAGCCTGATATCAGAAAAAGGAACAAAATATCAAACACTTTCCAATTATAAACAAATTTAAAAACAATTTGCTTTTTGCAAAAGACATATATGCAGAAAAGCATACCCTGTCCAATTTGTATAGGCGACCTTTCCTTAAAATCACCTTTACAGCCTTGTCATAGGATTGACGAGTGGGGAATTGCAACAACCTGAAGATATCCAAAACTTGATTTTAAATAATTTCAAGTATACAATCTACGATGAAGCCCATTTAGAAATACAATGCCAATCCACTTTCAGGATGTTAGCTATGCTAGATAGATTACATGGGGAGAGTCATGCTGAAGAACCAAGGTTATAAAGAAATGCTAATGTAGCAACTGGGGAAGAAAAAGAAAGGGAAATCAGTTAGAATAAAAAAGGGGAGAGGGAAGAAAGAGGTAGGTAATAATTAGATAAGGATTGAAAAGGAAGGCTAGCACACCCTCAAAAAGCTACTCTTTATCTTTTTACTTTTCCTGTATTATGATTCTACCTCAGCAATTGGGACTATTTATACTTATCTTCGGTGAAATACATGGGTTCATATTACAGGACGAGTATAACAAAATCTAACACTCCATAATTTGGAAAGCCACCTTAATTACAGCTCAAAGTGGTGTTTTGTTTCAGAAACTAAAATTATGACTTAAATATAAGTTACATATATCTTAGCCAGTACTCACTTGACAAGTCAGTTTTATAAGATTATATTAAGCGTTGAAAGTCCAAATTTCATGATCATGACATGTAAGAAACAAACAAGTATATAATGAAACTAAACTTTCACTTTCGTTCTCCCAAACATCTTTGAAAGTAAAATAAAAAATTGAAATTCCCTGTGATAGCCATGAAATGCACTGATATTATTTCTATGCCAAAATACTAGCACTTTCACAATAACCCCAAAGCAAGACAAAAGATGGAATACATTACGTTGAAACTGGAAAAAAGCTACGGTTGTAATCCATTTTAACATCCTCGAGAGTCAAATCACAACCTTCAAGGAAGTTGATGATATCTGTTTTCAGTACATGTTTACGAAAGCCAAACAGCTTACCGTATGCCACACCTAATGAAAGAAAGAGAAAGGAACACAGTCATTACCTTGGATGGAAATTACTTAAACTAATAAAAGAACTGTAAAGTGTTAAAAGGTATTATTTAAATAACAAGGCTACAGTCAATGGGTTAGACATGGAACACCTTACTTTCAAAATCCAAATGTATTTTAGTTAGCCAAATGAAGAAATATATGGTCACTTGCACCAATGATATTGGGTCGATTTGTTTGAAAAAAATTATTAAAAAAAAAAAGTGCTCTTTAATAAAATAATTACTTGTTACAATTTTTAACATGTTAGGGTAAACTTATTTAAGAAATAGAAATTAAAAAAAAAAAAGCATTTATTTTAGAAGCAACTTGAAGTTGTTTCTCATAAAAAGCAGATATGATAGACGAGAGAGAAAGTTTTTTAAACACAATTTTATATAAAAATCACTTAGAATAAATCACTTTTAGCAAGCACAAACAAACAGAGCCATTATACTGTATGCCAAACTCCAATGATTTCACGCATATATTATTTTCACATTCTCAAACCCCTAAACTATTTGACCTTTGATTTTTAGTAATACACATGAACAGAAAAAAGGATTAAGCAAAATAATAAAACACAGACAATAATGATGATGACGACACATGGAGGAGGAGGATTTTGCCTGGCATCCCACTTATTTGAAAAATATACTGGCACTTATTTGAAACTAACAATTAGAGAGAAAGGGATGCATTCCACCTTCCTCATTTACTGATCTGCTCTCCCCCTTGTAAAGCTTACCATGAGCCTTACGTAGTACCCAAATAAACTTCCAAGAAATATGTACACGGTGATTAGAAGGTTACCAAATGATCTAACATGGCATCCCTCATTCGAATTAATCATTATTACTTATGAAATATCAGCCCACTTTTTTCTTTTCTTCCAAACTCCTCTATCCTAACACCCCGTGTTTGGGAGGTTTAGGAGGGGAAGGAAAGGAATGACAGATATGTTTTTCTTTCTGATAAACATTCTCTAATTTTATAATTTTATAAAAATATAAATAAATTAATATACTAACATACTTAAAATGTTAATCTTTTGTTTTACAAACATTGTACATTCTCTTAATTTAAAATAATATATCCCCCTCTTCTTCTTCTTTAGCCAATTGAATAACAAATACTTAATATGTTAATGTTTTGTTAAGTTTTACAAATATTATATAACTGTTAATTTTTTAATAGAATATACTCCTCCCCTCTTCTCCAAAATCCAACTCCCAAACATATCCTAAAGGTACGGATACTCTCATAGAAACATGAACCTCCTCCTACTCCAAATAAGAATAATAACAACAATATACTGTTACTCTAAAAGTAACAGCAGCAACAAGGTTTTAGAAATCAGTCCACAACAGTGACCACAATTTCGGCCACAATGTCAAGGTTTTTGAAGTCTATGTGACTTCTTTGTGGCTGCATCAGCCACTTTTGTCAGCAATTTCCAGTAATATCAAGGAATACAGCAAAAGCACAACCATGATGGCAATTTAAAAACTCGTGTTGTGGTACAACAATTGATATTTCATAAAAACTGAGGCAACTTTAAGAGAAACAGAAATGCGAGGATAAGTGCATAAATAGGACGTACCAGAGCGGTTAGTGTCAAAGAATAGAGGAGGGGGAGTTGAATTCAGAGGTGGCTGTTCTGCTTCAGTGGAGAAACACCTCACTGGGAGGCCATGACTTCTCTGAACAAGTGCACACACACTTGTACTGCACTTGGATCTCAATGCAGCCCTAACAATACCAGTCATCTTCCACAACACACCTGCTATTTCCAAACCATAAAATGAAAAGTAAAAAACAACAAAGGCAGGATCATAATCACCACCCTATTCATTTTGTACATCAAGCATAAATAAATGCAGGGTTTTTTGTGAGTAGAAATTCAATTGAAGGAACTGTGAAAACGAAAATGGATTGGAAAAAAGATGTACTTCTGAAGGTACCTATTTCGATTTTGATACTTGGTCGCCAGAGAGAATATTGGAGAAGGGCAGTGCAGCGTGAAGGAGCACACAGATGTTGAGGGCAATGGGTTTTGTTTTGGGTGACAGATTGGCCCATTACTTTTCCCAAAGGCCCACTTACATGTTCGTTCTCACAAATATTTGGTTTGCGCAATAACTTCGAACATTCAAATCAATTCCACCCAAGAAATTTTTTTGGGAATTATGAATTTTTTATATTTGAAAAATATAAGTGTAATAATTATATTCTCTAATACATATTTTTTATTGATTAGAATATTTATTAAAAAAATAAAATGAATAGAATAAATTATTAAATAGGATTGAGAATTTTAACAAGTTTCAACTGATAAAGAAGAGTATTTGTAATTTTTGTGTATTGTAAAATATTTTTTCTAGAAATATAATATGTACTAATTAATTACATTTTTTAAGTTTGAATTGGTACGTTCTATAGTGTACTTTGTTACATACTTTCAATCATTTTTATCAATACTACATCATTTTTATTATTTCAAACAGCCCAGGTAATTTTTAAATTTATTCCATGAATTTTAATTTTTTTTTTCTAAATCATTTTAAAAATTTTATCGATTGACTTTTTTTTATATATTTTATTTTACATCTTTAATTTATTATATTTCTAATTTCTAATGTATTTTCCTTCTAAAATATTTTTCTTGAAAATGCATATAAATATAGAATAATAAATCAATAACTATTAAATATGTACAAAAATATGTAATAAATCAATAACTATTAAATATGTAAAAAATATATAGCATAAGTTTATATTAAAATAGAGATTAATTGTTATATTATTATTTCATGAAATTTTTCTATGTTTGTGAATTGGTTTATCTATTATCCATTATTTATTAGGATAGTTTTTATTTGTTCTATAACTAGTGATACTAAATTTGCGAATTTTATTGTTTTAAATGTTGAAAGTTTACATATTAAATTATTGAACAATTTTTATTAAATGATTACGATGAAATATTGAAATAGGGTTTATTTAATTATGGCTAATTTTCTTTGAATGTTTTTTTTTTTACTTTGTATTTTTTTTTTAGAAATGACTCCTTATCCCTAAATGAAAAACAAAATTAATTGGAGTCAATGTTCTTACCCACCAAGACAAATTACATATCTAAGTTCTAATGGTCACATTCTTTTAACAAAGAACAAGGAGACTACTTTCCTGAACTAGAAGAGCCTAAGTTAAATGTGAAAAGGAAAATCAAGTTCAAAGTGGAAGAATTTCTACCATTTCAAACAAATGTAAAGACAGAGGAAAAGTATTCTTATATGGGTTATAAAAATTTATAGAGTTTTAAAAATTTACAATACAAATAATTTTTTTATTGTGCTAATCATGATTAAGGAGAATGTAGTTTCAAAACTCCTTGTATAGGTGATGGTTAAATAATGTTTAGATTTATTATATAAATTTGAATAACATTTATATGGTTATTCTATAAATTCTTAGAATAAGTTATTTTATTGAAATATTTCCTTTTTCACATTTTAATTTCATAACACGTCTCATTCTTATAAATGTTTATAACATTATAATTTAGAAAATAAAGTATTTAAGGCTAATTTTATTAATTTATTTTATTTATAATTTATTTACATAAGTAAAATATTCTTACTAAACACATCAAGCAAATGTTAAGAAGTAAGAAATTATAAGGTTAGAATTTCAAAAACTAATAAAAGTGGGCTAAAAAAAAATTGTAAGAAGGAGGAAACATTAACTATAATTTACTAAAAAGTTTTCATAGAAGAAATAAATCGAAACTCAAATCTAAATCTTTAAAAGAAACTTTAAAAAATAATTTTTGTAAGAAAAAAAATCCCAATAAAAAAATAAAATACTTATTTTGTCAAAAAAAATGTTATTTCACTCTTAGCAAATATAAACACATTAATCAAAGTCAAGAATCAATATAAACACCATATCTTTCTTTTTAGGAATAATAGGAATAAAGTATTAAAAGATTACCAAACCATTTTTAATTAAAATTACACAAAGGTTATGTAAAAAAAAAAGAAAATTTCCTACTTTAATGATATTTATATTTTTGAAATTTTTATTTTATTTATACAAGGTCTATATTTATTTAAATATTGATCATTTATTGATGTGATTTTCTTATTTCAGAAATGCATAAATAAGCGAATACACATTGTTGAATAAAACTTTAATAATTTTATAAGGAACCCATCTTTAATATTACTTTTCATATCTTTTCATTTTTTTTCCATAGACAATATCACTTTCTATACCAAATCACATTTATTAAATATTTTTTCCTTCACCTTTTAATTGTAAATTCAAAAAAATTCTTTTCTTAATCATATCTTATAAAAAGCAACTAAACTTTCTTCATCAAGACCCATTAAACAACATGCTTTATAATAAAGTGGATAATTTATTTTGTTTGTGAAATCTAATTACTTTGAAATTAATTTCATCTGAAAACACAACTTCATGACCACATACTTACTTATAATAAGTAGTATTAGTAAAAAATTTATGAAAATTTTGATATGTGCATAAAAATTGCATTAAAAGTCTCATGACAATTCTTCAACTTACTCTTTTCTAATCAAAATTAATCATAATTTTCCAAATTTTCTTTACTTGGTTATTAACTTGTATATAATATAGAGTAAAAACTAAAACTTTTATATTTATAAACTCTTTATATCGTATAATTATTTGTCTAATAAATATAATAAATATAATTTCTTTATCAGTAATAGTTTTTACGAATCCCAAAACGATATATAATATATTCTTCAAATAAAATTGATCATGTTTTTTTATTCTATTTCTTTTAAAGAAATTATTTTTACCCATTTAGTAACATAATTACTAATTACTAAATTTATGATCAATAGGTCTAATGATTGAATGTAACTCACTTAATATTTATTATATTGGTCCAAACATTTGACTTCCCAATATTTTATATTATCCAACAATATTACATTCTTAATGTAATTATTGGAACATGATATCTTAAGAAGGTCTTTCCACAAGTCTTTTATGTCTCATAATACAATTTAGATAGAATAATTAAAATAATTTAAGAGAGAATATACCTAATAGATACTACTTATTTATAATGTTATTAATTTAGTCTTCTCTAACGAGCCAGATCTAATAGATTTGTCTAATCTAATAGGTCTTTCTTAATTATCCTTAGAAAAATTATGTTGGATAATTTAGAGAATATTATTGTAATTTAATATTTATTGTGTATTATATAAAATAACTTCATAGTTTAAAAACACGATAACAAGTATGAAGAATAGAAAGTTATATTTTAATATATTAATACTTAAAAATAAGTATTATTAATAAGATTTAGAGATTAAGATATAAGAGTTAATAATAGTAATATCTTATATTCAGATAATCATCCATCTCACTTAATAATAGAGAATGGAATCATACATGTTGATGTTGAACTTGTAAAAATTTATATATATATATATATATATATTATTGTGTATTTACTTTCTCTTTATTTTTATTTTTATTATTATTATTATTATATATATATATATAATACTTGGCAATAGAAAATAAAGATAATAAATACTAGATTTATTAATTTAGTTTAACTCTAATGTCAAAAAAGTACACTTAAAAAAATTCATAAAGTTAAAATATTTATAAAAACACTGTGGATTATGATCCAACTATGGATCAACATTTTTTAAATAAAAAATAAATTTTAAAACTGAAGATTCTAATATACAAGTCAACTTAAATAAAAACATGTCAGACCTAACAAGTCATAGTAATCTTAGTCTAGTTAAACTTTATGAGATCTAGTCAGATTTATCCACTTTATATTGAGACTTTTAAACTTTTTTTTATTCCCTAGTTAAGAGAATTACTCAAAAAGGAATAATTTAAAAGAAGACTTAGACCACTCCATAGATTATGGCTCCAACTGATACTTCTAATGAATACTACCAATATTGAGAATGTTTGAATTTTTTTTAAAGGTAAAATCATACAAAAATCATCATAATATTTATAATAACTTCTTATTTTATTCTAGGACAGAAAGAAAATTATGTACATTTACTATTCTACTTAGGTATTTTTGAAGGTAATTTTTAGAAAAAATCATATTTAAAATAATCGTATTAATAATAATGACGTATGGCTTAAATGTTCCTATATCTTTTCATCAATACATTTCAAATCATAATAAATTATTATAATTTTTGGGTGTGATATTCTACTTGACTTTCTCAACTATAGTTGAAGTTATTATAATGGTAGATCTTCAAATTCTAACAAAAGAAAATTATTTGTAATTCATGTGGGGATATCAACATCACAATAAATGTGCTACAAAAACACAATGTTCCGCCTAAGACTATGGTGTCTTGTTGACTACACAATGTCACTTTTTTTATTTCAGGAGGAGCTACATATTTATGTCATTTATTTTTCAATAACGAAGTATACGTCAATTCTAACCATTGTTTCAGAAGTTACAATATAAGAGAATTATGGTGAATAAATTGTTGAGTTTTCGGTACAAGTTTTATCTGCTGTACCAGGCAACCTGTTGATATAAGCAACGAAGGTCGATTCACTTTGTTTCTATTCTACGATTCTAATCTTTGTTACTTTTTATATTTGTTTGTGACTTATTCCTACTAGTCTTTACAGGTTTAATAACTGATTCAAAAGCATTAATTCTATTTTCAAAGTTCAGAATGATAATTTACAATGATGATAATAAATCAAATTCGTAGATGTGAAACAACTTAAGTTGCGAAGAAAATGATAAAATGATAAAATGATTGTGAAAAGCAGAAGCATCATGATTAAGGACTAAAATTATTTCCTTGAAGAGAAGGAGTAACTGATATTCCATGTAAAACTCTGCGAAACTCGAGTAAAGCGATTACTTATAACACCTTACCTATAGCTTATTTGTTTAAAGACTTTACACAGCTGATCACGATGCCTTATGCGTTATGCCTGATGACTGTTCAGTGTTGAGTGCTCATAGGTAAGTGCAAGTTAGATATTTTTGGCGGTCCAACATCAAATATTGTATTGGAATATTGCTACTTTTACAGGTTTGAGTGACTCGCTTGGACTTTTACCCGATGCCATGAAGTGTTTAAAATCCCTCTCAGGTTCCAAATGTCTTCAACTTTCTCAGGTTGGACATTTGCAGCAGAATCTATCTGCAAATTAGACAAAAAGGAGAGATGTCAGAAAATATGCCGACTAATTTAAAGGGGTGATCCCTCTGAACAATAATGAAAATTATGTGAATATTGTACACTTGGGCAGTTAATTGTTAGCAAAGTAGTTAAATCAATTACGCAACTGAAGGTTAAGTTAGTTCCTCAACTAAGGCTGTTAATATAGGTAGTTAACAGCTGTCACTATGACAACTATACTAATCCTATAAATACTGAAGTGTAACCTTTGTTCTTTAAGTAAGTATCTCTCTAGAGCTCGAAGGTCCTCAAGGGTTGAACCTACTCCTTCCACTTCGCTTCCCTCCTCTTCAGCACTGAAAACATTTTACACTCAATCCCTAAAAAATTAGATGACAAAAGTTTTCTTCTATGGTGCCACAAGGTAAAGCCTATTAGCAAAATTGCGTCCAACATTTTGCCCCCCATCGATTTTGTTCTTGTTTGAGATGGATGCCGAACACATCTAGGCAGAAAGTAGAACCAAGTATAAAACACCCTTCGGGAACATGTAGGCCATAATTGCCAATTACCATAATTAACTAAATCTATATTAATTAGCCAAAATAATCAGTGTAATTAGGACAAACCATGGATGTTTGGCTCATATAAAAGTCCACCAGGTAAAAAGCCAAATAAAATAATATAAATAGATTCAAATGCCAAGGTATAGACACTATTCATTACTTTCTCTTATATTTATTGCATCATCCAATTGTGTTTGACTTGAGTGTTAGAATATCTTCACAGACACCTCGTTGCGTCAATGGGATGGGAAGCTCTTAGCATAGTAAAGAAAAGATCCAAAAGTACTAGCTGATCTTGGTTGAATTATTTGACTTGCGTAATAACAATTCTAAATCTAATTAAGAAAGTGATATGATTTAGAGGAGGTAATATAATTTTTATTTTTTTCTTTGTAATTTTTATTTTATTTTTAATTAAGTAGATTGAATAGTCATAGAAGATTGATTGAAAATCAGACAAGAAGGTGATGATTCTAGTGGGAGCTAATTGTTAGTGATCATGAAAGACTATATAATGGGAATTAGTGTATATTGAAGACAATAAATTGGGAAAGTAATGGACATTATTATTATTATTTAGGGAATTTAACCTAGGGTTTATTTTGTAATGCAATGAATATAGGTGAATTTTGAAAGAAGTGATGTCAATATCCTTCCCCAAACTTGATGTAAAAACAAAAAAAGGATCTTTTTGATACGGTAGAGGACATCCTCAATGTAAATATGGTAAAAGAATGAGTAATACCTAAGAAAATTGCTACTCTCTTCATGGCTTCCCTGACATGATAGTCAATGTTTCTAAATTTGAAGTTGTTGAACCAAATTATTAATATCAAGGATATTTGAGGTTGAAATCTAGTAGTCTAGCACAATCATTTACACATCCCAATTTCTCAACAATTGCATTTTACAATATGTGGAAAGTAAAAGTCCATAGATAATTGACTCAAGTGCTTCTGGTCATATTTCTAGTAACACCTCTTTATTCTTTTCCCTTTCCTTTCCTAAAATTCATCATCTCATAACCCTACCTAATGGATCTAAAGTTGCTTCTTAAGGAATTGTTCATGTTTTCCTTTCTCCTTCTTTAAATTTAAGATTTGCTCTCCTTGTTCTTACCTATCCTGTTAATCTTATTTCTTTAAGTCAATTAATCAAATCATTAAATTGTTTAGTAAACATTTGACTTATCAAAATTAAAGAAAATGGTTCTTGAACTTAGTAAACTTCAAGCCTTAGAATGTGAGTCATGTCAATTAGGAAAACATGTTAGGTATTTGGGAGCCAAACTGTATCTCATCTTTTGTTTTAGATATTTTCTTAGTCTTATTGATGAATATTTCTAGATGTGCTTGGTTTATCTTATGTAGGATGGTTCTTAACTTTTCTATCTTTCCGTCTTTTTATGAAATTCAAAATCAATTTGGCTAAGTAATTAAAAGTAGAAGTGATAATGCCAAAGAATACTTTTCCTCTGATTTCTCTACTCTTTTAAGCTCACACGACATTCTAAATCAATCTACTTGCAACATACACACCTTAACAAAATGGTATAGTTGAAAGGAAAAACAGAAACTCAGTTTAACCTACTTGTATCTCATTCCTTGTTGCCAATATTCTTGTTCATCATTGGGCTGATGCTATCTCCACATACTCAGTTTGAAAATTTAAATACATTGTTCAAACCTTTGGGTAGGAACACAATAAGGCAGATCATTTGATTTTCTACTGTCATACCTTCCCCGGAAAATGTGTGTACCTAATAGTATATGCTGATAATATAATCACTATAAGAAATGATGTTGGTAGAATCTATCAATTAAAGGAATACTTCTGCAATCATTTTCAAACTAAGGATGTTGGAAGTCTAAAATGTTTTTTGGGTATTAAAGTATCCCAATCAAAAGAAAGTATTATAATTTCTCAAAGGAAATATGTTTTAGATATCCTAAAAGAGACGAGTATGATTGATTGTAGACTAGTGGATTCTTTAATGGCAGAACATGTTGAAACTTTCTCTGACTCAGAAAGATATAGAAGGTTGACTAGAAACTTATTTATCTTACTATTATAAGACTTGATTTGTGTTTTTTGCAAATGATGTTGAGTCAATTCATACAAACTCCTTGTATTGATCATTGGAATGTTGTCATTTATATCCTAAGATATAGAAAAAGGCTCCAGGATAAGGTTTACATATGAAGATAAAGGGAATACTCAAATCACCAGGAATTATGATGTTTTTTTTTTAATCGGCAATAACATATATATTAATAAAAATTGGTACTAGAAGTACCAAAAACAATTACACGAGGAATTATGATGTTGATTGGGTAAGATCTCTTATGATAGATAGACACTCTACTATAGGATATTATGTTTTCATTAGAGTAAATATTATTTCTTGGAAAAGAAAAACATAAAATGTAGTTGTTCGATCTACTATTGAAGCTGAGTATTGGGCAATGACATCTCTTACTTGTGAGTCGAATAAATTGAGTCCATTGGAGATAATTCCTACCATTGAGAAAACTATCTTCAGGTAGATGTGGAAGATCAACATTACGTAATGGAGAGATAGTTGAAGACAAAATAGTAGTCATGCAAGCCGAATCTAACAAAAACAATTAAGAGTGGAGGGTGGTAGCGACGGTAGTGGCGGTAGTAGTAGCGATAATTGTAGTGGTGATGACAATAGCGACAAGGACACATAACTTGGAAGCTGTTCATGCAATCCCAAAAATTAAAAACAAAAGTGGGTGCATTTCAGGCAACCTAAAAGAATTTGCAAATAAGGTAGCTAGGGTTTGAATATGGAAGCAGAAGCCCCAAGATTGGAGCTCGAATACCAACTAGAAAGGGATAGAAAAGATAGTGAAGAAAAGAAAATTAAAGTTCTATTTCTTGATCAAAATAGTACAAGGATGTGCTATTTATAGAGAATTTAAAAAACTCCTAACTACTCTAGTCATAATTATAGAGAACTTCTCAACTACCCAAGTAATAATTATTGAGAGCTTAACTACTCAAGTAATAATTATAGGAAACTCAACTACCCTAGTAATAATTCCAACAATTAATAAATAAACCTTTTTAAAACTCAACAAACACAAATATTAAAAAGTTCAGATCGATCTTTCATTACATAAACCAAAATACAACGAGAATATTTATCAATAATGGTGACAAAATATCGAAATCCAAAAAGATGCAACCTGACTTCAACCCCAAATGTAGAATGAATTATTGAAAAAATTGAATTACATCGTGTTTCAATCATTTTGGAAAAGAAGATCTAACATGCTTCCTTAATTGACATGACTCACAATCTTGGACATGAAGTTTGTTAAACTCGGGAACCATCCTTTTTAGTTTGGATGTGAATGACCCAAGCGATCATATAACAAATTAGGAGAAGAAGATGTGAGATAGAACATAGATGGTCTAGTAACAAGATAGTATGGTCCTCTAAATTCATACCCTTTACCAATCAACTAACTCATACCATGCTCTTGTATAATAAAAGAATTAGCATCAAAGGTTATATAGAAAAATTTAAAGATTTAGTTAATTGAGTTAGAAAATGTATGTTAAAAGGACAAGTAGGAATAAAAAGAATGGATTTTAAGTTTAAAGAAGGAGAAAGGGATATTTGACAATTCTTTTGGAAGTAATTTTGGACTCATCGACTAAGCTAATGAAGTGAGGAATTTTAGGAGTAAAAGTGGATGAGAATAAGGAAGCATTACCAGATATGTGATTTGAGGCACCTGAATCAATAATCCATGGATTTTGACTCTCCATAGTTTGAAAAATGTAGGTGGTTGATAAACTTACTTGAGTGTAAGACTATGTTTGGTTACTAAACTTTATCGTTAGATATTCCTCATCAAAGAATCTCGATTTAACAAAAGAAGCGGTGACAAGACTTGAAGGCATCTTGAAAGAAGCAACCAATAGTATGTAATGACCAAATCAATATCTCTGTAGCCACAATAGTAGTTACACTGACACTTCCTAAAGCGACCAACAAGCACACCAATAGTGATCTAGAGAGACCAATAGCCACACCTTGATTTAATAGAAAAAAGTTGGCAAGAAGATGGTATGAAAGATGGTTGGAAAGTGAGAAATAGAGAGAGGGAACTTGAGAAAGAGATACTGAAAGAGAGGGATAGAGCTCTAGAGAGAGAGGGAGAGACTGACCCTTAAACAATGCTGGAATGGGAGCACCAAAGGTCAAAAGTAGAACAAGGAAGTCTAGTGACCACCATGAAAGAGGCACGAAGGAGTACCAGTGATAGGAAGGTGGTGCGTGAGCTTCACGACGCATGGAGGGTTTTTTATTGGGGGACCAGTGTGGTTGGCCATTTCTTAGAGAGATGGTCCAAATCCAGTAGTTTTTAGAGAAAATTGGAAGACCAGTGGTGGCGAATGGTGGCCGGACAATGACATATGACAATTGGACAACTTTTTTTTTATTCTCTAGACAAGAAAAGAATAGGGATCGACTCACTCTAATACCAACTTGATATTGAAAATATATAATAAAGAGTTCAAGAGACTAATAATCTCTTAGCTAGCCATTGATTTATAGGAGAAACTACAATGATTATAAAAGTGTAAAAGACAAATGTTATACTCCTAGGTGATAGAAGCTAATGAGAAAAACAACTTTTACTGATGGTAGGTTAACCTATATCAACATGTTACCTACCAAAATAATAACCTATTCTATCAAGGATCAATCCTAAATCATTTGGTCATAGAAGTTTTGATATCGGATCATGAATAAACTATCCTAAAAGTTTAAGCTGTTACACACATGATTTTACATTATATTTCTAGTAATTCCATGCTCAAAGCAGCTAATTTCGAATAGAAGAATTTTCACCACTTATAATTCGAATTGAATGACCATTGTCCTACCATCATGATGATATACATCTTAACCACCATTACAGATTTACAGACTCATTAGTTTCATTAGAAACATGCTAGAATCACAACAATGGGAAGACATACCGCTTTTGCAATAATCTCAGTGGTCTGAAGAATATCAGCTGTGACTTCAAAGAGCACCCATGCCCATTTGTCACTGCTGGCATGCTCTGATATATAAGGAACACCACTTTTCTGAAATCTTGAAGCTTCCATCCATGTTTTGCCTCCATCAATAGACACGTCTACTCTCTCAATGCCTCGGCCACCTCCTGAGGCCGCATATCCACTAATTTTCACCTGCACACAATATCCAAGAAATAAGATATCAGTTAAATACCAAAAGGACAAAAAAACGTAGGTAAAAATGATCGAATAGAACATAAGCCAAAATTTGAGTTAAGGTGGATAGGTTTGTATTGGAGTACATACGTGTTTTCATTTTAAGGAAACTTTAAATAAAAATATTATTTAAATTTACTTTTAAGGAAAATAAATAATTTTCTCAATACTGGAAATAGATTAGGGAACCCGGACACCAATATATTTGAAGCAGAAGTCACATACACAATGATGAGAATTTGATTACTTGAAAATCTAAGTCAAAGTTCAAAAGGTGCATGCCATGTTTAATGAGATCAAGATAAAGAAAAAACAAAGCAAGTTTACATGTTCTGGAATATAATCGTGAATAATAAAAACACATTCATGTAACTAAAATAAAACAAAGGAGAACAAATAAAGCCAAAATTAGCTTAAAAATAAAAAATTATAAAAACTATATGAAAGAGGTTCTACAAACTAGCTCATGCATAGACTAATTTTAATTTTTCTCTCTTATGAAGAACTTATGGAAAAGCTTGTCCAAACAGGTATACACATAATTAAATAAACTAACCTTCCCAGGCTTTAGTGTGCTCTCATCTTCTAGAGAACATATAACACACTGCCACAAAAAGACTAGTATTAGTTACAGAAGGTTTGTATAAAAAAAAAAAAAAGCCATAAACTTGTTCTGCTTGGTTGATCAATGCCTGATTACTCAACCTGTAACAAATTAAATGTACAAAACTTGCTCTGAAAATACTAAATGATATTTTTCGGTACTAAGTTAAGGAAAGGGGAAACAGTAAAATAATCAAAATACCTGAACTGGGAAATCCATTTGGGGTCTGCGAGTGGACCAATCAATATTATCCCAATTAACTGATGGTGGAAACATTTTGTAGTCCTTTTGCATGAAAAAACCCTGATACATGATAATGTGAAGTTATAGGGCATTTTGAATAGGAATTGTTTGGTATATCAATACCACTCTACATAATATATTAGACCTGGCATTCCTCTGCAATGATATTAATATCTTCCAGCCATTTAACAGACCGGGCTCCAATGACACCAGGAACAACCACTCGTAATGGATACCCATGATCCCTGTTAAGAGGCTAATGAAAGGGATATTAAACTGAGCTGAAAAAACTAATATAATAACATAATATACCTCACCAACCAAAGCCAAAAGAAAAATTTAGTAGTAAATTCACACTGAAAGTATAATGGATAATTGTTTTACAATGGAAAGACAAAGATTAAAGATATTTATGGTTCAAGACAAAGCAGATGATCATTAGTATTCATGCATTCCCCTAGATGTTCATCTCTTTACCTAGAAGAGAGTAATTGTTTTAAATTTTGTGAGATCCATTGAATAACTAATCTTATTTATTCTACTATGAATTTATAGGCTACATGTGAGTAGGAAAAGAGAAAAAAGGAATAGGAAATATTCTAAATTATTAGAATCCTTTAGATATGTTAGAATCTCTGATGGACTGATACTTTCATGTAGGCAATGTATCCGTTTTGAGGACACATTTGACACTAACACATACTGATACGTTGGAGATACATATCTATAATGTTTCAACAAAGATTAAAAAAAAAACAATTACGTTGCAATTTGCAAAAGATCATCTTCTCGATATGTTTGGAGAATAGAAAACGAGCATTACTATTTAATGCAACAGATCCGCAATAGATCATCTTTCGTGTACGTTTTGGAGAATAGAAAAAAAAAACTCTTACTATTTAAAGCGGAAATGCATTTTTCATAGAGCATATCTTTCATAGAAGTGGAGCTGTTGCAAAAGGGTAACATGCTTCTTCGACATTGCAAGTGCGTTGTGCGTCTTCACAATTGTAGGTACGCACTTCTTCAGGTGTGTCGCGTTGTGTGTTCTCATGTTTCACTTCTTCATGTGCATCACACTAGTTATGGGTAACTTTTCTCTTTGCTCATATATTTTGTGAAGGAGCACTATTTATGGGTATTGAGGCGGTGCGAAATGATTTTTTTTATTTCACGCCTTTGATTTTTTTATCATTCTTTGTATGAAGTTGTTGCTTGTGACGTGTCAAACTCAACAAATGCAAGAGCATCTTTTATATTTTTAGGATCATATACCTTTATCAACGAGTTTCATTCGTTAAAGTTGACATTAATTACACAATTTTGAATGAAAAAAATTAAAAGACAATCACAAATTTTTGACGAAAAAAATTTATTGCATATTGTAATGCGTGATTTATTCACATTATAGTATTAAGATTTAGACTTATTATGTTTATATATAATCCCTATAATATACAATTTCATGTAATTGCATTTTCTAACAATTAACATTTTTTATTATTATGGTCTCAACATTTTTCCATTTTTTGTCTTACATTATTTTTTTATTCAATCTTGTAGTAGTGACTTATTTTTATTAAATCTTCTTTTCTTAATCTATTTTTTTTCATTTCTTTAAATTCATTCCTATGTTCATATTCTATTCATTTGAACCAATGTATTTTAAGTCATTACATTATTATTGTTAATCATATATTTTAGTCAAAATGTCAGTAACAATACCAAATTCTTCTAATTCTAACTCGAAAATTCCAAGTAAGTTCTTTTCAAAGATGTTTAGCAAGGTGAACATGCTCCTTTATGAGTTTATCTCAATTTTTTTGACAAAGGAACAAAAGGAATTGGAAACAAGATTCAGGCTTGTAATGTTTCTCAAAAAACTTTTAAAAGTCTATACTTTAGAGTAAAAAAGCCCACTTACTAAAAATTTATGGGATTGGTTGTGCTCTAATGTCAATGATAAATATTTGATTGAATATTGTTGAATTAGCTAAAAATAGAATGAAACCTAAATATGTTTCTTTATGAACTGAAGATAGACATAATAAGACTTTATTAAAAAGGAAGAAAAGTGGTTCTCTAAAAAGGTATTTAACATAGAAAATAGAGACAATCTCAAAGCTCTCAGTTAGAATGTTTTATTATTTTAGGTTCCCAAACTTCTATCTAATCAAGGGGAGTCACTTTCAAATCCTAAGAATTTCAAGAGAGTGATTGGAAAATTGAACTACCTACTCATCCTAACCTCTCTTTTGCAATCAATTGGTAAGTCAATTTCTTAATTCTCCATGTGGAGGGGATATTGGAATGTAGTCATTCACATTTTGAAGTATATTAAAGACAACATGTGTTGTTGAGGTGAACAACAATGTAAGTATCGTTAAAAATCTCCTTGATGTTTCTCCCCTCATAGTTCCCAATAGGTTACCTATGCTTGACAATGTTTAATGAGATCTTCCTTGTAATTCCTCAATGATGGACATGAAGCTTGTTCCTCCAACCACTAACCAAGTTAAAGAATTTCACTCCATTGCCAAGAAAACCATCTGAACTTTCTCATAATCATCAATTTGATTCACCTGAAAATACCTCGTTGCTCCAACAAGCCTCCCATAAGCATTATTGTCGAAAAGATGTGAAGATCAAGTTTCCAGCCTGAGTCTCTTTGTCTCCTCCCCACCAAATCATGGAGTGCACCACAAAACGTGATTTGGACCCAAATTCTTGTATAATTCTTTCATGATGGTTTTGTTCTTGTCAGTGATCATGATTTTTAAATTTGTGTTCAAAGTTACAATCTCATCCGTGACTAAAACTTTGTTTTCACATCAATAGGTCCATTTGATGAGAGAGATTTGCTAAGACACCTCCCTATTCTTGCAATCGCTGCTTATTGGTGACACTCTTCTTAACTTCATCCAATCTCAAGTCCATGGGCAACATGTGTGGTGACCATAAAACAAAGCCCTTGAGATTATTGACTTTGATATTAGTTGTTAAAATTGGTATCTCTAATCATAAAATAAGAAGAGGATATCATTGAATGTTGAGGCATAAAAATGATACCAATGTAGAATCTAGCTCCTCCTCTACTTTGTATTCTCAAACAAAAGGAAATGTAAAACATGATTACCAGGCATTCAAAAGACCTAACCCTCTCCCAAAGTCTACTTCCCAATCCTCCCCTCCTATAGCCACTCTCCCCATTTATATTCCCCATGCAATCCATAACATAAACAATATTTCCTCACCGTCCCTTTCTAACCTTGGCATTTAGTAAGTTAGTTACAAAACCCACTACTCCCACTCATGCCACACTTTCCAGCCATGTCATTCCTCTTTTTTCTTATTCTTTCTCATGTATGCCTTATCATATTGTGAAGTCTTACTATTTACCTTACCATTTACCACCTCATTATTTACTAAAGTCCTAATGCAACTATGGGGAAAGAAACAAATAAAAGAAAGCTACTTTTGAGGAGACAATGCAAAGATAGATCTACTTTTGGGTTATTAAAGAGAAGGAAACATTGAGGTAAGGCCTATGTTTGACACAAAGGACAAGCCAACAATTGAACTAAAGGTACCAAAAGGTTTTTGATTTGGGTAGGACCATCAATTTTACATAGAAGCACAAATAATTCTCAAGTACAACCATTTGAAGTAGTGTAGTTTGCAACAGAGCCATGTGATATTCTCAATATAACTACAAAGGCTTCGAGGCACTATCTAAAGGCCAAAAATGCTATTGAAAATAGAGTACCATAAGAGACTGGGTGCATTCATATGATTCTATTTGACCTAGGAGGAATAGGAACTATTTTTGGACTACACGATGGAATTAGTTTAGCCATCATGCTTTAATCAAATGAACAGGTTGTAACTTCTAAAATGAGGTTAGTTCCATCATCCAAATTATTTTGGCCTTTAGTAAGGGCTAAGTTTGTTACTACTAATGGTGTAAAAGAAGATTTTGGTTAATTGAGCAACACATCTATGTTTACGCAATGGAATCTAGATGGAACTTCATTTTTTCTACTACTACATACTTTCAACTTGAGGACAAGGTGAATGTTTCAGGAAAAGCATTAATAAGTCTGTTAGTTGAGGAATTTGGTTAGTTAATTGGATAGTTTGTGCAAATTTCAACTTAAAACCAATTGGCATTAAGCAAAGTGTTCTAACAGATATATAAGCCCCACTGCAAAAATTGAAATAGGTGAAGTGGGAGTTCCGTACCATCCCCCTCAATAGATGCTTACCAAACCAGACAAACCTACAAGAATAGGCATGACTAAGATGAGTTATAAGCTTTGATACCATGTCATATTTCAAATTTAAACCAATTAGCTTTAGCCGAAGTGGCCTAATATATATATATATATATATAAGCCGCATTCCAAGAATTGAGCAATGAACTGGTGGAAGTCTTTGATATACTCCTCAATGCTACCGGCTTGTTGGATAGTTGGCAACCTTTGAAAAACATCACCTTCTCCTATGCATCCATATCACTCCAATAGTTCACTCTTAAGTTGCTTTGTGTTAAGCAATTGTAGTCATCAACGAGGGATTTGCAAAAATGGGTGGTGGATCCATCCATATATAGTTGGGTCAAATTCACCTTCTCATTTGAGAATGTACCTTGGAACTAGAAATTCACCAGAGTTCATACGATTATCCCAGTAAGATCATCACTATCAAAAAATGACAATTCTACCTTCTTTACCGATTGTTGAAACTATTCTAACATCTCTCCATGTAATTTTGACAAGAAATTGATCTCGAAACCTTCCCCATTCAATTCACTACTATTCTTTTATAGGAACTTAATTAGCCTCTCGTGATTCTCTTTAGCCTTGAATTGATAGCTTCCATGGTAGTTTTATGAGGCCTACAAATTGTCTCTAGTATTGCACCTTAGCATCCATCTTCTTTGATGGCATTCACTATTTTCATCACTTAGGACCACTCCTTCCTCTCTCCAATCTTGTTGGTCAGACCAAATTCTTACAAACAAAAACAAGGAAATGAAAATGTAAATTAGGGAATGATTCATATTACTTGTAGACAAAAAGGAAAAAACAAACGTAATGAATCCAACTACAACAAAGATAGGCTACTAACCTTTACCCATAACAAAATTCACTATATCCAAATTGATCCTTTCTCGCCTCCTCATTCCCTATATAATCCAATTCCCCACTGAATCATTTGGTAATTTTGTTACACCAACTACCACCTCACATTTACTCTTCTCACCACGCTTCCTCGTAGCATACACCCTCCAAACCTTGGGCCTTCCCTCTAAGTCTACACTCATACTCTCGATCCTATCAATGTTGTAACTATGAACCTATTCGAAAAATTATTGATGAGAGGTCAGATAACCAACTTCACAAGCCTTTGCATGGCTTGAGATAAAATCAAAGACTATTATTTTAGCGAGCTTAACCAAAGCCTCTTTACTGTTTTTATGTATAGGGTAATCTGGTGTACAATAAATGAGAGAAAGAGTGATAAACAAGCAAAGGTACATCTAGAAGTAGATTTAGATAGGTAGACAAAAAATAGCTTTTAGTAACACTTATTCTAAACCTATTGTAATAGCATGCAATTTCGTATCTTAATCCCTAACTTCAAAAACTTCATCTTGAGATGAAAAAAGGTTATATTAGTGTATGAGAAGATTGGTCAAAGATGTTGTGCAAAGGAAAAAAATTAATGCACAGCTTATTGAGTTTCATTATGCTAAAGGGCTTTTCTCTGTGGAGAATGGAAAGAATTGTAGGAAGATAATGTTTCCTACTAAACAGTGGGGAGAGCTCGAGGATGGATGTCCAAAGTTGAAGAGGTTTATTATTTTTGTTTTGAGCATGACTTTTAGCTCTTCTAGTTATGAGTGTAATTGGTGCTCATTTGAAATGGTAATTGAAGTAGTTTATAATTTTTTTCATTGACTTAAAAAATCATAAAAATTTTATTTTTTGTGGTATTTTTTAATTTTAGGTATATATAAAGAGAAGAAATTGCTTGCATGAAGTGCTCGGTTTATGTTACGTATAACTTGAAATTGAGAAGTAAAAAAATTAGAAAAATTGTTGCTCTTCCATTTGATGATATTAAGTCTTATGATGAATGGATAACTGTAGGAATGATGTTGGTAGAGAGAGTGTGGAGGATGAACAACCTCAAGGTGAAGGTGATGTTGAAGGAAGTTCAATTAATCCATGCCTAGATGTAATTGATCTTGTTAAGATAATTTTGGATGCCAATGTAGATGACGCAAATTTTTCATATGAGGAAGAGCGTGATGGTGATGAAGATTGATGATGGAGATGGTGTGATGATGATCTCGGTATGATGCTATTAGAGGATAGGACATGGACTTTTGAAGACTTTTGTCTTTATTTAGTTACTTAAATGTTATCATGTCAACAACTTAAGTGGTGCATTGTATGAACTTATGTTTTATTTGGTGTAATTTGAACTTATAGTACTTCTAGACTTAATCATTTACTTATTGAGGTTTACTATTTTAATTCATCATGGGATTGAAATGTTGATTTATTATAATACTATAGGTTTTTTAATAATTTTTTATACGAAGTAAACTCTTAAGAGTTTTATGAGTTTATGGAGCTCTCACAAGTTTACATAAACTCTCAAGTTTAACAACCTTGAAATAATGTATGAAGATTGGCAGCATATATGCTGAATTAGGTCAAAGAAAGGAGAAAATGTGTTCAAAGTGACCAAAAAAACACAGAAACAAAAAAAGGAAACCATTCATGTAATAAACATGCAATATATTCATTCAATATCTTGCAGACAAACTAAACAATGAAACCTGCAGATATTCTAGTATAAGATATGAGAAACCTACAGTGTGGCATGAATAGAGAATTTTTTTTGTATTTGTTTCTTCTAGAAAGTAATGAAATCTCAAACAAAAATTCTTGAAAACTTCAGTGCTTCAAGAAAAGAGCATAGTCAAATTCACTTACTTCACCATTCATTTCATAAGCTAGTAGAACATCTGCTTCAGGATTTGTGGCCTGACTGAGTGGTATTGAAGCCTTGTATGGGCCTCCATTTTCCTCCTATAAGTTGTTGTAATATTGAAAAGAATCAACAGAACAGTTCAAATGAATAGTACAAATAATCAAAATTACTTCAAGGTATCAGGAGTAAACATACAATCCATAGTCATCACCTTGCATTTATCAACGCTTACAAACTCCACATGTCTTCCACCAAATTGAGTGACACTAGTCAACTTCGGAATTCCAACGAGTTCAAGAACATCAGACAATTTGGCACCACCCCATATAGCTGAGAAAGGAAATAAAATCAAACAGTGATTAGAATATGATATCTATTATGTTAAGAGTTTTAGATTTTAGTTAAGCACTCAAGAGGCATCTAAGTTGCTTTGCAAACTACTTAACCCGGAGTTCAATGTGTTTATGTTTCCTCATTTAACAAGTTTTATGCATGTTGGACCAGAGGCTAGACATTATAGCTTTAACATAAAAGATTCAATTTGAAGTGTTTTTTCATGTGTATATTGAATGGGATTCCAAACAATCTCTCAATCCTAAGCCAGGTCACTTACACTCGGTCTACCCTCCCCTTCTCATTCCAGGTCCTACATTTCCTTCGAACTCCCACAAAAAAAATACAGCTCCTTCTATCCTTTATCACGTTAATTTTCATCTCATTATTCCGATAAAGTTGACAATACTAACCATTTCCAATAGCAGAAACATCCCAGCCAACTCCCCTCACTGGTCTGGTCTTGCTCATAGCAGTCCTTCTATTACCTGCACACTGAAACAAATCATTTGTAGGATGTAACTATCCCATCAACAACACCAAAATCCATGGCTTCAATTGAATCCAAGTTCTGCAAAAAAAAGTGCACACCTGTAATGTAGCAGTGACATTATACTTTGGGAGCATCCTGTCACCAAATAACATGGTCACTTCATTGCAATCGTGAAAAATATTAAAAAACCATAATTTTTTTCCTAGAGCAGGTTGGTGTCACTATCATTTTGACATATCCAACTTTCAGTGAGTAAATAGTCAAATAATTCTTGAAAGCAAGGTTATTGAACCACAACTTTTTTGATTAATTTTAGAACTCTGAATCATAAATCATATCAAATCATAAAATTTAGTCACAATAAAAAATATAGATTGAAATATATCATATGAATAACGTTTAGTGCTCAACATAATAATATTCAAAACCAGAAATTGACCATATACAAGGCTCATGAAATAAAACAATAAGTTATAACTAATTGTATGGACCCCATTTCTGAAGACTGATAACAGAGAAATGAAACAGCCAAATGCAGTACATGGAATGAGTGTGACAGTCTAAAACCTTTAAGAAAAATGAAAATCTAGCATTTGACTAATCAAATAGAGCATTTGTATTTGACATTTGTAGGGATAAGTGTGGTTTTTCGCACTTTCGTTTCCCTTAGTGGTTTTTGGCTTGGCCCCTCCACTTTTATATTTCTTTTCTCTATAATAATATTTCTAAGAATGCTGCATGTGATTGATACAAGTTATAGAGCTAACCTAGTTAGGTTTGCAACTAGTGTAGTGAAGCAATAGCATTCTTTCCTTTGATTTAAAAAAAACATAGGGTGTTTTCAACACTAGTCCTTCAGCTCCTTTTATTTTAAAAATTTAAGCTCATTAACTTTTCAAATTTTTTTTACAAAACTGCCTGTGAAACAGAAGTTAAAAATAACAAAAGATTCAAATGGCTAAATTGTATGATTCATATTGGTGACATGGACTCACATCAACTCATCCAGGTAAAACATCATTCAAAACCCATCTATAATTCATCACATGGTTGCCAGTCAAAACATCGCATTAGTCTTGAAAGATAAAAATTACACCTATGGCCTCTGAATATGCAATTGTGTAATCAACAAGGCTTTACAAAACGGTCGACAACCACAATTATGGCCACAATGTCAAGTTTTCGGTGTTTCGATAACCTCAACACGACCATAATTGTGACTGCATCGGCTGCATTTGTTCGTAATTTCCCACTGTAAGGAATGCAACACGACTACAATTATGGCTGCATCAACTTGTAATTTTCCCGAAATATAAGGGATGCGACCAAACCACAACCGTGACTGTAATTTAAAACCATGGTCATCAATCAAAAATCGTAGGCATAGTTCACATCATTCAAGGACTAATTTGACCAACACTGTAAAATTAAGTGACTAATTTGACATATTACTCAATATTCAATCTCAAGTCGTGACATGGAAAGAAAATCCAAGCTGAATTACGATATTCAATGTACTGGGTGTAGCCATTAGCTATTCCAAACACGCACTAACCAGATATCTTTCATGAAGAGCTGTTTGGGATGCTCCAGCAAACCAGACACGAACACGGAGTATCTGCTCCTCACAACGAAACTTGTCAAAAAGCAAGATAAACTATAAAACCTAAATAGTTAAGGCACAGCGAAGGAGGAACCTGTTTATGTCCTCAACGATAGGTATTGGACCGTGATTCCTCTTGTAAAAGAAATCGGAAGGAGTGATGTACGAGGCAACCAACGTAGAACGCGGTGGCTCCGCATTGAATGGTGTCTGAAATGGAAAAAAGAAAAACGCTAGTGGTGATTGATACTAAGCGTCTGGAAAAATTAAGGAACGGAAACAGAAAGGGATGATAAATTGGCTTGCCTTGGCGTTGATTAAAAGAGAACGGTGGCGCGGAGGTTCCTGGGAGTAATCAGTGGGTGCTGTGAGGCCTGGCATTTTCGCTGAAATGGAAAAACAACGAAAGAGGTGAAAGCGAATGAAGCAGTGCGATGCCGATGCGATGATGTATGTCGTATTCGAGAGTTATGTTTGTGGTTATATATGTATGTATAACATTGGAGGAATGATAGTTACAATGTCTCACACTTTGGTATAATGGTAGGAAAGATAAAATTAAGTTAAGTTGCTTGTTTAAAAACAAAAAATATTGATTTTTTTATTTAATTTTTTATCCATTTCTACTTATTATTTTTATTTTTATCAATAGTAACTTTTTATTTTTTACCAAATAAATATTAATATAATACATTCTATTATATTTATCATTTAAAATTTTCATTTTATATTTTACTATTAATTTTCGATTTTCATATATTTTATCATTTACACGTTTTACTCTGATTGTTTCTATCTTATACGCATGTTATAACATTATAATGATAATATTGTTTGGTATAAATTGATAATAAAATTAGTGTTGTTTTTAGGTGAATAATTGATGGTTTATTATAAATAGATGAGAATTAAAAAAAATATAATAATTTATTATGTAAGAAAAGAAATTGTAAATTTATAAAATAATAATAATTAGATAGAAGAATGCGTAATTGAGCTTTTATAATATTCGTCACAGAATTTATCATACATTATCGTGTGTGATCATTTTCTACCTTTAGTTATTTATTTAAACTGATGATTCTAATAAATTTTAGTTATTTGTGAAAATTATTAAAAGGGGAGTAATATTAAATTCATCGTAAGTGCTCCTCGAGTGTTCTACCGATTCATCGTAAGTGCTCGTCGAGTGTTCTACCATTGCATTAAAGTGTTCATTATGCGACCGCAAGGGGAGTAATATTAATTTATTTTTTTATATTTTTTATTTTTCTAAAACTCAATTTTTCTCTAAAACAAAGTTAGAAAACTCTATTTGACATTAGATTCAGAATAAATAAGAATAAATAATAACGAACTAAAGATATAAAAAATATTTTAACTGATTGGGTAAGTCATTTAAATGTATTTGGGATTTTTTTTTTAGTTGGGAGTTTGCTGGTTTGAAAATAACTTGTATATTAGATTGCTATTTAGGTTTCTAAAAGTTTTCAACTATAATATTGAAAGGTGATTATTTGAAAAAAATAGTTAAAGTAAAAATCTTAAAGTAAGGAAAATTATTCAAAAATAATATTTGTTGAAACTATAAGATAGAATTGGTAGGGTGTAATATGAATATGGATGTTGGTGATTTAATCATCAAGGAATGGTGTTTAGTGATTGAAAAAAAAAATTGAGAAATATTGAGTATATATTAATGGAAGAATGTTTGATGCAATGATCATATGTTTAAGGTTCATGATTACTAATTTTTGGTTCTTGACATTTGAGTAAAAGAATATTTCGCTTGAGTGAGAAATTGATGGCGGAAGATGTAATTTTGTAGTAGTAGAAGAGGTACTTTAACAATAGAAGAGGTGACTTTGTGGTGGTAGTTCACTTAAGCAAAATTTGTCACTCAAGTAGAGTCAACGTGACAGCCTTCTCGCTTTACTAAGGAGTGTATTGTTCAAGCGAAAACATTCGTAGAGGAGAAAATGAATTTAACTTGATTCTCGTTCAAGTGAGAAGAGCTCTTGTTGAAGCTCTTGGTCAAGTTATTGAGGTATATTGGCCAAGCTGTTAAGCTCTTTTAGTTGAGTAGTTGAGCTATTGTCTAAGCTGCTAAGTTGTTGAGTTATTGTCTAAGTTGCTGAGTTGTTGAGCTCGTTTGGTTAAGCTATTGATCTCTTTTGGCTGAGCTATTGAACTCTTGGTCGAGCTATTGAGCTCTTGATCGAATTATTGTGTTTTTTTGGCTAACTCGTTTAGCTCTTGGTTAAGTTATTGAGCTCTTGACTGAGTTATTAAGCTCTTTTGGTTAATCTGTCGAGCTCTTAGCCAAGCTAAGTCAATAGAATTGGTGCCTATAATTAGCAAAATTTTTGTAGGCATTGTATGGTATTAGGTAGGTATCAATATATGTTGGTGTTGTGACTATGCTTGCGGAGATTTAATGAGATATTAAGTTCTACTAATTGGTTGGATAATGTAGATTATGAGATCAAGTGGTGAGGAGTCAATGAGGGGATTGCTAATGATGCATCTAAGGCTAAAGAGAGGTAGGCCAAGATAGTTGAGGGGCTCCAATTGTCCTAGCCTATGTATAGAGTTATTAGGATGGTACTTTGATCAAGTTTATCATATAGTGTTGATAACAATGTGACACACAAGTGGTAGCCTCTAAGATTGGGTATAGCATACGAGTCTTTTGGAAGGCGTCTATAATTAGAATATATAATTGTGGATGAAATTTTTATATGTAAATGATATTAAGCATGCTATTTGATTTAATATAGTTATTTGATATTATTTTTGAATAGTTAGCTCTCCTTTAACTTCTATTTTTAGCTTGACTATGATGACCATGTTTATTACACAAAGGTAGGTAATTTTGTAGGTGAAGGAGAGACGTTTGAACTATAGGGGTATTGTAGTGAGTTTTGGGGTGATAAGAGAATGAATCTATACTTGTATATTATATAGATTTGTATATTTTATGTAAGAATTTCATACTAGTGCAAATTCTTCTTTTGTAATTGATATTAATACACATGATATATTATTCTGCCTACGAGAATTACTACAATTCATTGAGTACTATTTTAATAGTGATTTCTAAGGTCGTTACGATTATGGTATTAGAACAAGTAGTATCCTTGTTAGACTTAGGGCGAGTGAGTTTACCATGTTCTATTGTATGATGATTAAGTATGATAAAATTAAGAAAATAAGTTAAAGATTATTACTATATTTTCCTAACCTATGATTATCATTTTAGGATGACATCATTACTTTCTAAACTTCCTACTTCATCTCCTCAAATGACAAATATGGATGCCCTAGTGAGAGCAATGGAAATGATGACATTTGTGATGTAGTAGTAGAGTATTGTTATGGCACAACAATAACAAGCTACATATCAATAGTGGAGGTCAACAATGGCTTTTTTGATCTAGATATGACCATTATGAGTATGTGGTCATGCATTTTGGAGTAACAAATGCCTAATTGTATTCACGAATTATATGAATAGGATTTTTCATTCCTTTTTAGATAAGTTTGTTGTTGTATTTATAGACGAAATTCTTATCTATTCTAGAACTCTCAAGGAGCATCGAGAATATTTGAGGCTAGTGTTAACTGTATTAAGGGAAAGGTAGTTGTATGTTAAATTGTCTAAATATGAGTTTTGGTTGGACATAATGTAGTTTTTGGGGCATGTAATATCTATTGAGGGATTTCTATGGATCCATAGAGGTGGAGGTATTACAATGGGAGCACCGAAGACAATGACAAAAGTTAGAAACTTTATAGGGTTATCAAAGTATTATAGGAGGTTTATTGAGGGGTTCTCCAAGATTGCAACCCAATTAAACTGCAATGATCAATATTTTACTTAGATAAATTAATATGAGTAGAGCTCCTAAAAATTGAAAAAAAAGTTGATTAGTTCCCCGATATTAATAATCCCCAACATCACTAAGCTTTTTGAAGTATATTGTGATACTTCCTATCAAGACTTGAGATGTCTTTTTATGCAAGAAAGGAAAGTTGTTACTTATGCATCTGGATAGTTGAAAAAACATGAGAAAAATTATCTAACTTATGATCTGGAGTTAGTAGTAGTGATTTTTGCTTGAATATGTGGAGTCATTATTTATATGGTGTTAGATTTGAGGCTTTCAGTGACCATAAAAGTTTGAAATATTTTTTCAATCAAAAGCAGTTGAATTTGAGATAGAAAAGATGGATAGAATTTTTGAAAGACTATAAATTTAAGTTGAATCACTGTTTGAGTAAGGTGAATGTTGTAATAGATGTCGTAAGTTGAAAGGCGATACGAATGTTTGCTATGATGATTCAAGAGCTAAAATTATTAGAGAAAATTAGGGATATGCAGTTATACATGAAGTTATCATCTATTGGCATTAGTTGTGGCATGCTTATCATAAATAATATTTTTTGAGTTTGATTAAGGAGAAACAACAAATTGATTCAAAATTGAAAAGTGTGATGGAAAAATGAGGGGCTAAACAAATCAAGGATTTTAGACTTGAAGATGATGGAATCTTGAGATTCCAAGAGATAATATGTGTTATGACTAACATTGAAGGAAAGAAGATGATACTTGATGAGGGAGAAAATATGTGTCCTGACTTAGTCTACATCCTAGCATGACCAAAATGTATCAGATTTGAAGAAATCTTATTAGTGGTCTAGTATGTAAAGTGATATAGTTGAGTATGTGTTTGCTTATTTGATTTATAAGAAGGCTAAGGTGGAACATTAGAAACTTAGGGGAATGACAGTAAATGAAGATTTTTGAATGGAAATGTGATAGTATTGTTATGGATCTTGTCACCCACTTACCACGAATAGTCAAAGGGCATGATTCAATCTAGATAATTGTTAATAGGTTGACGAAGAGTGCCTATTTTTTTTTCCAATGAACTTGAGAATCTCAATGACTAAATTGGCACAACTATACATTAAGGAGATTATTAGATTGCATGAGGTTCCTTCTAACATTATCTCTAATCAAGACCCTAGATTTATCTCTTGATTTTGGTAGACATTGTAGGAGGCATTAGGAACAAGACTATGGTTGAGCTTTACCTATCATCCCCAAAATGATGGATAATTAGGGAGAACAATTCAATCACTAGAAGATTTGTTGATATCTTATATATTAGATCATTTGGAAAGTTGAGATGAGATTCTTTCTTTGGTAGAGTTTACTTATAATAATAGTCATCATGCTAGCATTGATTGAGATAACACCATATAAAGCCTATATGGAAAGAAGTGTAGGATGTCTCTATGTTTGTATTAAGATGAAGAAGAGGTGTTAGTAGGACCATAACTATTATGGTAGACTATTAAGAAAATCCAAGAGATCTAAGATAAGGTAAGGATTTTCATGAGTCAACAGAAATTTTATGTGGATCAAGAATGCCCTTGGAGTTTGATGAAGGAAGTCATTTGCTCTTGAGAGTAAAGCCTACTACTAGTGTAGGAAGAGCCATAAAATCAAAGAAGTTAACTCCAAAAATTCATTGGACCATACCATATACTTAAGAAGGTTGGTTCGATGGGTTATGAATTAGTCCTACCACCTCACTTGGAGAATTTGCACAAAGTGTTTTACATTTCATACTTGAGGAAGTACATCTATGATCTAAGCCACATTTTGGAGTAAGATGATGTGTAGATTAGGGATGATTTGTCAATGGAAGTGAAGTCGATAAGAATTGACGATTATGAATGAAGTAACTCTGAGATTGACCAATAATCATGGTAAAAGTTACATGGGATAGTAGATCTGGTGACTTCACATGGGAGCTTAAAGACCAAATACAAAAGTTCTATCCTTATCTATTTACTAGTACATTCATTTTCGAGGACGAAATTTTTTTTGTGATGGAGAGATTGTAATGAAAAATGAATAAATAAGTTTAGCTACTTTTGAAAACTCTACAAATAAAAAACTAAGCTAATTCATTTTCTCATACCTTCTATAACTCTACAACTCATATTTTCTCTAAGTTCTTTTTAAAAGAAAACTAAGGAAACTTTGCTAGATTTCAAATATAGAAGAAACAAGAAGAAGCTAAAGATATAAGGAAGGATTTCAACCAATTAGTTTTGTAAGCAAGTAAGTCATTTAGTTGTATTTGGGATTTCTTTGAGTTGGGAGTTTGGAGGTTTTGAAATAACTTGTATACTTGGAGGGTGATTACTTGAAAAAAGGAGTTAAAGCAAGGATATCAAGTATGTGAAGTTATTATTTAAAAATAATATTTGTTGAAACTACAAAAGTGAATGGGTACGAGGTGGGGGTACAATATGAATATGGATGTTGATGATTTAATAGTGAAGGAATGATGTTGGGTGATTGAAAAAATGTTTTGAGAAATATTGAGTATATGTTAATGGATGAATGTTTGGTGTGATTATCATGTGTTTGAGGTCCATGATTACTGATTTTTGGTTATTAACATTCAAGTGAAATAATTTTCGCTTGAGTGAGAGATTAGAGGTAGAAAATGTGACTTTGGCGGTAGAAAAGTACTTTGGTGGTGGAAGAGGTAACTTTGGGGTGGTAGTTCACTCAAGAAACACCTGTCACTCAAGTAGAGTCAAGACGAGGACCTTCTTACTTGAGTGAGGAATGTAGTGGTTAAGGGGAAACACTCCTAGAGTGGAGAATGAACTCAGCCTCATCTTACTCAAGTGAGAAAAACTCTTGTTAATGCTCTATCGCAAAATGGTAGTGTACATGAGTACTTGGCGGAGTGTTAGTACATATCGTCTCAAGTATCGCAGTTACAAGAGGAGGAATATTTGGAAAATTTTTCATGAACTTTTTGTAGAAATAATTCCCTACTAGCTTTTTATCTCAAAATGTGTGGTGATGGAAAATTTGTGTTAGATTTATAAGAAAAATTGTATTTCTCATTGATTTTAAGTATTATCCATATATTTTATTTTATGAAAAATATGAGAAATATGACATTTTTTGTAATTATATATATATATATATATATATATATTGTACTTACACAGATCGAGTACATCCAGACCATCTTCAATCTTCTTAGCATACGCTCAAGTCAGTAAAGAGTATAAACAGGATTTAATGTGTGATTAGAGAGAGATGAATCATACCTAATAGATACCACTTATTTATAATATGATTTGGTAACCGATTACCTTAGTATATGATAACTGATAGATATTGGGTTTAATAAAAATTAACTGATATATTTATCTCGTGGAAGTTAACATGTCAGGTCTCAGCTATTGGCTGAACCTTAGTGGAGTTAAGATTTTCTGGTATATATATAATATAACCTACACCGTAAACATGGACATAATTTTTTAATTTTGAAAAAGTTGTCTGCTTCTAAATTTAGCTATCCCTATCAAAGTAGGTTAAAAGCTAGGTTAACATGATATCATTACCTCTAAGTCACAAAACAAAACTTTGCAAACATTCTATTTTCTTTCAACTTAATTAATTAACAACAAGACCATGATGATTTGAGAAATTTTATTTCATATATTGAAATTATATACTTTTTTAAGTTGACTTTTTATTATTGGCATGTTAATAATTAGGATGATATCATTTATACGTTAAAATAATTTCACTCTTTCAGTATTAATTATTAAAAATACTTCTTTAGTTAGGTAAAGATTGCGTACTATATAATAGATATATTTTCTTTTTTTATAAATTTATTATCTTTAATTTCTATAATAAAAAAAATAAATATTATTTCTTCACGTGATATTTTTTATTGATATACTTTTGACATTTTATTTATATGGGAAGATGTTTATGTACAAAGTCACAGTTAAAGGAGGATAAGAAGGGACGAGCACCCAAAATTTAAGTTTTTATTTATTATATATAGTATTAGTTTCTTTTGTCTTTTTTTTTTTTAATATTAAAAAATAAATAATTTTTTTCACTCTTCTTGTTACAATTTATTTTAATTATAATAAATAAGAATATATTTTAAAAATTAATAAATAACATTTTTAAATAATTATTTTATAATTAATAATAATATAGAATGTAGTAATATAATATTTTATATTTATAAATAAAAAAATTAAATATTAATTGACTTTATACATACTTTAACAAATTTTATTTTTAAATATTTTTAGTGAGTTATAATTAATTTTTTTTATAAAAAATTTAATATCTAAATTATTTTTATTTTAAATAATCTATGTAATTAATAATAAAATTATAAAAAAATTAAATATAAATTTAGATCAGTATAAAATTATAATAAAATTTTTCTTGTTAATTTAATATATTCATAGTATTATATAAAATTATATAAGTTAAATTTAAATTAAATTTTCTAATATAAATAATTAAATATGTAATTTAGTATATAAAAAAAATATTTTATATATTATTAAGGTTATATTTTCTTTTAATAAGTATTATCAATTAAGAAAATAAAATATATTATTATAATCTTACATATCAATAATATATATATATATATATATATATATTTAAAGATTATAGAATACTAAAAAAAAAAGTATATAAAATTAAAGAAAAAAGAGATAATCATAATTTTTTTTTATGGTAAAAAAAAATAATTATTATTTTCTTTTATTATTATAATATATTAGTATGTATAATATAGAAATATAAAATATAAATATATCTTTTTATAATTTATTATTACTTAATTAATTTTTTAATACTTTATTTTAATATTAAAATATTATAAAAATTATAAAATTATTTTTTTAGACTATTCTTTTAAAAAAAGAAATTAATAAAATGAATAAAATAAATTTAAATTTATTAAATAATGTTAAAAATATTATTAAACAACTTATAATATAAATAATTAATTATTTATTTAAATATTTTCTTTTAAAATGATATGAGTTAAATATTAAAAAATTAATATTTATCTTTTTAACATATAATTCTATCAAATGTTAATAAATTTAAAATTATTCTATTAATTAAAAGATAAAATTTATAAAATTTAAAATAAAAATAATAATATAATTATTTTAAATGTATATTCTTTTTAATTTAAATAATATTTTTATTAATTTTTTTATAAAATTTAAATTATAACATCTATATATATTTATATATTAGTTAAGTTAGATACTTTTATTTATATTTTTTTTACATTACTTTTATATATGCACATAATAATTAATGCATTATATGTTAATTTAGAAAAAANAAAAAAAACCACTCATTTGATTTGACTCCGCAACCCCTCATGATTAAGTTAAGTAGAGTGATTAATTAAGTGAAGTTTAATAAATAAGTGGCATAGAGGACACATCTTTCGATGTTACCGACAATAATCGTTCTTGGATAAGGCTTGATATATATATATATATATATATATATATATAATGTGAATGCTCGTGACACTCACCAACTAACCCCTTCCTTCACTACTGGGGAAAAAGTTTGGTCATTCCATGTGTTTCTGTGTTTAATATTTCATTACCATAAATTATTGGAAAGAACTAACATGGGCCTTTATTATTGGAGCCAAATTTTTGGAAAGAACATTCCCTAAAAAAAATATTTTACATATATTCATATTTTATTTTTTAAAACACTCACCTAATATTTATAATTTATTTAACATTTATATATATATATATATATATCCAAAAGTACTCAAAATATAAAATCCAACTATCATATATTTAAAACATAAATATAATATTTTCATTATAAGTGTTCTTAAACTAATATTCTTTCGTAAATTGTTTCTGGATGTTTATAATATTACGTGCGCATCTCGATACGGATAATATTTCAAATCATTATTTTTAATATTATAATTTTTTTAAAAAAATATAATAAGCAAATAATATTTTAATATTTTTTTTCATCAATTTAAAATAAAATAGATGTAAAAGATTTATTTAATAAAAAGAAATGTTTAATAATTATTTAATTCAATTTAAATACGATTGATAAATACTAAATTAAATCTATAAATAACAATTCAAAGATAAATAATAAATTTTAAAAATAAGTTGAGCATCATTCATAAAATAATTATATGGTGTGAAACTATATTATGATTATAAAAATTAAATATTTTGTTTATTCATTTGAAGAAAATAAATTCATATAATTTCCATAATAATTTAACTATTTATGAGAAATAAACTATTTATAATAATATTTAGACATTATAAAATAATATTATGGTTAAGGAACCTATCTTTCGAAATCACAAAATAATCATATTTACTTTTATTATTTAACAAATATATCATCAAGTTAGAGTATAAATTTTTTTATTCATACATATATAATAATATAAATCCCTATACTTAGAGCAGGTTTCTCATCAACAAGAAGGAGTAAGATTTGTCCTACCAATCAAATTCTCATATAAGAGATGAGTATCTCATGAATTTTCTTACATAATTTCCTGAAAAATTTATTGTAAGGATGAGTCTCTTCCTCACCATATCCTTCCAACAAATATAAAATATTTATATTTAACAATCATGAAAATGAATATCTGAATAGAAAAAATGATTTATGTAATTGAAAATTATACCTTAATACAATTCTTTAATAATTGATTTCCTAACGTTGTTAAATAAGTTTTCGTCATCTTTCCACTACATTATTATTTAAATTCTCTCATATTCCTTATCACATACGCCGGTCATCACATCATCATTCATATTGTGATCACATTAGTTTCGGTACTCTAGGTACCGTGGGATCCCAAAATAACGCTGTCAACCCCAACACCCAGGTGACATTGGCCTTACGCTGGTGTGGATAGTCGCCGGTTGGCAATACGTCCCACGGATACAACGTGTGCACACAAGGCTCTTTGGCAAAAAGTATAGGCAACGATTCAATCGGGTAATGGAGTGTGAGGCCTGCGGCAGTTCCCATTGTACACTGTGTACATCACGGCATGGACCACTCCTCCACACTCTCATTCCCCCATGTTATCAAACCTTCCTGAACCATACCCTAGTGTATCTCTATAGCTCGTCCATGTTGTCAAGTGGCATCAAGAGGGGGGGTGAATTGATGCAATAAAAATCAAGAGGATTTTCCTCAAGGTCCAATTGTTCATCAAATGTTACATGCATGGATTCTTCTACATGCAATGTTCTCCTATTAAAAATTTTATATGCTTTGCTAGACAAAGAATAACCCAAGAATATGCCTTCATCAACTTTTGAGTCAAATTTTCCAAGATTATCCTTTCCATTATTTAAAACATAACATTTACATCCGAAAACTTTCAAATGAGAAATATTTGGTTTTCTTCCTTTAAATAATTCATAAGGAGTAATTTTAAAAATAGGTTTAATTAAAATTCTATTTAAAACATAACATGCTGTAAACACAACATTAGCCCAAAAATATTTAGGAAGATTTTGTTCATTTAACATTGTCCTAGCAAGTTTTTCCAAAGATCTATTTTTCCTTTCCACTACTCCATTTTGTTGAGGTGTCCTAGGTGAAGAAAAATTATGTGAAATTCCTGACTCAATACAAAATTTTTCAAAAAACTCATTTTGAAATTCCCCACCATGGTCACTTCTTAAAAAAATGATTTTTAACTCTTTCTCATTTTGAATAGCCTTGGGAAATTTTCTAAAAGTTTCAAAAGCATTACTCTTGGATGATAAAAAGAATGTCCATGTATATCTAGAGTAGTCATCAACTATAACAAGAGCATAATAATTGCCACCAAGACTCCTAGTCCGTGAAGGACCAAATAAATCCATATGTAACATCTCTAAAGGTTTAGAAGTAGAAACAATGTTTTTACTTTTAAAAGAAATTTTAGTTTGTTTACCCTTTTGACATGCTACACAAATTTTATCTTTCACAAAATTTAGTTTTGGTAAACCAATTACTAGCTCTTTAGTAATGAGTCTACTTAGATGATGCATATGTATGTGTGCAGCCCTTCTATGCCATAACCAAGGATTCTCTTCCTTTGCTACTAGGCAAGGAATGTCTCTAGATGCAACATTAACAAGATCAATGACATATATATTATTTAATCTCGTATCTTTTAGAGCGACTTCATTTGAATCCTTTTGTAGTATATGACAGTAGCTTGATTCAAATACTATCTTCAATCCTTTATCACACAGTTGACTGATGCTCAAGAGATTGTGTTTTAACCCTTCTACTAGGAGGACATCATGGATCACAAAACTCTCAGTGATACCTATGTCTCCAGAGCAAGGAATCTTTCCTTTGTTGTTGTCTCCATAGGTCACAAATCCTTGATTCTTCATTTTGAGATTTTGAAATTTATTCTTGTCTCCGGTCATGTGTCTTGAACATCCACTATCTAGGTACCATAGCATTTTTCTTTCCTTGGAGGTAATCTGCATCACAAACATATAGATTTAGGTCCCCTTTATTATTTTGGGTCCTTAGGGGTTAGTATACACATTCTCGGTTATTCTAGCAATTAATTCTTGATCTAACAAAAATACTAATCATAATGAAAAAAAAAATTAATTCTTTACTTGAACCCAAACAAATTTTCCAGAGAGAACACCTACATGTTTTATTAAACATTTATTTGGTTTATAGATTTTATTTTGAAAATTGTTCACAAAAGATTTTTGAAAATTTGTTTGTATAGATTCTTTTACAAAAATAGTCTTTTGTTTTTCTAAATTTTTCTTAGGAATAAAACCAAGTTCAGTTTTACTAAAACTTTCTTTTTGAGAACTCAAAATTGTATCAAGATGCACACTTGATTTAGAAAACTTTGAAATTACTTTTTCAAGACTAGAAATTTTGTTTCCAAGAATTTCATAATTTTCACAAATTTTTCTTTTTGAAATTGTTTCTAATTTTTCTAAATTAGATTTCAAAGATTCTTTTTCCTTTTCTGCATCTTGTAATTTATTTTCCAAAATTTGAAAATTATTTTTCAAAGTAGAATGTTTTTTAGATAAAACATCAAAGTTTTGAAAAAGTTCTTGAAATGCATCATGTAAATCATCATAATAATCTGTAGATTCATAATTACTTACTCGTAATGATGTTTCGAGATCTTTATTGACCATCAAACAAAGATTTGCCTCCTCTTCTTCTTCGCTTTCACTAGAGCTACTTTCTGAGGTGGTCGATGCGTTGTCTTCCCATACTATATAGGCCTTCTTTTTCTTTCTAAATATTTTCTTACCCTTTTTCTTTTCTTTTTCTTCTTTCTTTGCAAAAGGTGGGGTTATTTGATGAGACAAATATTTATCACATTTTAATTATCTAATAAGGTTATGTTAATGTTTATAAGTTGTTAACAAGCATTAATTAAGTGTTATTTGACTTAGAGAGCCATTTAAAGCCTTAACTCTAATTTATATGTAAAAACAGTAAATTATGCATTATTTTGCCTTAACTTGAGACTGACATAGTTCACTGTTTTATTTATCATATTTTCTGCAGAGGTCCAAATTCAATGGTTCCAGTTGCATATTAAAATAGACATGTTAAGCTGAAAACAAAAATTTGAAGCGTGTGAATTGGATAAGATTTGAAGATTCTACATGCATTTGAAGTTGGCGCTTGTGCAAGCTCACGCGGCTGGCGTGTTCCACATGAGTTCCCTGTGCTAAAATTGGGCTCCTGGATTCATTTGACCTCCAAATTAAGTGAAACTTGTCAGGATGATTTCCTAACTTAATGGGCTTCAATTGGGCGCTTATTTCATGTAATTTGAACTTGAATTGAAATTTCTATAATTTTATTAAGTGAGGTTCACCAGGCCGGATTGGCCCAATGAACACCTTTCAGTGTTTTATTTATGGAGAGCGCGCCACAACGCCAAATGATAATGAGGTGGGAACGGTGGCGTTTTAAACTTAACTCATAGAGCTTTCTAGTGGCTTTTGAATCGTCGCATTTGGAGCCAAAACGAAGAATCTGGGCACGTTTCAAGTCAGCTGAAATGCATCCCACGTGTGCTTGTGCGCCAAAACGCTTTAAATTCCGTGTAACTTTGATTGTGTGTTTCGTTTCTATTGTAATTAAGTTGTGCCTAGGTATATATTGTAAAAACTCAGATCTAAAACATAAGTTGTGAAGTTTACATTCAGATCTAATGCAGAGCTATTCGAATTCTCTCTCTTTTCTTCACGCATCCATAGCTTCCTTCATCTTCTACCTTGCGCATCATTGTTGCTTCATTGTGTATGTGTTTCCAATTCTTTCTTCCATTGAAACTCTTGTGTTATGATCTGTTCTGTGTTCTTTGCATCTTCTCTTTAATTTTTTCTTTAAGTTCTTGAATGTTTTAGAGTAGATTTTACCAAACAAATTCTTTGGAAAAGCCACCAATGACTCACTACTCTTAGATTTGAGCCTTGACTTGGTTTAGCTTGTGGAAACTCTTGAGATTTCATTGTTGAAGCTTGCAAATGGTTATGGTGAAATTCTAAATGAAAGAGATTAGGGTTTCACAATGTTAAGTCCACTCAAAAGCTAAGGTACGGCATTGAGTTATGTGTGCATGTTCCATGGAATGAGTTTGTGCTTTCTTTACATGCTTTGAATTTTACATGCTTTGATTTTATGTGCTTTCAATGTTAGAATAGCTTACTGTTTTCCATAGTTAGAGTACTATTTAGGTTGATTAGATTTAGATTTAAATGCCTTGCTACAATTTACAATTCATACATTAGCTTAAGGTAGTGTTTAGGCCATTTCCACACATTTCCAAGCACTTTAATTCCACAAAACCCCCCTGAAAAATTAGAAAAATCAAAAACAAACTTTGGTGCATTCATTCATATATTCATACCTTTCATTTGCCACTGTTTTTGGGTCTAAACCAGCTTAGTCATTTTCTAGGTCAGTTTTGAGCCAAAAACGCACCAAAACACCCTCCATTGAGCCATCTCCCACTTAGAAACCCCAAAACCCAAAAATAACATCATTTCACTCGACCAACCCCATATTTCCAAGCCACCCTAAGATTTTGGTTCGAGAAAAGTTGTCCAGATTGAGCTATGACCGAGACCCATCCATTTTTGGCTAGTTTTGGCTAGTTTTTGGCTCGGTCAGAACTTGATCTTGGATTTTGACTTAGCCATCTTCAACTTTGCCCGAACCAAATTTTTACCACTTCATTCTTTCATCCATTTGAACACATCTGTCCATCCAGAATTTTGAAAATCAAAAATATTTTCATAGTTGACCGAGAGTGGTGCATTTGGTGCACCAAAACCTAGCCAGATTTTTTACTCTCGACCAACTACCATTTCTGTACATATTTTACTAACCATACCTTTGTAAAAAGTGTTTGTTTTGTTGTTTACTAACATTTGGTGTAGCTACTTCACAGTTTTGACCAACTTGAATTTTTGACCCAAGGTGAGTGCTTTTAACTTGATTTTGAGTTGGTTAAATTGTAAAATCTGTACTGATTTGCATTGCATCTTTTTAATTAGCGTTATGTTTTCCATTTCATTCATTCCATATAGATTCTAACCCCATTTAGGTTCATTTAGTTTTAACTTGATTTTTAGGTTGCATTTCATTCATTTCATGCACTTTTCCCTCATTTGAATCACTCATCTCTTATTCCTCTTTACTCTTTACTTCCTTGGATTGATATCTTGGTTCCCACTGTGCTACATTATTTTTACTGTCTTAGGGAATCATTATTTGCATAATACGTGATACGACGCGCGTGTTGTCAGACACTCAGATTTGATGTGGCCCACTCTATTGCATTCGAAACACTTGAAGTTTGAAGAGGGATTGTTTTTCTCCTTCTTTTGATTTTGATTTTTCTTGTTCTTCAAAAACCTGAAAAATTTTTTCACTAATAAAGAAAAATCATCATTAATATTCTCACATTCGTTTTCATCGTCAGATTGTTCTGTTTTGAATGCGAGTCTTCTTTTTGTAATTCTCCTCTCCATTCTTTAGTCTTTGAAGCTCAAGCTCATGTTCTCTGAGTTTTCTAAATAAGGAAGCCATATCCATCTTGGTAAGATCTCTTGATTCTGTGATTGCTGTGACTTTTGGCTGCCAATTTCTATCCAGGGACTTTAATATTTTCGTGTTGAGCTCTTCTTTGGCAAAGCTTCTTCCCAAGGCTTCTAAGTGATTTACTATGTGTGTAAATCGTGTTTGAAAGTCTCCAATGCTCTCATTTGGTGCCATGGTCAAAAGTTCATATTCTTGTGTCAAGGAGTTTTTCCTTGCACGCTTGACTTCTTCTGTTCCTTTATGTGTGACTTCTAGTGTGTCCCACATTTCTTTGGCAGTTTTGCACCTGGAAATCCTGTAAAATTCATTTAATGTTAGTGCGGAAACAATAGCATTACTTGCCCTTACATCGTATTGAGCTCTCTTGTTCTCATTTGGTGTCCACTGTAGGAATGGTTTTGGTGTAGGTCCTTCAGCTAGCGTTATTGTTGGTACGAACGGACCGTTTTGTACTGCATCCCACACTCCATAGTCGAGGGTTTGAAGAAAAATCTCCATTCTTGCTTTCCAGAACGGATAGTTGTCTCCTTCAAAGAGTGGTGGTCGGTTGATTGACGCTCCTTCCCTGTATATCTGATTATGCATAGACATCTCAAAGATCTTTTAGAAATACCTTATGAGCCTTGCTCTGATACCACTTGTTGTCAAGAGGCATCAAGAGAGGGGGGGGGGGTGAATTGATGCAATAAAAATTAAAACTTTAAACGTCTTTCAATTCAAATTTTAACCCTCTTGAATTAATTAGTCTAGCAGATATTTTATAAAGCGCAACGGAAAAATTAAAAGATAAGGTAAAGAAAGAGAAACACCAGGAATTTATACTAGTTCGGGTTAAATCCTTAACCCTACGTCCAGTTCCCAATCACCTCAACCTGAGATGATCACACACTCTTATATCTTTAATTTATCAGAATTTTTACAACCACTAATCACAAGTGAAATATGCAAAAATAGAAAAATTAAAGATCACCTCACAATCTCTTGAAACCCACAAGAGATTTCCACACATTCCTTGAGTCCCACAAGGAATGAACAAAACACCTCCTCTGAACGGCCTCAGAGGATGAACATAAATAAGAAAAATATCACCTGTGAGTGAAACTGTCAAACTGTAGCACCGGCTTTGCTTAGAGTCTCCTCAAGATTTTTCACAGAAAGATAATTGCAGAGAAAAAATATTCTCACTTTCAAAACATGAAATTTCGTGGCTCAAGATACTCAGAAAAAGTGTGAAGCTTTTTAGAAAATGTGTCAAAGAGTGTATTATTAGAGGTATCTTGAAAACCCTTGATATGCTTATTAAATAACCAAATATTCTCAAATAAAATATTTTATTTTATTTTTAATTCGAAATCACATTTTTACTCTATTCAGAGACTCTCCAACATTCAGAAAATAAGAATCAAGATACTCCTTTATTTTCAGAGAATTTTTCGCAACGAATAATTTTCAAAAATCTTCTAACATAATCGATTACGTTATGGACATAATCGATTATGACAGTGCTCTGAACTCTTTCAAAAAAGTAACTAATCGATTAGATAATCGATTATCACAGTGACAAGTCTTTATTCAAAAATACCTAATCGATTACATAACCGATTATTCTAGAGAGAAATACTTTCAGTTTCGAAATAAATAATCGATTACTTAATCGATTATTCAGAGAGAAATACTTTTCATTTTTCAAAATACATAATCGATTACTTAATCGATTATTCCAGTGGCAAAATTATTCTTAAAAATTTCCAAAAGCATAATCGATTATGTTCTTCCTATAATCGATTATCACAGTGAGTTTTATGGTGTGTTTTAGAAAACAATTTTCTTGAGAAAACACTCTGAGCTGAGTGATGATTACCTTTTGATATCATTCACTCCTAACTATCAACTAAGTCTTTTGTGTCTTGTAATTCTTTGAGCTTGCTTCCAACTTGAGTTTTCTTGAGTTATCTGTGATGTCCTGATTCTGGATTTTCTTGATCATTATTAAAACACTTGAGTACTTGTGTAGAGTTGTCCAATCTTCAAAGAGTGATAACAGTCCACACGGAAATTAAATTTGAAATGACATTATTGTCCAAATCTCATAACTTTTCTACCCTCTAGGTAGTTAGTTCCAACTTCTCATCTTCAAATATTATTTAATAATAATAAAAATCACTTTGGAGGTACAAATAGTAAAACAAAGGTGCAAATAGTTTTTTTTGAATCGACAATGACATATTATATTAATAAAAATTGGCACTAGAAGTACCAAAAACAATTACACGATATACACTACAACAGAATAGACATTAGATAGCGGTTTCACATGGCTTATAATAGCGTTTTTAACCGCTATTAAATGAGGTGCTATGATAGTGTCTGTACTTTAGATAGTGGTTAACTAACCGCTATTATAAAATAAGATATAATAGCGGTTAATGTGGAACCGCTTTCTTTTATTGTGTCCCAAGTAAAAAAAAAACATTTATTTAAATTTTGAAATCCAAATTTTTTTCTGATCATTTGTACCTGATAGACCACAATTTAAACAATACATGTAATTATTTCAACAAAATCCAGCCAACATACAATATATATTCAGTCAAATAATAACAAAACAATTCAAAATTTGACAAATCAAAACTAAAATTTAGATGAAACAAAATTGGTACATATACATCAAATAATAAAAATGAATTAAAAAATCTCTAAGAGTCTATGGTGCGGATTTTGTCCTTCAAAAATGTATGGTAGAAATATGCACATCATTCCTTTTGTAACTGCTCAATTCTAACCTCCGGAAAGGTAGCAAAGCGAGATTCTGGAAAATACTGCAAACATAAGATAGAAAAGAAAATTACAAAAGTTAAATACTAAATTAGATAAATAATGACAATACATTATACTTTCATATAAACATAGCTATAATGCAAAAATGGTTCTTACATTAACTGGAATAGTAGTTTGTCCATGCTGTAGTGCATCTCCAATGAACAAGGCTACGTAATATCCACAGTCATCTGAGTTCATTTGCTTAAGACACTTTATAAACAAAAAAAACATAAAGATAGATTAGAATAACCACCAAGTCAAATAAGCATGTATGAGAACATATATTGGGGTACACTTGATACCTGTACACTGACCCATCTTGTTTGATTCATCTTTGTCTTTGGAGTTCGAAGCTTCCTTTCAGCTCTATATGCAAGTAGGGCACTGAAATAGCAACAAGTTAATATAAATATCTTACAGTATATCCAATTCACATGCGAAACAGTCATATGAGTTTACTTGTTAAAAACATTGAGCATATGTGTTCTGTGCTTATAGTGACGGCGTAATGGATCAAAATAATACAATGTCTCATCCCGAGTATCGATGCCAATTAGAATCCAATGCGAACTAAAATTATTGAACACAATTCTAAATAACAATTAAAAGATATAATGAGCAAATAAATATATGAAAGTAATTGATCAATCACAGAAGAATAACTTACCCGACATTATAAGGAGCAAATACCAAGTGATCCTGACCCAAATGAAGCTTCAACATGTCTGCTATATGTTGATGTGGGTTGACATTGAGGTTCTCATCAAGCTCATATGGAGATATGAAGGAGAACCTACTTTCTTTATCAGTACCATGCAAGTAGGTGTCACACAAATACCTTATAATACAATTGAAGATCAACAATGAATTAAGTTCAATATACATCAACATAAAGTAACCAACCTAAGCAAATAGAAATTAAGTATTTATTATTACCTGATGTACAAGCAAATGCTAGAGGCACTTAGCCATTGACGACGGGTAACCTCTAGTATGTTCTCCTTCCCCACAGCATCATGAAACTCCTTTCCCCAATACTTCTCAGGTAATTGAATATTAGCATATTCAATTGTCTGATCGCTCCTAACAAATAGTTTCATCATGTCTAACCATGCACCACCTTGAGCCAAAGCCATGTCACTAATTTCCGATGAAGACACGACACCCTTTTTCTGGAGACCAACAATTGATTCGTTTGTGTGGCCTGTTTCTATTTCCTTGCCCTTAGTTGATGCTGCTTGAACCTAAAATTAATCATGCAAAGTTTCAATTAACTATCACTAAATGAAAGTTAAATGTGTAATTGGTATAATAACTGTAATACCTTTGTTTGTAAAGTGATTAATGACAAAGGCCAAGCAACATAGGTCCCAATTGCATCTCTCAAGCATAATAAGGATGCTTCTTCAACCGGAATGGGCAATGCTGTCTCTTCTTCGTGATGTTGCACTACCTCTATCGAGACCTTTGCATGGTCTGGAGGAAGGGATCGTGAATGCAAGGTTTGCCCTTCCACTGGTTGATGCACTCTTCCTCGTGCAACTATGCGGTAGGGGTTATTCAAATGTAACATGCAATCATGATCACCCTACATGAAAAAAAAAGTTATAAGATATACATATTGACATCGCTTAATCAAGTGTTAATTATAAATAAAAGTCATACCTGTGGGATCTCTGTAGATCAAACTGGGTGCAACTACCTCTATGGCTATCTGTAGGGGGTGGTGACATTGCCTGTGGGTCCATGAAGGGTGGAGGCACCTGACTAGGCATAAAGGGGGGCATTCCTTGACCCCCGGCCAATTGGGCCACAACCTGTGTCAAATGAGCTAGTTGAGACTTCATATTTTGCCACTCAGCGGATGATGGATGTGGAGTTGACGGTGATGACCCAAATATAAGCTTCTGATTCACTCCAAACCCGACAGCTCTAACCCTACCAGGATGCTCCGGTACACCCAACACTTGAGACAAAATATCATGTCTCCCAGGTGAGGATGACCAAACCTCTGGGGTATTCTATGATAAAGTCTCCTACACATAACAATACAATAACACAGTAAAGGTAAACAAAAATCAAATACATAGGTTTTTTAATAGAGACATTCAAGATAAGTATAGTTATTGTTATTTCTATATCAACTTACAAATTGATCGACCATTTTCTGGACTCCTTCATCATACCCACCCTTCTTGTCAACCCTTGCAACCTTCCATAACACATGTCTAGGTACTGAAGTGAGGGAGGATTCAGATGAAGTAATCTATCAAAAATGCAAAACGATTCAGAAAGCTCCCATTGAGAAAGAGAACAAGAAGCATAATAAAAACAAAGAATAGGCATTGTACCAGCTCTTGCTCCAACTGAGCATATCCCTTTGAGGCCCCCCGATATCTGTAGGACATTCCCTTTGCCCTATCAGCATTAGTCTCACTTTCTTTCTACAATTATACATACCAAATTAATTATTTTTATATTTGTATGGATCCAAGAGACTAGTTTTATGAAAATTACCAAAAACTCAACAGTGGTGGATTGCCAAACAAACTCGTCCCAATGCTCGATTACCGTAGGAAACCGCTGATACTTCTCAGGAGGTTGAGAAACACCGTCCTCATTTGTACCACAGATTTCCTTTCGTAATCGTGTCCGGAAGGAACGTAAATCACGTCCAGCTAAAGACAACACAAAGTCCTTGTGCTCCAATTGCACCTCAAAGCTTTGCTAAAAATAAAAAAAAGTAAACCAAGTGAAGATCATAACATTACTTCTACGAAATTGTGTAATTCAATAAGAATAAATGAAATTTAACCAAACTTGGTACCTGAACTTGATCCCATATGTTATCCTTTAGCAAGGTAGGTACATTAGTCCAATCAGAATAACTAATCGGCACTGTACTCCGAGTCACATATCCTATGAAGTGTGCAAATTTGGATCTGTTAGGATCTACCGGCTGGCCCTTAGAATTCCATCCAACCTGTACATTATCATGCAAGTTGTTAGAAAATAAAAAAAACAAGAAAAGATATTATCGAACAATCACATCTTCTCCTTACCGGTAATTTCTGTCCTAACTTCCTGGATTTGCTCACCGATTTCATTTTTGTTAATCCTCTAGTATTCTTCTTCTTCAACTTAGCAGATTTAGGAGAATCGGCCCCTTCCATATTATCTGAAGATGTCATCTCTGCAAAAAAAAATTTTACAACTATAACAAATAACAATTTAATCACCAAATGGATAATTATTCACAAAAAAAAAATTATATTTCCAAACTGTCCAAATTGGGACAATTTGAGTTTCAAAATAATGATCCTAAATCATTATTTAGAGACTCAAATGGGAAACTAAAGTTTCACTCAAGTTCATATATATGCATTACATTTAACAAGCATCAACTATTACAAAACCCACATTCGTCAAAATGCTCTCTCTTTTTTAGGAAATGCATTAAACTATTTTTATGAAAGACCTAATTTGTTTTAATTAGCTGACTTATATCAAGGTAGAAACGTGAATTTTGAAACCATCAATAGTTGTTTCTGGAAAGATTTGCATCAAGGTAGAAACTACAAATAGTAGTTTCTGCATTCTCCTTTTTCTATTTGATGTGAAAGTACAGTAAAATGGGTGTTGAAAACGCCTTTCCAAACATTCCATAAGTCTAATAATATGTTTTGGCTTTTAATTAATTGAGATTGCTTTTTTACATAACAACTACCTACTTCTTGAAATCTATCTGTGTGGAGAAGATTTCATTTCAGTGTGCATACAATTCAACTCGTTTTACTATTTGAATTTGTTGGATTCAATCTCACCTAAAGACAAATTTGAGAAAATTATTGTTTTTTTTATTTGAAACTGATTTTAACATAGCATATGTAGTTTTGATAGTATTGGTAAAAATTATTAAATATTAATATATATAATATTAAATTAAGGAATAATTACACTATTAAAATATTAAGACTTGAAACGTGATTTTGTATTAAACAAAACAATACCAAACATTCTAGCAGGACAATGGAAAATGAAGTCGCATTGAAGGAAACAAACAGGTTTTTGGAAGTTTATGAAAAATCAAACACGCCACTGAAGAATAATTTACAATTTTGTTAGTATTACATGTGCCTCTAATTATAGTTCTCCTCCTTTACTTGGTGAGAGTAGGTATATTAAAAAAATGAGTTAAAAAAGAAAGAACATTTAAAATCATTAGAGACACACACCCACATCTTCAACGTAAAACATTCTTCAATACTAGTATCATTGAATACCAGCTTTGCAAGGGTGGTTTTTCCCAAGCCTCCCATTCCCACAATGGGAATAACATAGAGACTTCCTTGATGACCATATAGGTTAAATTAAAACATCAATATATCCTACCCTTCATTAAAAAAATGCCACTAACCTGTTGCAGACCTCCACAAAAGCACTTCAATGACGTCCTCCTCCAACACAATGGAGCTTATATGTGGCACAGGGGCTGGGCGAAAATCGTAGGGGACACAGGTGCTGGGCTCAAATCGCAGGGCACAGGACTAGGGGCTGGGCTCGCAGGGGCTGGGTTCGCAGGCCACAGGGGCTGGGTTCGCAGGGGTGGGGCTGGGAATCGCAGGGGAGGGGTTGGGAATTGTAGGGGAGAGGCTGGGAATCGCAGGGAGAGGCTGGGCGTGAGAGAGTGCAGAGAGAGCGCGAGGTTAAAGAAAGGGGGTTATGTATTTTAAAATTAGGACTTTAGATAGCGGTTCGAGAAATAACCGCTATCTAAACTACCTTTCTTATAGCGGTTCAACCACGTAACCGCTATCTAAAGTTATGATAGCGGTTCCACATGTCAACCACTGTTTAAAGGCAACACATTAGATAACGGTTATTTAACAACCGCTATTATATCTAACTTTACATAGCGGTTCCTATGCAACCGCTATTAAAATGCACTTTAGAGAGCGGTTTGTGCCTAACCGCTATCTAATATATATTTTTAAAAGCGGTTTCTCTTAACCGCTATCTAAAGTGCCGTTACGCAAGCCCCATTCTGTTGTAGTGATAATTGAGTAAAAGTGTGCAGAAAGCTAAATAGTTAACTAGATAATTATCTCTCTCCCTATTGAATGGTTATCAGATACTCACCAAGTAGATTATCCAACATATAAGGAACAAGACCAGGGATCCATACACCATTCTGCAAAAGATCTAACAGCCATTGAAACCTTAGACTTGACCCATAACCAGGAGTTCAGTTGAGTTAGAAAGAAAATTTCTTGTGCATCTACCTTCTTATTGTGAAACAACGCATCATTTCTATGCTTCCACAAACTCCACACCACCTTCCAATATATGTTAACCTTCTTGTGTTGGAAGTGAATGTAGTGTTGTAACAAATGTTGCTTGAGAGTTTTAGTTCTGCAAGTACTTATGCCAAACCACTTATAACATTTGTTCCATGCCACATTAGTTATCTTGCACTCCAAAAACAAATGTGTGATGGATTCCTCCTCCTCACCACATAACCCGCAACTTGTCACAGCCACCTACACCCCCCTACCCCTCAACTTATCCCTCGAAGCTATACCTTCTGATGCTGCTCTCCACACTAAATGTAATGCCTTAGGGATAACTTTAATCTTCTAGAGCTCAATAAAAAAACTTTCAAAATCTCCTTGTAACTCATTTTGGATAATGGAATAAGCTGATTTAACACTGAACATTCCCTTGTCATCCCCCTTCCAAACCCATTTATCTTCTCCTTCAATAGTGGGTTGTTTCAATATAATGAAGTCCATGAGTTCTTTTACCAAATCTTCTTCCCACTTGAACCAAGGTCTTCTCCACGCCAGATTCCAAACCCACTGACCATCCTGCTAAGAGCCCATATGATTGACAAGACCATGTTGATTACAAGAATTCATAAACAGCCTACTAAACTTCACACCCAATGCCTCTTCTCCAGCCCACTTATCCTGCCAAAATAATGTAGTTTTACCGTCACCTACCACCATACTCATATTTTTTGCAAACCAGCCTTCACCTTGCTCATTAACCCCACAGATCTTTTTTAAATCCTTCCACCATGTTGAACAAGTTTTAACTTGTTTTTTATCATCTAAAGCTCTCCACCTTCCATACTTAGCTTCTAATACCTGCTCCCAGATCCCTTTATTCTCCTTTACTAGTCTCCATTTCCACTTAGCAAGTAATGCATCATTAAATGATCCCACATCCTTAACACCAAGCCCTCCTTGGTTCTTGGGTTTGCAAACAGTTTCCCATTTCACCCAACTTATTTTCCTCTCTTCACCTCCCCCACCCACAAAAATCGTCTTTGAATATTCCGAATCTCATGAACTACTACTACTGGTGCTTTGAAAAAAGATAGTGTACTTACAAGGACCGAGTACCTCTCGAATGTCTTCGATTCTTCTAGTATCCTGGCCGGTAGTGGACCGAATGGAGGGGGTACCTGTGATTGCACTCCGACGCTCAAGTTAGTAAGAGATCAACAGGGTTTAGAGTAAATAGAGAGAATAATGAGAATGAATGTTACCTGGTACCTGATGTTCAATTTATAAGGGAAAAAGGGGTAACAAAATACCTTAGTGGGTAGTAACTGACTACCCATTACGCGAGAATCTCGCTTAGTGGGCTTCAGTTAGGTTAAGCCGAGATGATACCGATTTAGGACGAAACCCTATCGGCCAACTGTCCAAGACATTGCCGGTTAAGGGCAGACCGATACCTATCTGGTACACAAGCCCCCCTAGTCATGAAAACCGAAAGGAGGTGACTTGAACCGGGAAGAGGTAACATGACTATGTTTTATTTGTAAATTTTGTTGAACTGGTTTCGTTGGGAAGCTTCTGGAATAATTCGAGTAACTGAACAAGATTTGAAACGGCGAGGAAGCATTTGGAACCAACTTGAGCGGGAAGCTGTTGAGTTTCGGCCCATTTTGGACACATGGCTGTTAATGATTGGGGGTTTTTGTAACGTCTGCGCGTGCAGCCTGTGCTCAAGTCTCGAGGCAGTTCACTTGAGTGCCCTGCCATAATGGCGAGAAGTAACTGGCAACGATTCAGCTTCTCGGGATTCCTATATAAAGGGCGTCCTATTTCTTCTTTCAACACGCTCTATAGTTTTCAATTCACCGAGATATTCCCAACTTCTTCTTTCTAGACTTCTTTCAGTTCTCTACTTTTCGCCTTCGGTATGTCTTCCTCTTCCTCTTCTTTGGGTTCTGGGAAGGCTGAAGGGTCGTCGGTAAGTGGCAAGGGGACTGAGGTTTCAGTAGGGATGTCAAGCACCGAGCATCATGAATGAAGAATGCCGACAACTGGGGATATGCCGGCACGCCAAGTTGACAATGCCGAGGACCATTCGACCTCGAAGAGTGAGGAGACACCTTTGAGGGAAAGGTGTGCCTCCCCGAAAGGGTACAACTGGGTGGATGCCAAGGTAAGAGAATTTAGTTCTCGTTTTGCTCATAGAAGGGATGTGGTGGATTTTGCCGAGGAATAGACCGTGGTTGAACAGGGGTATGACGGTGATCTAGTAAGTCTTGTCCGATGCACCCCCGGGGAACACGTCTGTCATGGCTAGGAAGGAGCGCCAATGGAGTTCTTTTATATGTACTCTTGCCTCTTCTCGGATCTACGGGTAAGGCTTCCCTTCGATAATGTCATAGTGGGAGTGCTAGCCAACCTCATTGTCGCGCCTACCCAGCTGCATCCTAACAACTGGGCTCTTCTTCAAGCCTTCTGAATACTATGCCGGGCACTGGACATCGTCCCAACGCCGGGTATCTTTCTTTATTTTTTCTCTACCCGGGGGAGGGACCTAATATCCTGGGTATCCCTCGTGAGTATAGCTTCGAACGTGCTCTTCAAGCCATATACTGCTAGCTATAAGAACTTTAAAGGAGGTTTCATGAAGGTATGTGTATAGGAAGTCGGGAGGCCTTATTTCTATGACAGCACTCGGCCGAAATTCCCCTTTTATTGGACTCGGAATCCCATGAAGTACAGTTTTATTTCGAAGACCAAGTTGTCAGTTTATGAGCAACAAATTCTGGAGTTGCTCGATCACAACCCCCGCCCTACCTTGCCGACCTCTCCTCGGCAGTTTTCTAAAGCCACATCTTCCCGATAACCCTTCGGGTACGTATTGTGTTTTAATGATTTTGTTGCTGTTTATTTAACAAGGCTAAATTGGCTTTGTTTTGCAGAGGTCTTAGGTGATATAATAAATAAGCCGAGGAACGCGTACCAGCAACTAAGGGATCGACTGGCGGCTGCTTCCCGTCAAGCGAGGGCCGAGAACCCCCCGGTAGCCAGACCTGAACCCATTACCACTCAACCACCAATAATTGTAGTAGGGAGCAAGGGAGTCCCGTGCAACCTCTACGCCGAAGACAGAAGCGGGTTCAACCTAGGTTTGAGCCGCCGAGTTCGAAAAGGGCCCGGGTAGTCTCCAACATGCCAGAGGGACCTTCGGGTCTATCCGGCCAGCTGGCCTTGCTATCGCCTGATCTGCACATGGCTCCAGGTGTGGCCCTTAGCCTCCCCCAAAAAGAAAAAGAAGTTTTGCAACAAGTAGGGGTGACCGAGCTGCAAGCGTCTTGGGTAGAGCTGCAAGCTTGGACAACAGTTGTTGGCCAACAAATGCTGGAAGAGTGGAACAAGCAGATCGTGTCTAATTGCGAAGTTCCACTCTTGAAAGAAAAACTGAGCAAGGCCGAGAAGGAGGCGGCCGACGTGGCGGAGACCAACACGGTGCTGTTGGAAAAAATGGAAGAGGTCTCGGTGGCAAGAATGAAGGTCGAAGTAGAATTGGCTGAGAATAAGGCGGGAATAGCCGAGATGGTAGCGAAGCATGAGTCCGAGATGCTAGACTTAAAGAAAAAATTAGACCAGGCGGAGAAAAGGCGGGTGGACGACACTTGGGGCTTAGCGAGGAGCCTAACAAATGCTCGGGCCGAAAATGAGAAGCTCTCCAAGGAAATCTTGGAAGTTACCGGCATGGTGGTAGGCGAGCATAAAAATGGTTTCCTCAAGTTCCTCCGCCAAGCATTATATTTCCAGAAAAAAGGTGAGACCCTTTTAGCGGAAAAATTTGATGTGGAATTTGATATTCATGGTGGCGAATGGATGTTGGTTGACGACATTCCAGATGAAGAATCAAGTAACCCGCTAGCTGAAACACCGCCTGCCGAGGGAACTTCACCTACTCCTGGGACTCCACCTACTAATGGAACGCCGCCGGCCGAAGGGATGCTGGATGCTGATGAAGATGACACGAATGTAATAGATTAGGGTGCCTTCTTTTTTGTTTGTTTTCTCGAATATTTTTGTAATCCCGAATATTAATGAATATTTCCTTTTGCCATGTTTCCACTATGTATTCGGCTTTAAGCGCAACATTTTATGCGATATTTCCTAAGAGCTGAACGATATGTACTTGGTTAGGCACCACTTAGCTTTTTAAGCGATTATTCCTAAGAGTTAAACGATAGGTACTCGGTTAGGCATCACTTAACGTTTTAAGTGATTTTTCCTAAGAGTTGAACGATAGGTACTCAATTAGGTATCACTTAACATTTTAAGCGATTTTTCTTAAGAGTTAAATGATAGGTACTCGGTTAGGTATCACTTAACATTTTAAGCGATTTTTCCTAAGAGTTGAACGATAGGTACTCGGTTAGGTATCACTTATCGTTGCAAGTGATTTTTCCTAAGAGTTGAGCGGATAACAAGTTTAATAAAATTGAATTTCTTCATTTATTGAAAGTAGGGAAATAATGTCGACAAATAAAAAATTAATAACTTCTAACTATAGTAAAAATTCAATGAGCTAGCATTCCAAGATCGAGGCAACATTTTGCCATCTAAATCTTGTAGCTAATATGCTCCCCTTCTTAGGACCTTAGTAATTTTGTAAGGTCCTTCCCAGTTAGATGCAAACTTGCCTTCACCGGGAGACCTCTTCCATTTTTTTTCTCGTATCCCGCCTATCGGTATCGTCTTCGACCCGAGTCGAATACCTCTTTTCCTCCTTTTTTACCAACTTCTTGAGATGTCCTCCTTGGATAAGTTCTTCTATCTTGTCACGTAGGGCCACACATTCATCCGTTGTGTGCCCATAATTCCTATGGTATCGGCAATGTTTCCTAAGATCGACATCTACTGGAGAAGGGATCCTCTTGGTGCGCATCAAGTCAGCATTCAAGGCTTCGTCTAGTGCTCGGCCATGATTGACTGTTAACAGCGTGTAGTGAGTGAATCTTCCTTCTCTTGGCCTCTGATGACGAGTTTTATTATCCTGGTTTCTTTGGTCCCGGTCATTGTTTCCCTTGTTTGCCGGGTTGGTTGTCGGTTTGGGTTGATTCGTCAAGCCGATAACTTCTCGTTATTCGTTCATCTCCTCCATCTGCATATACTTGGTGGCTCTATTACGTGCCTCTTGCATAGTTGCTGGAGGACGCTTAGTGATGTGATTTAGGAAGGGTCCTGGCTTGAGAGCTAGAGCCAGGTGGTGTATGGCAATGTCGCCCCCCTGCCTTGGGAGCTTAAGGCATATTTTCGAATACCGATCCATAAAGCTTCTTAAGGACTCATCCTCCTGCTTCTTGACATCCACCAGTGCCATGGTAGTAAGGGGAAGAGGTGTGCTGACCTCGAACTATCTAAGGAAAGCCTGACACAGTGCTCCGAAGCAATCTATGGTTTTGGGAGGAAGAGAGTAAAACCATCTTAACGCTGGTCCTCGTAGAGACTTGGGAAAGACTCTACACATGATCTCATCTAGCGACGAGTAAACATTCATGATAGTCATGTATGCTTGAATATGGTCTGCTGGGCAAGAGGATCCATCATAAGCTTCCATATCAAGATTCTTCCACCCCTTAGGCAAAGGGGCTTCCATTATGCCTTCTACAAATGGATGCATGTGCTCAGGTGGCAATATCCGAGGAGTTGTTGGATGGACTCCGGTCTGACCAACTGGACGACTACTGATAGCTTCTGGTTTCGACTCAGCCTTGCTGTCAGCCGGAGGGGGTGGGAGCCGGGAGGTTGAGGTTTCCCCAGCAGGAGGTGACCCTTCATTATCATCCATCTTACGCCTCATCTTGTTGTGGGCTTCCTCAACCGTTCTCTTCTGTCCTTGTTTAAGCTCCTGCAGTTCCTTCATTATTGCTTCCAGCATTTGTGTCACGTTGGGGGGAGGAGGAGCTTCCACCACTCGACTTCCTTCTTGTTGACTTCTCGTAACAGCCATCGTCTGAGATTTCTCGGCCCCATGGTGGGCGCCAAAATGTACTTACAAGGACCGAGTATCTCTAGGACGTCTTCGATTCTTCTAGTATCCTGGCCGGTAGTTGACTGAATGGAGGGGGTACCTGTGATTGCACTCCAACGCTCAAGTCAGTAAGAGATCAATAGGGTTTAGAGTAAATAGAGAGAATAATGAGAATGAATGTTACCTAGTACCTGATGCTCAATTTATAAGGGAAAAATGGGTAACAAAATACCTTAGTGGGTAGTAACTGACTACCCACTACGCGAGAATCTCGCTTAATGGGCTTCAGTTAGGTTAAGCCGAGATGATACCGGTTTAGGACGACACCCTATCGGCCAACTGTCCAAGACATGGCCGGTTAAGGGCAGACCGATACCTATCCGGTACAGATAGATAGTATAGAGGTAAAGATGTTATTACCGATTTGACTAAAGACACCCTTCCACCAAATAAAATGTATCTCCCTTTCCATCCTAATAGTTTTTTCTTGATTTTCCTCAAAACTGGTTCCCAAAATTCAACCCTCCTTGGATTTCCCCCTATCTACAAGCCTAAGGTAAGAAAGGTACATTCATCAGATCACAGTTTAACATAGCCGCATACTCGTCAATCCCTCTCCTATCCACCCCTATCCCTCCAATCCTACTTTTATGAAAATTGACCTTTAACCTAGAGGAAACCTCAAAACACCGTAATATGCTCTTAACCATCAAAATATTTTGTGTAGATGCCTCACAAAAAATAATGTGTCATCTGCAAATTGCAACAAACTAACCTCCACTCCAGGATTCCCCACTCTTACTCCAATCAATGAGGATGTAGCCAAAGCACTTCTAACCATCCCAGCTAATCCTTCAGCCACAATAAGAAACAGAAAAGGAGCAAGAGGATCTCCTTGTCTAAGACCCTTGGTGGGATTAAATTCCTTAGTTGGGCTGCCATTAACTAGGACTGAGATAGAAGAGGACACTAAAAGATTAGAAATCCACCCAATCCACTTTTCGCTAAATCCCATTCTCCTCTTCATGTACTTAAGAAATTCCCAATTAATTGAATCATAAGCCTTTTCAAAGTCTACTTTAATTATCACACAACTTTTCTTCTTATTCTTTATTTCCTCCACCACCTCATTAGCCACCAGGACCCCATCTAACATATTTCGCCCTCCTAAAAAGGTACTTTGTGACTCATCAATCACCTTGTGTATACACCTCTTCAATCTGTTAGCTAGTACTTTGGTCATTGAGACTCATTGGTTCCTCCTTCTTAGGTATAAGTGAGATAAATGAGGCATTGCACCCACGTGGCCATTTACCGTCATTATAGAAGTCCTCTACAAGCTTCATGATATCATATTTTAAAATTTCCTAGAACAACTTGATAAACTTAAAATTAAATCCATCTGGTCCAGGACTCTTCTCACTTCCGCACATCCACACAGCTTCCCTCACTTCGTCCTCCTCAAATCTTGTCGTTAAACCTTTGTTAAACCCTGATTATCAATAAGAGATAACGACTGGAATTGAACACCATCTAAAGTAGGTCTAACTCCCCACTTTTGGATGAATCTTTCTTTGAATACCTCAGACTCTTTTACTTTACTAGGTTCCTCTGACCAGGCGGTGCAAATAGTAAAATGGAGGTGCAAATAGTAATTTTTAATTATTTTTGTGCGTTCAACGAAATTTGTCTTCACCGAGCGGATTCTTATAGTGTAGGGTAATGTTTCACTGTTTTCAGTGGTATAACTCTCCATTTTCAAAATCAAACACATACCAATAACAAACAACACATAAAACATCATACATTGCACGTTAGAGTAAGGAATAAACTCTCCCTACCTTAAAATTCTTGAACAATCAAAACACAGAGAAATTTAAATAATTTCTAGGCTTAATTTGTCCTAAATCAAGAAATTTATTATTAATCTAAAATTTCAAACGATGAAAACGAAATTGGAAGTTAAGATTTGAGTAAAATTACTTTAATTTTGGAAGAAACGTGAAAATGGGAGTAGGATTGGTTGAAGAAAATTGAAAATGGAAAGGAAGGGTGTTGTGCGTAGAGAAATTGAAGAAGAAAAATGAAATGAAGAAAAAAAAAGACAGGTTTGTTTTTCATATATATATATATATAATATTTAAGGTGGTGCAATTTTTTTTATATATATAATAATATAATAGTATATGATGTGGTTGGCTTTTTTTTAAAATCTAATAATAATAACAATTTTTCTTTTTTATCTCACTCACACATAAATTTACATAAAAAATTAAAGTGTTACAACATCGTCAAGTTGTATTTATAAATTTATTTATAGGATAGTTCATTCCTTTTACGGGTTTAAAAAAGAAAATGACATTTCAACACATTCCACGTGTTAAACTTCTGTTAGATCCTTCATTATTTCAAAAATAATTTTTTAAATTACTATTTTACATTATAAGTATTTAGAAAAATAATGTATAAGATAGACATTTTATACCGATTCAGTATTAGATAAAACACATTGAAATTTGGTTAAAAGCTTATTCAACATTGATTAAAAAGGGAGATTTTACATCAATAATACAACCATACCAATTTAGAATATTGAATGTATATATTACTTAAGTTATAATGAATGTACTTTCACTAGTGCACTTTTTTTGTGATATTTCATTTATATTTTTTAATGAAAAATGGACATTTAAAAAATATATATTAATATAATTTTTTTTAAAATATTTTATATTAGTTATTTTCAATTAATTTATAATATACATATTATTTTCAATATAAAATGTTATTATATATAACACATTCTTTATTGATTATAAAATTAATTGATGTAGTGTAGTAATTAAATTTACTTTTATACTTCATTAATTACCATATTTTTCTAGTAACCCAAAAATCAATGTCTTTTTCTATTTTGCGATTTAAAATATTTTTGTTGTCTTTTTTCTTCTTTTATACAATATAAAATTATTATACATTTTTTTTTTACCTTTATCTTCTCTTCCTTTCAAACATCAGCATTATTTCTGTTTAATTGATGTGATTATAGTTAGGAAGAATTTACTTTAAGAAAAAAATTAAAAGAAGATTAACTAGACGTGGAGTGGAGATATCTCTTGTGAAATAGGTCAGAATGTGGGAAGAAAAATTATAGGTAGATGTCATATGCCTTAGTAGCCATTGCTATTTTGTGAGATATTTAATATTTGAGATATAAATTTTATAGGATTTTTTTTTATTAATTCTAAATTATTGTAGATTATATTTTTAAATAGATGGAAGTCAAAGTTGTTAGTCCTATATAATCTAGACAATCTAGTTTTACTCTTTAATAGACTAGACAATCTATATGCAATTGTTTTAGTGCCAATAATGATTAAGTTTTTATACTAAATTACTCAATTGAAGATGTGCTCAGGTATAAAGAAAATATACAAAGAAAGAACTATATTTCTTTAATCATAAGCTTATATCATAAGAAGATTAGAATGTTAAAGCTACTATAATAAAACAAGTACTCATGAGACCATATAATGCCTTTAACAATTTCAACGATGATCCTAACCTCTCAAAAATTAACTATACTATATTAAAATAAGAAATAGTCGTAGAGAAAGGCGGTGCCAGAAATTTTACACGAAAAAGGAAGGACCCAAATTAATATATATATATATATAAATTAATTATTATATAAGAATAAATATAATAAATAAAATTATTAATAAATTATAAATTATTTATATATATTTAAAATTAATATAAATAGTTATATATAAGATCAAATTCATATATAATACGTTTAATTTTCTCGATCATGTTTCATATTATAAAAATCATTAATTATCACATCTGTATTAAATTTCGTAGAATTTCTTTTTTCAATCCAATAAATAAGAAAATCGAATAACTTGAAAATCGACAATAATGATTATTTAAATAAGAAAAATGATATACATTCATAAAATAGTTATATGGTCCAAATTTTATATAAACTCTACGAATTTCATCTATTTGACTCACAAAATAATCATAAAATTTTGCTACATTCTAGAATTACATATCAAAAAATCAATATCAATTTTTTTTTTCTGTATCCTTATAATTTTAAAAGAATATTGTTGAATAGGTTAATCAATTATTTGCATTGTGATTCTTCATCAACACCATTTTCTTCAACATTACTTAATTGAATTTAAATTTGGTAAATTAGAGGTTATTTCATCAATCCTATCAATTTCTCTTTTCTTAAAAAATGAGTTTATAATTATCTTCTTAGACATCTCTAAACCTCAACCTGAATTTTCAATATTTTAACATCGAATTGAAATAGAACATCATAAAACGTAAAAACAACTAACAAATTGATAACAAATAATAAAAATTATATTACACATGCTAATATGTTATAATAGTGAACAAAAATAATAAAGAAATATTTTTTCTTACCTTATTTCTTCACTACAAGAAAAATATAGTCAGCATGTGTCTACTTTATTTTTGAACTTCTTATCTTTTAATTTCTAATATTCTACAATCTTCTAATATATGTACATATAATATAAAAGATTATCTTGATATGTTTTGGTTTTCTTTTTAATTGATGATATTTGTTACAAAAACTTATCTTTTTGGAATTAGACAAAATCTTTTCTTTTATATACAAAATTATATATTTAATAATTTTAAATTAAAGAGATGTTATTTAGATTTAATTTATATATATACTATTTTATAAACTATATTATGTGATAATATATTTCATAATTTAATTATAATAATATATAGTAATAGATAAAAACTAAAATGCTAGGGGGTCGTGACCCCGCCGGTCCCCTCTGGCTGCTCCGCCCATGGTCTTAGACATAGGACTTGACATGGTTGGAGAACAATCATAAAAAGTTTAGGAAAATAGGAGTATAAATATAGACTTATGAATATCTCATGTTTCATACATGCCAAAAAAGCACCACACATATCAGAAAAAAGTAACGAACAAGGTAAACAATAAACACATAAGCTCACAGTAACTATTTTTTGGAAATGCTTATAAAAAGAAGAATTTCACATGTGTTTCGAAAAAATTATCTATGTGAACATATATTGTGTGCATGCAATCAAAAGCTCAGAGAAAATTCTGAATTTCCTTCTATTGTGTATAGGCTATTGTGAAAAGGGGATCTTATTGTAAATCTCTTTCAATAGTAAAGTTTATTTCTTTAATAAAAAGTTATATTTATATTTTTTTTATGAGAGTTAATTTAAATTTATATTAAAATTGTTTTTGTAAAGTTAAGAATGACATTATAAACTCGTAAAATTTAGAATTTACATTATGTATTTTTAAATAAAAAATTTCTTAGTCTAAAGAATACTTAAGTTTTTTAAAGATTAGAAAATTTTCCAAGAATAAATTTGTGAATAGTTTGAACAATATGTTTTGTAATTTATTATTATAATGAAATCTTTCAAAAATTACTTGAAAAGTTATTTGAAATAGAACTGGACGTAACTCCCATTAAGTAAACTAATATAAAAAAAAAAAATGTTTTACTCTACATATTACACACTTATAAGTTTTTTTAATAAACTATTTTCAAAAGCTTGGAAAAATATCTTGTGAAAACCTTTGAACAATCATGAAAGATAGAATCTATCTTTTTTATATTCAAAAGACATTACAAAATTTTTATAACTCTACTCAACCTCTTATCTAGAATTAACCTGCTATTTCAAAAATCACTAAGACTAATAATACTAAAGTTGTAATAGATTTTGTTAAATCTAATTTATTTTAAGGTTTGAGATTTCACGAGTTATAATAAATAACCAAAGAAAACATTCATGTAATAGATATTTTGATGATTTATTGAAAAAATATGGAGTGATGTATAAAATTTCCACAACTTACTATTCTTAAACAAATGGATAACTAAAAAAAATATTGGAATGAAAAGTTAGATGATGCTCTTTGAGTACATATAACATATTTTAAGATTATCTTTTCACTAAAAAAAATTATTATTACTTACGGATATTTATCTATGAATTTTATATAATAGGTAATTTATATTTATATTGATATAGTAATTATCATTTTCTCATATTTCACATTTAATATTAGTAATTTTTATTTAAATTTAAATTTTAATTATTTATAATTTCTTATTCCTCTGTTTCACTTTCATTTTCCTTTTCCTTTCTCTCCCTCACATTAAATTCTTTCTCTCTAGAATTGTCTGTGCTCCAGTTGTGGTATTTTTGTCCCTTCTCAAAACCCCACTACCCTCCTTTGCACAGGGCCTAGTTACAAATTCTTCACTTCTTTTTCCATTTCAAACACGCTCACCCAACTTCTCCATCTTTTTCTGCTCATTGTAGGAACTATTACAATATATTAAGGTAAACTTTGAAATAACGTATCTCGTTTGTTTTATCCCTGTTTTTACTTACTTTTACCATGCCAGTTCTTTAAAGTCAAACCAGTGATTTCTGGGGAGGCAAAAAAGGGTATTTTTACTGTCTTGTGAGGGAAAAGTTTTCATCTTTGAGCGTTTTTTGTTGTTGTGTTTCATTTTTTTTAAGACAAGTTTTGATGATCCTATTTTTTTTTTTTTTTGTTGGTTTGTGTTGGTTGTTGTTAGTGATGCTCATTGTTTTGCATCATTTGGTTGTGTTGTTGTTTTTCGAGTTTGGAGAAAAGTCCCTTTGATTTTTGTTGTATTGCTTTTGATTGTTGATGATTTCTAGTTACAGAGTGTTTCTTTAGGGTCGCACTTGGAGTTACAGAACAACACTAAATAATAATAAATAATAATAATAACATGTTTAATTGTTCTGTATGTTTTCTTGATATTTATGTTTCATAATGATGAGAAGTTGACACCTTTGTTCACCTTCAATTTCTCGCGATATTAAACAAGGTATGTTAATTTCTCACTAATCTTGTACTTTTTTGCACTTTCTATATCTAATAGCTTTTATTATATTTTATTCTAAAATTGTTTTTCACGAGAAAATTGTTATTATTTTGAAGAAAACATTTAAAAGAAAAGTTGGTGAGAATGTGTAGGGTGGAAAAAATAGCCCTGACTAATATCACTTTTATATATATAAAAGAATGTAATCTATGGTGTCCGTGTCTCGTGGATTTGAAGCTATCTCATTAATAGGCGGTCAAGTGACCGCTATACCTATACATAGTCTAATTACTCTGGGTTTAGAGTTAATTAGTGCATAAGTAGGATGCAATCCTACTTATACCACAAAGTTTCTCCTCACAAACCTTCTCCGTATTTGATATCTAAACTACGTAACTACTAAGAAATTCATAGAAGGTGTGGACCCAATAGTAGATCTTTCCACAAAAGCATGATGAAGATTGAACACTCCAAGAACAAAGGTGTTCCTACAATGTGTAAGTACCTCATTTGGACATCTGCTAATGGTTTGGGTAACCAAATGATTGACTTGGTCGCAACATTTCTTTATGCTGTCCTCACTGATCGAGTGCTGCTAGTAAAATTTGGGAAAGACAAGTACGGTTTATTTTGTGAGCCATTTCTGAATTCAACTTGGGTATTGCCTGAGAAGTCTCCATTCTGGGATGAAAAACATATCCAGACATATCAGATCTTGCTAGGATAAGGCTACCAATTCAACGGAGGATTTACCATCAGTTCTGTTTATTAATCTACAACACTCTCGCATTGACCCTGAGAAATATTTCCACTGTGATCATAGTCAAGATATTCTTCAGAAGATTCCTTTGTTGATTCTGCAGTCTGATCAATACTTTGTCCCTTCTCTATTCATGAACCCATTTTTCAATGTGGAGATTACCAAAATGTTCCCAGAGAAAGACATTGTCTTTCACCATTTGGGTCGCTACCTTTTTCACCCTTCAAATGAGGCATGGGAAGTAATCAGCAATTACTATCTCGCACTGAATTGTGATTTTCTCGCCCGAATAGTTTTAACTGATACAAATAGAAGAGGCAAATCTATCTATTAACAATCTTGTTCTTTTCGTTGTCTATATATTGTAAAGATAGGAATTATTTAGGATATTCAATGTGCAAATGAAATTGAGCTAGCTTTCTTGAATTTCTCCATTTGAATTCGATGAATAATTTTTTTTTGTTTTTTTATAAAAGGGAGTGTATCTTGAGAAGATGGAACCTGATAATAGTGATCACTGTGTTTGAAGATGGAATAAACCACATAAACAAATGATTTTGGCCTGATTCTGATTTGCTTTTTTTTCGGACAGTGATTCTTGCAAAGGTGATCCTTGCAATACTAGATATTTCACTGAAAACAAGCACTGAAGCAACGGTAATGGGTATAATCAGGAGTTGCTTCTCTTTCATTACAGGTACGGTGTTTGGGATTTACTTGGCTCAGAGTTATCAAGTTCCTGACGTCAAGAAGGAAGCTGACACTGCCTTGATACAGGCAAAGCAAGTTGAGGAAAAATATCGCAAGTCTAATAATAAGTAACAAGAAGGGAAATGCTGATAACTGTGATTAAAGTCCCACATCAGAATCAGATATATACTCTTAATTAGGGTGAATAATTTGAAAACTCAAATTACTTGACAATTTGAAAACTCAAATTAGTTAATGGGACTTATTAAATGCTAATCTGAATTGTAATCTTAATCAGAATTGTATTCAATAGTCCGGGAAGTATTTTGCTCGGAATGACAATTAAGAAATGTTCTTGTCAATGAATTGATTGTATGTAATAATAAACAAAGCAATACTACTTGTGAATTGTATTAGCTACTTTATTTGCTCAACAATTTCTATATATGTAATATGACCAGGTTAAATATAATTTAAATAAAAATAAGAATAAATATTTATTATTATATTATTTTACCTACAGAATTTACCTATGGATTATTATTTGTAGGTAAATTTCACACATAAATTACATACAAATTTTTATCTGTATGTAATTTATCTACGAAATACTAGTCATATGTAAATTATTACGAATATTATTATCTACGGATTTAAATGAGTAGGTAAATTTCCTACTGACAATAATCCGTAGATAAATTACATACAATTATTATCCATAATTAATTTTACATACGGATTATTATCCACGGATGATATTACCTACGGATAAAAGGTGGTAGATAAATTACTTACAATTAAATTATTACGGATTTTCAGTCGTATCTGTAGGTAAAACAAAATTACCTATGATTTTTTTACATTATCTACAAATTTATATTATAGATAAAATATTTTTTTTGTAGTGTTTGGAAAAATTTGGCATTTACCTATAAAATATATTTATAAATTAATTTAATTGTAAGGCTTGAAGATTATGTGAATTTGAGAATTTATAGAAAAAAGGTCTAAAAGATATTATGATTAGAAAATTCTTAGAAAAAAAGCTATAAATTGACAAAAGGTTTTGTTATTTATTTCTAGATTAAAATTAATGGTTGAAAACTTGAGATCTAAGTCTATTGGTCGTCCATGCATTGTAACAATAGTTTTCCCTTCAAAAGTTATTTAAATTCAAATTTAGTCCACTAGCTAGTAACATTATTAAAGTTAGGGACCACAAATTGAAACCTTTTCATGAACTCCTACTATAATAGAGTCATTAGGAATTATAGAGCTACCCTACATTGCATAATATTTTTAATACTATTGTTTTTACTTTCATTCTTGATTCTTACTAACTTTACTAATATTTTTTCATTGTGGACAGGGCAAGATTCAAGTGTGGAGAAAGATTTTATTCTATTCTTCTCTTCTAATTTTTTTTTTTATTTCTTCCTTATTTATCATTCTTTTTAATAATAGTTGTTGTTTTAGATTTTCATGTTTGTTGTTTTTATATTTAGATTAGTAGTTATTTTAGTTATTATTTTACTACATAGTTGTCTTCGTCCTTTCCTAAGAAGTTAGTCTTTGTGAACTTTTCTATTTGCTCTTGTTTGCTTATTTCATTTTTCTAACAAGTTTATTGTTTTTCATCTTAATAGAAGCATGAACCATTGATAAGTTTAAGCTTATACTCCAACTTACAAAAAATTGTGATAATTACTCCATAAAAGTGTCAGCTCCTATATATGAAATTGTTGGTTACCTTGATATAATACAATTTATTTCTAAATGTATTAGGATATAAATTATTTTGTTTACGAAAAACTAAGACTAATACTAGATAATATAAATCTTATGAGTCTAAAAAAATGGAGTCATTCATTATTTCTCTCTGTAATTCCCTTTAGAACTTAACAACTTAAAAGATATTAGAACTTGACTTAATTTTTTTATTTAATTTATTCATATACAATTTTGGAAATGACATAGACATTTATTCTTTTTAACTTTAACCATATTAGCCTTTCTTTAAATACATCATTCACTCTGTGTAGCGCCTTTGAGTCTAATAGTTCTTTTCTTTCATCTTCTTGAAACTCAAGACAAGCCAAATCAATGGAAAACCATGAAATATCTGAATTTTTTGTATTCACCATAACTTGACCTTGACCTTATTACAACCCAATACAATTTCTTTTGATCTTTACTTGCATATGTTTTAATTTATAAAATTATATTTGTCCATTTTATGATTAATCTTATTTTTTAGTTGTAGTTTGAGAAAAAAACTCTAACTTAAATACTAGAGACACAAAGTCATAATGCTTTGTAGCTGCAACTTATGAGGATCCATATCAATATTATATTTGTATTGTTTAAGGAAAACATCTACCAAATCCTTCCAGGATCAAATGTGAGCAGATTCTAGATGCATATACCAATTTAAGGCCATGCCAGCCAAACTCTCCTGAAAGAAATGGATTACCAATTTAAGGTTATGCCAGCCAAACTGTCCAACAATACATAGTCAAATGACTCTTTGGTTAGGTGATTCCTCTATATTTTTCAAATTCTAGCACCTTGAATTTAGGAGGCACTAGAACATCAGGCACTAAGTACAACCCTACAACATCACCAAAGCCATAACTTCCTCGTCCCTCTATTACCCGCAATCTTTCTTCTAAAATCTTCAATTTACTTTTAGCTTCAACATTTTCGACTATCACCTTGAGAATAACAACATGGGCTAAGGGTTTGGATTGAGACTCCTCTCCCATGGTAAAATGCAAGGCTTTTGGTTGGGCAAGGACATGAAGATTTGAGAAAGCAGCAGCTCCAAACATATTCTCTCCCATCACATAGGTCAGATTCATATGGTTTGTCAAAGCATGGGCATACACTAGTACTTGAGTGGGTTCATGAGTACTTGTTTGAGGCATGACTTGGTCCTCCTCGGACTGATAATCCACTGGTGGAGCGTAACCAAAAGGAAGACAGTATGGAGGGAATGGTTGTGATTGAGCCTCATTTATACCTTAAGGTTGTAGGTTATGGGGCAGATATGTTGTGGCAGTCATTATATTCCCTTGGGCATTGATCCTTTGAACTTTCATGGGACCATAAAAAAAAAACCTAGGGGGTAAGGGGGTCCCGTCTCCATCTACTACGATTGAGATTTCTTCACTACTCTTCAAACCCTTAAGTGCCTCTAATATCTGACTCATTTGATCCTTCAACTAGTTGATATCAGCCTTCATGGCTCCTTGAGCTTCTTCCCAATCTTCCATTGCTTTTCGGTTAACACGAGTCCTATAACGGTGACTCGGTGGCTTTGCCGTTATTTTATGCACATTGTTTTATTTTTATTAACGAGATTAGAAGAAAAAAATAGAAAAGAAAGAATACATTTGTGTATTAAAAAATGTTTCAATTATCAAGAAAGCATAGAGCTGAATGAGTATCTCCTCCCAACTTGATCGTGTTAAAGATGAAAATTATTATAGGGTAAAAATCATGATTCTTTTTTCCTTTCAGACCCCATATTAGTTTCCATCTTCCACTGAGATACTCCAAAACTCTACAACCTCTTACCTAAAGCAACCAGAAAGGGGAATGCAACTAGTGAGAAATTAATGTACGTAACGCATGAGAAAACAAACAGTGCCCCTCAATCTTATGACTTTGCTACATGTATGGTATGAAAAAAAAGGGTCTAGTATACATGAGATGTAATCAATGCTAATATTATGTGCTATTTATGATAAGTACCATAATACATGCACCTACTTCTTGAAATGCCTCCTATTTGACATGACATGCACTATGGACACAAAGTTGTGCACTCTTTGTCAAGCTACCTATAATAACCTAGACTAAGTCATGTCATCTAACCAGTTGTGAGAAATAGGTAACAAAATCCATGACAATACTATCTCACTTCCATTCTAAAATTTCCAACTACTATAACATTCCACCACGTCTTTGATGTTTTACTTTTTCTTTCTAACATGTCAAGCAAGCAGAAATATGCTTAGCAATTTCTCTTCTCCACCATAAGGACTCCTCTAGATCTTGGTATATCTTATTCATTCCTAGATGTAAATTAAATTTAATCTTGTGATCCTTTTGCAAAATCATCTTTCCTAATCCATCATCAACTGGCACACAAATTGAGCTCTACTCAACAATTGGGGACAAGTCCAATCGAGTTCTACTCAACAATTGGGAACGAGTCCAACTAAGCACTACTTGGCAGCTTAGGGACACATGTAGTCGATCTCTACTCGAAACTCAACAAACTACTTAGTTGAGCAAGTATTTGGTAACTTGGCACGCATTGGGCAACTTGAACTCGACAACCTAGGAGACTCTCTAGGCGAGCTCATGCTCGACAACCTTGGTAAGCTCACTTATCTAGTGAGAGATCAACCACATGTTGGTAATTAATGTAAGATATAAGAAGGCTAAGTTGTCATATGAACGGATAAGAGAGTAATAAATGAAAGGACAAAATTCCCTTTGTTATGATGTTAGCACAATAATAAAATTAAACTAAAATTTAGGATTTTCACTTCTAATAAAAGGGGGAAGCCAGTGAAGGAGGAGAATTAGGGAGAGAAGGTTGAAACAGAGCCTAGAAAAGTTTCCAATAGAGTAAGACCTAACTTCTAGTTGATCTTGAGCGGTGCACACATTTGAGTAAGCCCAACAACCTTAAGGTATGGGGAAGTTACCATTTAGATGTTGCATTTCTTTATGCTACTCAGCAAGCTTTCTTGAGTACTTGATGGGTTCGACATAGCACTTAACTAGCTTGGCCGAGCAATTATAATGGGGGAGTTATGCTACTCGGTTTTGAGGTTATCATTTAGACTATATTTATCAATTTTTGAGTTATCATAATGCATGATAATGTTGACCTTGAGTATGATTTATTTTTGTAACTCCTGATTAGCTTGGTCAAGCTCTCATTAACTCAGTTGAGTACTCGGCTTGTTGGCAGAGCTCTCGATTATTGGCCAAGCTTAATACATTGTAAAGTGAACTAATTAGTCTAAATAACTTAATAGAGTTATTGGTCATCTTAGTCGACCTGTTAGCCATACAAGCATGGCTAATCGTGTACGAAGAGGTCGGTTATAATAATACATTACTTAGCTAACCTATGAAGATGTTGATCGAATTATTAAATTATTTCATATGTATAGCATACAATATGCCTTTTATATGGATTATCGAGCTCTACATTGTTCGTCGAACTTAATAGAACTGGTCAAGCTCTACATTGAGTAATTCGTTAAGTTTGGAACTTTTGGACGAGTTCTATACTATTGGCTGAGTACGGCTTAATTGAGTTGTGAGGGTAGAAGACCAATAATAGCATTATGTTTTTAGGATAAAAAAAAAACAATTAAAACATAATACCGTACACTTGATTATACAAACATGTTTTTAACTTTTAATAAACAACACAAAAACTTTAACATCATACCGTACACTTGATTAATTTATGAAGTCTAGCTTTATAACTTGGGTTCTGGCCATGAGATAGGGTTATAAAGGACAATAAGTAGAGGATTAAGGTGGAGTAAAGTCCGGAGGTAGGTCCATAAGCACAAAAAATATTTGAATGACAAGGGCAGAACATAATGAGATTCTGGAATTAAAGGTAGTGGTAACCCTCAAACATATTTCAAGCATAAGGCCACGGCATGGTGACAGAATTTATAGTTATCATGAATAGAATTATAAATTATAGACTCACCCAAAAATCTGGATATTCCCTCCTCAGTAGTGACCCGACTGACCCCTGCATCAGCAACCAATATATGCTGGTTTTGAAGATGATGACACCAGACACCAGACACCAGGCAAGCTGCTACACTCCTACCTACCAACCTATCCATTACTCTCAAATGGGGAACACCTACCTTTCATATTATTCTTTTGGCTGCCCTCTTTTTTCCTATTACATATTATGTATAGTATATACATAATATAATTAGATTAAATAATTTTTATATATATAAATATATTATTACATATTATATATATTATATATATAATATAATTAAACGATTTTTATTCTATTAATTTTTTTAAAATAATATCTTTTACTCCAATATTCTCAAGATAAAAGGAACATATTCAATAAGCATGTAATAAAATGTATCAGTAACGAGTTAGAATAGATCTTGTGTATGTATTTATTATATATATATATATAAATAAAGAATTATTAAAAATAAATTTTAAATTTAATTATTTTTATAAAATAAATTTAATAAAGTTAAATTTATATTCACTAATATATATATATATATATTAATTTGATCATATTTTTAAACGAATTTCTAATATTTTTTTTTAAATTTAAAATAAAATTAAAAATTTATAAATAATCTGATAATAATAATATTAAATTTATTAAAATTATCTCGAGAATCTTAATAAAATAAATTCTAATATTATATTAAAAATAAATTTTAAATTTAATTTATTCTCAGTTCAATAAAATAAAATTTATACTTATTAATTAATATATATATATATATTAATTTAATATGGATCTCCAATAATAAAAATAAAAAATATTTTTCATCCTTATCATTAATGAATTGAACAAACAAACAACAGGTGTCCTGACTTATAATCGGAAGAATAAGTTGCATCTAATAGGAGAAGGACACGATTGAGTGTTCGACTTTTCCTTTTCATATATTAAAATTAAAATATTTCTTATTTTCACAAACTGTTGGTACTTAATCATGCTGCTTATTATGTGAAAAGTTGGAGATCTATATATTATTAATTGAAAATGGACTAAAACATATTAGTATATTATGTTTTCCATAAGTATCACATGTTGGAAGGAGAACTGAAACTATGCTTCTCTTTGAACCCACTATTCAAAACTTTCAAGATCAATATATAATATTATGATGAATTTATGATACTGGTGAATGTTGCTGCTAATGGTATCGTACATTTATCATTTGCCTCGTTCGTTTTCTAAAAATTAAAAGCTTAAATATACCAATGTTTATTCTGCTAGTTAGAAAGCAAGGTGTCTAAAAAATTTTCAAATTAAAAATAGAATTTAATTATAAAGTAGAAAAAGGAAATTCCTCACATTGATATATTCAAAATCAGTTTTTCAAGTTATGTATAATCTAGTTTTAATATAAAGAAAAAATTATTTCATTTATTTCTTTTTTAGAAATAATTATGGATAAATTTATCCATACATTCTAACGATGTTATCTATCTCCTTAGTTAATCCTTCAATAAATGACACTTATCTACTAAGAAAGAAGGGTTAAAATTTATCAAATGGAAAAACGTTTAAGCGAGTGTTGCGCTTTGATTAAGCTTGTAATTGAGTTTGTAGACACAAATGAAAATGCTGTTGTCCTTTTGTTAATATTTAATTTCGTACTTCTAGTCTTGTTATTTTATATAAGAATGTTGATTTAGGATATTCAATTTTTTTTTTAAATACTTACATAAGATATAACATCTGTAATCTGTTATCTATAATCCTTTTCTTTGTGGAGGTTGTTTATTGCCAAAATATTGCATTCAACAAAATTTATTGTTAAATTATTATATTTAACAAAATTAAATGAAATTTCGTTGAATCGAGTATTTTGACGTTGAGAAATGTCAATTAAACACAAATACGATGTATTGAATAAATTGCGGATATTACATGAGTGTTCCTAAAAATATGGATGTCCATCAAATATTTTCATGCATATAAAGACCTTTCCTAACCCTAAATCTATACCATCTCTCATCAAGCCTTTCTCTTCATCTTTTAACCAGAGTCTTCCTTCTCTGAATTCACTCATAGAACATGGAAAAGAAAGCCTTCAAACTTTTGGTTGTTCTTCTGGTTTTTTCCTTTGTTGTATATGCTGTTGCTGTTCCTGCAACCAGTAAGTGCCATGATTTTGACATTTTAGGGTTTTGAAGCAGCTTTGTAGTTTATTTATATTTTACATATATAATTTAAGGATATATGTTTTAATATGTGTATAGGAATCCCCATGACCAAGAAAGTGGATGGATTATTCCTTCAAGATCAGAGTAAGGTGATATATCTTGGTTTCTCTGCATATTTAGTACCTGCCCCCAAATATTTCATATATTTAAGATCAAAAGTAATAAGACCAATATCAAAAACTATGATGCTCTTGTGAAGGTAGTGTTGCCCTTTGTTTATAATTTACCAAGTTCTCTTTAAATTTGATCATTTATCAAGCTCTCTGTAAATTTGATGCACATCTGGTCTACATATAATCTCATACAAGTCCTTTTTAGCCTACATGCTTGAGATTGAAGGAGTATATATTCAGAATATTTTCTCTAGACATACTCTAAAAATAAATAAATAAATAAAATAAAATTTTGCTTAATCTAAAATCAGCTTAAGTATTACTAACAATAAACATATAAGAAAACTATATAAGAATTTATAAAAAATCTTAATTTTTTTTTTCTAATAGTCTTCTTGAAAATAATTATCTGATCCACTTCATATATCATCCAATCCCAAGTCAGTGGTCTTGTTTATGTCACCTTACCACTATTTATAAAGAGAACAATAATATCTACAGAAGCACAAAATAATAGGAGAGAATTTATAAAGAGAATTTGACAAATGTTCAACAGCATATGAATACATTAGACTCCCAAACCCTAGGAGAGAAAAACATGAATACTTACATGTTTAAATCAAATCAGCAAAACCCTAACAATGACTTATACCAAAACACTAACAAATTCATACAGTACCAAATATGTAATTTTATATTATTATATTAATTTTATAAAAATAGTTAAGTTTAGGGTTTAAGTTTCTTTTCAAATCTAATATGTTCATGATTTTTTTAATTTGCAGCAGGTTGTGGACATAAAGAACCAGAAGAAGTTGTTGGACACGAAGGAAGAATTTGAAGAGGGAAGAATGATTTTGGATGTTACGGATTACCCTCCAACAGGACCAAATCATTCTCATACCCCAATATCCCCAGGAGAACCTTAACTTCCCTTCTACAAAATACGAAATTAAGGGCTTTAGTGTGCGTAAGTTAAATTAAAAGGTTTTGGATCTACCTGGCTTGTCATATATTGAATTTGCTCATGTGTAAGTGTGGCTTTCAATCTATCCTTGTTAAGTCACTACATTTAAATGCTTTTGGATTTTACACAAGGCTTCTATGGTTTACTGCTGTAATTGAAAGTATGGCATTTGTATTGGATGTGGCAGACTCAAGCTTTTTCCTGCTTCATCAACTCTTTGTAACCTTGATTTTCATAGTGATATATGTGAATAAATTTTTGGTTTACTTTTTATACCTATTTATATACACTCATGCAGCTCAAGTAGGCAGGTTTGACTAGATAGATCATTAAATGAGATTATGTTGTTCTGACTTATGTTAAGGTCATGGACTGATATATATTTTGGCATTTAAAAAAAATAAATGAATAAAATAATTATATATATTAAATTTAATCTTAATTTAAAATATAATGATTTAAATTTTAATATATGTATATCTATTAATAAAATAACATTTTTTAAGAATATAGTTTTTATTTTATGAAATAAACATGTCACTAAAATTTCAAACTTGACTTAAGTTTATTTAGATTATAGAATAGGGTAAAAATTAATTTAATTTAATTTATATAATAATTTTTTTCTTTAAATCGTTCTAATTATAAACAACACATAAATATAATATAATTATAAACAACACATAAATATAATATATATATATATATAAATAAAAGAATTTTTTTATTTGAAAGATTAAGAAAATTCTACCATCTCATACTTATTAAAATAAAATTTTTTAATTTAATAAATATTTATAAAATAAGAATGTTAAAAGATAAAATTTACATCTATCTCATTCAATTTAGAATACGATTTATATATTTTTTAGACAATTTTAGTTATTATTAATTAATTTTAGATTGAAATTTAATTTAAAAATAAAATAAAATAAATTTATTATTTATTTTTTTATAAATTATTTATTTAAAATAATAATTAATTTTAATAGTTAAATTTCAAAAGAATTAAGTTTGAATTTTTACTTTAAAATAAATATCTTGGAGTAAGTGGGTGGTGCATGTATATATATAAATAAAGGTTAGAAGAATGAAGATGAGAAATTGTAATAATTAGGGTTGAGATTAAATTGATGAATAAGAAAATGTCACCATTACATGCTCTCACGAACCTTCTTGTAGATGTTAAACTTTCACATTAATGTAGAAATCTCGTCGTGAAATTCTTATTCTGGCGATTTGATTATGATGCACTAATGCTCCAATTACTTGTGACATCAGCTTTTACCTTTCTCACAATTTTAAAAAAATAATTATCTTCATATTTTTAGTAATTTTTTATGATTATGTACTTATAATTATAATTTTTTTTTATATTTTTTATACTAATTTTATTAATATATTTATTTTTTCAAATAACAAAAACCTTTCTGGCAATCCAATTCTTCTCTGTTGGTGACGGCGGGGGAAGAAAACATTGTTGGGTTGCTAAGATTTGGTAGCCTTGTCATTCTGTAAACCCTTCTTCCTTACTCATTATTTTTATATTGACGCTTTTTTAACATTCTTCCTCTCTCTGCCTTGTTTCACTTTTGTTAATCACTAAATCATATAAGTATATTATTAGGAAAATTCCAATCCTAACAAATTGTTTGTTATATTGAAAAATATAGAACGTGAATGTTATCCTATCATGCCGTCATTAAAGAATTTCTTTAAGTTTTTATTATATGATAATTTGAACCAACTCACCTAGAAAAATTAATTCATCTAACTTTATTAAATTTTTATTATTATTTTATTCTAATTAATCACTATTCAATCAATTAGTAACAATATACATAACCGTATTATTGATAGAGGCTTATAGCAAAAGATAAAAATTAAATTTATTAAAATTATAAAATACTTTATACCAAACTCTATTTTTTTAAATGATATAACACTAAAAATCAAAAGAAATAATATTTATTAATATAAATCAATTAAGATTTAATTATTTTCTTAAAAAAATTAAATAAATTTTTATTAAAATATTAAATAATTAAAACTTAATTACTATTTAGTTTAAAATAATTAATTTACTTAGTGTACTTACTAGAGTCGAGTAGTATCTCAAGATAATTTTCAATCTTTCTTATTGTTTTTTACTCTCCATAGCCTCTTAGGACCATAAGGGGGATATACTTATGATTATACTTCGACATTCAAATTAATAAATAATATAAATAGGGTTTAATATGTGATTAGAAATAAATGATTGTATTTTAGTATGTTTTTTTAAGGATAATATTGTGAGAACATGTGTATTTGTGATGTCATTAGTTAAAGTGAGAGTTTAGGACAATGCTCGAAGAGCATGTATATCTATAAAATAGGAAGTTCCACTTTGGCACATTGTAAGATAAACAAAGGGACATATAGAGTTTAGAGGGTAGAGGAATCAAGTTGCGAGAGTTCTATTGTTAGGTTAATGTCTCATATGTTGATGTTGAGACAATCATATAATTGACTTGATAACTATTGACTTGATAACTATGACACTTTCTCATTATCACCAAAATTAGCTTAGCATATATCTTGAAAGGAGTTTCTACTAGACCAAGGTCATCTAATGATCCAATAAGCATATGAAGACATGTTATTCCTTTTGTTTCAATAAATAATACTAAAAATTTTGAGATATTAATGATCTATTGTGTCTAAAATTCAATTAGTATCCATAAGTTCTTTAAAATAATTTATTAAAAAAATAGATGTTCTAAGCAAGCGTTTCAATGAAAAAGTGTCTCAATGTTGTACACACAAGAGGGTCTCATAGTTTGAATAACTATTAGACATATCTTTCCCTATAAGAGTCTCGAAGTTCATCGAAACCTTTTTCAAGTGAACTTTCTTCTTATATGCATACCAATAACAAACTACTTGTAATTTAAGAAATATAAGAAAGAAATATAAGAAATGTCGAAGTACAAAAAAGAATAATCAATGACTATTCAAATTATCCAAGAACAAACAACTAACATCCTAAGAAGCACTTGAACATGTCAAATAAGGAAAAAACAACACCTTGTTCGTAACGACTACCACTGAAAGATAAGGTAAAAGCAACACCTTGTTTGAACATAAACCTTATACATGAACAAATGAATGATCTTGACGTGACCATGATCTCTTATAATCTTTCAAGCTTTATAGGTGTTCAAGCAAAATAATTTAGGTACATAGCATTTGATAGGTAAAAACTTTCTACTGAGATTTATTTATGTAAAGCCATTCTTTGTGAAGTTGTCTCACCTATGAGCGAATTGCATTCTATAAGAGAGTTTTGTTTTTTGTAAAACCTTTATTCAAATTTGTTTGTAATCCAGAAGTAACTTTGTGTACGTAGTGAAAGCCATAAGTTGCTTTGTGATGAAACACATTCGCTTATATTTATCAAAGTAATTTTAAAGTTCCCCTAATGTAGTAGGGAAGTGACCTTCAAGTATTAATTCGAGGAACAATGTGTGAGGTTAATATTCAATGCAAAGTATTTACAAATGTAGAATGAAATTTTGGGCGATTTTGTATGTTGAATGAATTCTACCTTCTATATGCAAATGAATGTAAAAACTGATGCTAAAGCCTATACTAAAATTAAACTATTGGATCACATAAATGAATGAGATATTTAGATTATGAAAATGCAAAATTATATAGAATGCAATGCTTTTGAGAATTAAAATGCAATGATGTAGTGTAAAAACTTCAGATTAGTAAACTAGAATTTAAAGAATGGAAACAACCTTTCTAAATGAATTGGATGTAAATGTAGAATGAAAACTTAGATATGAAATGTAAAGCTTATGTTCAATGCATTATATGATTCAGGAGCTCACTACTATTATTGATTCAAATTTAAAATGATGCAAAATTGAAAGAAATGCAAAAAAGTTATATAAAGGAACTTTGAATTCAAAACATGATTGACTAAAATTAAAAAACAATGCAGAAATAAAATATCAAAACTGATTCCAAATTAAAGAATAAAAAATTGGAATGCTAAGGTTGTAGTACTAAAATTGACAATGTACCAACAGTTCAGAAATCAAACAATTATGTAGTCATAAATCCATATTCATAGATGAAGAGGTTGATCTTGGAATCACATTCACTTTGCCTTAAGAATTAAACCAATCGGTTCAATCCAACCAAGATTACACAGCAAAAGATATTCAAGTGTATTATGCAGTTGACCTTAATCAAGAATCAACCAAAATGAATGACAAAATCAATGTGATACAACACCAAAATTTTTAACTATGTTCTTGAATTCATGAAGCTAAATGAAAAAATAGTAACAAATGTAAATTCGGAAGAAAATAAGAATGGAATTAAAATCATTTGCAACAATAGGAATTAAACAATCTATACCGAATAAAGCGAAAAACTAACATAACACACAAGATTCTGATATGAAACCACATGAAATCAAACTTCAAATGTAATTTTCTCTTGTATTCGAGAACTCAATTGATCAATCAAGAACTTGTTAAAAATACACAATGAAAGACATTCAGTGTGTTCTTGCATCACTCTTGATCAAGCGGAAAAAACAAGATATAGCAAAGAAGAGAAGATTGAAATTGGATGTAAGGAAACTTGTCGTTTAATAAAAAAATCATTCTGATCAATGACCAATACAAAATAACAAAGCAAGAATAAAGAAAAAGAAATTGAGAGAAATTAGAAGAGAACTCGAACAGCTTGAAAACGAAGACTTCCATTACAAGAAAATTCAGGAACTACAACAAGAAAATTGGAAAATTAACTGAATTCAATGATTGCTTTGAACTATAAGAAAACACTTAGTATGATTCGTTCTCTCCACTAACTCTACTGAATTACAATTACTAATAACTTATTTATACAACATAAGCTTCATAGGTAATGGATGGGCCTGAATGTTGATGATTCAACCCATAACTTATGTTGAACTCAGCTAAAAACTACAACTACTATGTGTGAACTTTGCATGTGCACCAAAAATCCATTTTAACTCCAAATTTTATGATTCCACTTCCAAATGAAAACTTGATGAGCCAGGAATCTAGTGCAAAAAGAATTAACTTAATCGAACATATGTAGAAAAAGATATGAATAAAAAAGTGAGCATATGTTCATGTATAGAGCAGTTGAGTTTTACTATATAAATACTATATTTTATATAATTTTGAATCTATGCTCTAAATATTCATAAAAATATATTTTATGTATAATTAAGATTATTTAAGACAATATAAGCATTTATAACTTAATTCTAGAAAATTATTATAATAAGAATTTAAGTTACAATTAGCTACAGTAAAAAGGAGGGTGTTGACTATAGTTAGATATTCTCATTAGTGGTCAAGCACACGTCCATCAAGGTCTTACTTGCATTGGTGGCAAGTGAAGAGATGGAACTTAAATAGTTGGATGTGAAGATGATCTTTCTTCATGGGCATCTAGAGGAAGAAATTATGTGTCATCCTGAAGGTTTCGAGGTAAAAGGTAAGGAGAATTAGGTGTGCAAGTTTAAGAGGTTATTGTACAAACTAAAACAATCTCTTAGACAATGGTATAAGAGGTTCAATTAGTTTATGATTTCTCAAGGGCACAACTAAAGTCCTTATAATCCATGCATCTATCATAAGAAGGTGGAGAGTAGAGAGTTCATCTTCCTATTGTGATTTGTAGACAACATGCTAATTGCATATTGAAACATAGTTGAGATTATACGCTTAAAGGCACTACTTAGTAGTGAACTTGATATAAAGAATATGAGCATTGTTGAGATCATTTTGGGGATGGAGATCTTCTGGAATCCAACCTAGAAGAAGCTCTTTTTGTGTCAAAGGAAATACATCCAAAAGATGTCAAGATGTTTTGAGATGAAAAGTGCCAAAATTATCAACATCCCTTTGATAGAATTTATACATCTTTTAGAGCTCAATAATGCTTAAATTGAGGAGGAAAAAAATATATGACTCATGCTTCATATGCTACTGAAATGGTTAGTCTGATGTATGTGCTGATGTGCATTAGATCGAATGTTTCATAAGCGGTTAGTTTGGTGAGTAGTTATGTGAATAATCCTATGAGGGAGCACTAATAGGTAATGAAGAGGATCCTAAGATACTTAAAGAGAACTAGAGACATTAGAATTATCTTCAAAGGTGATTTGTAATGTGCTATGGTAGGGTTCTCAAAATCAGACTTTGTAGCGAACTTGGATGGTAGACTATCCATTACCTATTATCACTACAAAAAAAAAAATTATTACCCATGGAATATTTTTCACGGAATTTTTTGTGGAAAAAAAATTAATTACCCATTGAATATTTCCCATAGATTTATTTTTATAGAAATTTTTCATAAATTTATTTGTGGGAAATTTTTTATAAATTTGTTTATGAAAAAGTTTCTCATGGATTTGTTTTTGGGAAATTCTCCATGGATTTGTTTGTGGAAAATTTCCCATAAATTTTTTGTGAAAAATTTCTTACTAATTTTTTACCCACAAATTTCCCATAAAAAGATAAATACAAAATTTACAAAAAGATATGTAGTAAAGATAAAAAGATAAATTACCATAAAGTATAAATTTATATTACCCTTATTAGTTCATAAAGTCAAATAAAGTATCATCAAAATCATCTTCAGAAGTATTTTCTTGCTGAACATTAGAAGGCATCTCAAATATTGTGACAAGCATGTCATGCCTAACCCAATTTAGTTCACCATCATTTTTTGTAGCATTCAATTCGTTACCATTTGATTGGTCAAATCGGTCACCCATGTTAAATAGATCTCTTGGAACCTTTTTCATAACATAATGTCTATTTTCTTCTAAAGGATCTTGAATATAAAAGCATTGTTGGACTTGAGAAACTAACACAAAAGGATCATTTTGGTAACATCTTTTATTGAAATATACACAAGTAAGTCCATATTTTTCTTCCTTATCATCAAACCAATCACAATTGAACAATACAAACTTGAAGTTACCATAATAGTCCAACTCAAATATATCTTTGATTACACCATAATATGTTATAGGTTCAATTTTAGGATTTTCATCCTTAGAACTTGCAAAACTTGTAGTCATTGAAACCAACGTCACACCATAATTTTGAGTTTTATGTCTAGCATCTTGCTTCATAGTATGAAATCTATAACCATTAATGAGATAACCCGAAAACATCTTTGGCACACTATTTGGACCCCTAGAGAATTCTTTAAGTTGAAATGGTACATCATCTTTCAAAGCTTGAGTTTTGAACCATTCACTAAATTCTTGACTTTGAATTTTGGCCTTCCCCCACTTTCCTCTTTTAGTCCTCCTACTAAGGATATCATCATACTCACTACAAAGATATCAATATATTATTTGTTAGAACTATAAAATAGGTTGTATAAAAAAAGGAAAAAAACTAGAAACTATTATCATACCTAATATATATGTTGAGTGCATCACAATTGAACAAGAGGTATCGATGTGCTTGAGCTTTTAATGTCAAATCCAAAGAAAATGGTTTACCATTATTTTTTCCAATAGGGTGACCAAGACTTGAAAAATAGTCATCTGAGTCTACTTCACATAAATCATAGTTATCATAATTACATCTTTCTCTATTTAGCCTTGTCTCTACACCTTCATGCAAATATCTTGAAAAAAAGTCAAAGTTTCTTCAGCAAGATACCCTTCAACAATTGAACCTTTTGGATAAGCTTTATTACGAACATAACTCTTTAGTCTATATAAATATCTTTCAATAGGGTACATCCATCGAAATTGAACTAGACCACCTAATCTCACTTCATTTGGCAAATGAATAGGCAAGTGAATCATTATGTCAAAAAAAATAGGTGAAAATATCATCTCTAATTGACAGAGTATTTTTATTACTTCTGCTTCCAAGTAATCCATATCTTCTAATTGTATAACCTTTTGACATATAGAGCGAAAGAATAACCCAAGTCGAATTAGAGGATCCGCCACAATATTAGGCATAGTGCTAAGTACAACTACTGGTAGTAAGTAATGCAACATCACGTGAGCATCATGACTTTTGTAACCAGATATTTTCTTATTACTAACGTGCACACACTTTGAAATATTTGATGCACTTCCATCTGGTAACTTGGAAAACTTAAAAATACCACAAAAACTAGACTTCTCATATGCCGTCATCGAAAAACAAGATGGTGAAAACTTTGTACGTCCTTTACCAATGTCCCTTAGATGAAGATCTTTTCTTTATTACCATATCTTGCAAATCATAACAGACATTAATGTGATCTTTTGTCTTCCCTTGAATGTCCAATAGAGTCCCAATAATACTATCACGTGTTTTTCTCAATGTGCATGACATCAAAATTGTGACGTAATTTATTTGTAACCCAATAAGGCAATTAAAAAAAGATTGACCTCTTTTTTCATGGACCGTCAATTTTCTTTTTTTGATTCTTTCCAAATTCATTAGTAAAATCTTTTAATATCTCTAGAATTTCAGTCCCTTCTAACATGTGTGGTGTAGGTCTAAGTTCTTTCCTTCCATTAAATGACTTCTTATTAAGTCTCCAAGCATGGCTCATTGGTAAAAAGATTTGATGATCTGTATAGCACATTTTATGGCTATGTTTCAAGTAGGAGGAATTAGTGTTATAATTGCAAAATGCACAAGCCAATCTTCCTTTGGTGCTCCAACCTGACAACATAGCATAGCTTGGATAGTCACTAATAGTCCATAGAAGAGCTGCATGCATTTGAAATAATTCATTTCTTGAAGCATCATATGTCAAAATATCAAGACAAAAGTAAACATATTATAATATGACACAATGTAGAAAAGCTTGATACTATTCTTCAGCAGCCTCCCTTTCTTAAATAGGTGGCAGAGCATATCTTTTATATTAATATGACATATTCTTGAGAATATACAATTAAGAGAGGGATTACAGGAGATTTGCTGTTACAATAATAATTATCGAAGATTCCTAATAGCTAATCTATAAAAGATAATAAAATATATTTATGCCTATCCCTCAAATTGATGCTGGTAAGTTAACCAACAACAATTTGCCAACAAGAAACTAATGGCGTTGCCTAGTCATAACTTTCGTAAATATATCAACAACTTGAAGATTTGTGGAGATGTAAGGGAGAGAGATAACATTATTGGTCAAGGCTTCCCTAATATAGTGACAATCCACTTCAATATGCTTGGTACGTTCATGGAATACAGGATTTGCAGCAATATGAATAGCACTTGTATTATCAGCATGAAGAGGTGTAGGGTTAGGTTGTAAAAAACCAAGTTGCTCCAAAAGACTACGTAACCACACAACTTCAGCACAAGCAGACGACATTGAACGATATTCAGCCTCAGTAGAAGATTTAGAAACATGATCTTGTTTCTTACATTTCCAAAAAATTAAGGCACCACCAAGAAACATACACCAACCTGTTGTAGACCTACGAGTATCTCGACAACCTGCCCAATCCGCATCACTGTATGCCATAAGCTTTAAGGATGAGTCTTTCGGAAAGAATAACCCACGTGTAAGTGATCCTATAAGATAGCGGATAATGCGACGGACAGCAACAAAATGAAGATGCCGAGGAGAAGACATAAACTGGCTGACTTGGTGAACATCATATGAAATGTCAGGCCTAGTTGTTGTTAGGTATATAAGACTACCTACCAAACGCCGATAAAGAGTTGGATCTGACAAAAGAACTCCTTCATCTTTCCTGTATTTAACATTTACTTCCATAGGAGTATCAACTGGAGTAGTTCCATCTAAACCCGCCAAATTGATCAAATCCAGAATATACTTTTGTTGGTTTAAAAAAATACCATTGGATTGATGGTGTACTTCCAATCCGAAAAAGTATGTAAGTTGTCCAAGATCTTTCATGCGAAATGTTGCATGTAGTTCAGCTTGCAGCTTAGTAATTAGTCCATTATCAGTTCCCGTAATGATGAGATCATCCACATAAACCAAAATGAGAACTATACCCGTGGAAGACTTGTGAAAGAAAAGAGAATAATCATATTGACTCTGTGTGAAGGAGAACTTAAGGAGCGTAGTACGAAACTTCTCAAACCATGCCTGAGGAGCCTGTTTAAGCCCATACAAAGAACGTTGTAGTTTACAAACATCAGTAGAAGAAGAAGAAGTCATACCAAAGGGAAGTTTCATGTAAATTTCTTCTTTGAGATCACCGTGAAGAAAAGCATTTTTTACATCCATTTGATGCAATGGCCAAGATTGAGAAGCAGCAATCTTCTTTGAGATCACCGTGAAGAAAAGCATTTTTTACATCCATTTGATGCAATGACGAAGATTGAGAAGCAGCAATAGTGAGGATAGTCCGAACTATAGTCATCTTGACAACAGGAGCAAATGTCTCCTCATAATCAATGCCATATTCCTGTCTATTACCAAGAGCCACTAATCGAGCTTTGTAGCGATCCAAAGAACCATCAGAGCGAAGCTTGATGGAGAAAACCCATTTACTTCCAATAGGTTTCACTGTGGGAGGACAACACACAATGTCCCAAGTGTGATTTTCTTGTAGTGCCTGTAGTTCTTCCTTCATTGCCTTTTTCCAACATTCATGTACCATAGCTTGTGTATATCTAGAAAGAATAAAAATGGAAGACAAGGTAGTTGATAAAGATACAGGTGTAAAAAAACCATACCAATCAGGGGGTTTAGATAATCGAGTGGATCGACGAAGGGGTAAAACAGGATCTAGTGTAGGAGTAGTGACAGGATCTAATATAGGAGCAGTAACAAGATCTAGTGCAAGAGCAGTGACAAATCTAGTGCAGGAGCAGTGACAGGGTCAAGAGTTGGGGCAGAATCATGAACGGTACCAGAAGAAGGGTGACGACGTCTTTCCATAACCTGTGAAGAATCTGAAAAATGTGGCATAAAAGATAGAGAGGAAGATGATGGTGCAACATATGATGAAAAGAAATATTGATTTTCAAAGAAAACCACATTCCTGAAAACTATAATGCGATGGACATGAGGATCATAACAAACATACCCTTTTTGAGTAAGAGCATATCCTAGAAAAGCACACTTAACAGATTGGGCAGTTAGTTTATTACGTTCATGAATAGGAAGACGCACAAAACAAACACAACCAAAAACACGAAGATCAGAGTGTAACATCCCAATTTTTGAGAAACAAATATATAATATAATATATAATATATAATATAATATATATATATATATTTGTAACGTAATTATTTAATTAAATAAAATATAATTGGGTTTAGAAGATAAAATAAAATATCTTATAAAATAAAATATTTGGTTATAAATAGATATTGTGAAATTATTAATATTTTAAAAGATATTATGAGATTATTAATATATTAAAGATATTGTGAGATTATTGATAAAAGATAATTTTGTTAATATTTGGAAAGATATTATTAATCGA